>JAVALU010001597.1:10000-161108 GCA_030770095.1 Gila robusta | reverse complement strand
AAACTTGACTTTTTAACATCAGAAAGAGTGTTTAAACTTTTAGCATCATGTAGCTTTTAGACCTTCTGGGGACCCTCTGACTAGAAAAAAAGTTCAAAAGGTATAGTCCCATATGGACCACTGTCTGGCGGTCTTAACATTTGAAAATTTTGAAAATTTAATAGAAATCAAATTTATATTTATATAAATTATATTTATCAAATTTATATTATATAGCCTACTCATTACACATGAAAAAAAAGAGACAGAAAAGAGAGAAGCTAGAATCTGTGAACGTACATCAATACTGACTAAATTAGCAGGGCAATAGCAATAATTAAAATCATGTCGATTTAAGAGTACGACGTCGGCTACCTTAAAAAATGTTTTTAGTTTTATTATAAAAAAACGGAATGAGTTTTATTTCTTGAATCTTGAATGCAGTGCAATGCAACAAAGTGCATATTACTTATAAATGTTACTCTTCCATGCAAAACGCTTGTGCAATGCAACAGCACGCTGTTGCAATGTAATGAAACGCATTAGTTCTTGAATGCATTTTAATGCAACAGAGTGCATATTACTTTTAAATGTTATTCTTCCATGCAAAATGCTTGTGCAATGCAACAGCACGCTGTTGCAATGTAATGAAACGCATTAGTTCTTAAATGCATTGTAATGCAACAGAGTGCATATTACTTTTAAATGTTATTCTTCCATGCAAAAAGCTTGTGCAATGTAATGAAACGCATAAGTTCTTGAATGCATTTTAATGCAACAGAGTGCATTAAATGTTTAAATGTTTTAAATGTTATTCTTTTAAATGTTATTCTTCCATGCAAAACGCTGGTGCAATGCAACAGCACGCTTTTGCAATGGAATGAAACGCATTAGTTCTTGAATATATTTGCAATGCAACAAAGTGCATATTACTTTTAAATGTTATTCTTCCATGCAAAACGCTTGTGCAATGCAACAGCACGCTATTGCAATGTAATTAAACGCATAAGTTCTTGAATGCATTGCAATGCAACAAAGTGCATATTACTTTTAAATGTTATTCTATCATGCAAAACGCTTGTGCAATGCAACAGCACGCTGTTGCAATGGAATGAAACGCATAAGTTCTTGAATGCATTGCAATGCAACAAAGTGCATATTACTTTTAAATGTTATTCTATCATGCAAAACGCTTGTGCAATGCAACCAGCACGCTGTTGCAATGGAATGAAACGCGTTAGTTCTTGAATGCATTGCAATGCAACAAAGTGCATATTACTTTTAAATGTTATTCTATCATGCAAAACGCTTGTGCAATGCAACCAGCACGCTGTTGCAATGGAATGAAACGCGTTAGTTCTTGAATGCATTGCAATGCAACAAAGTGCATATTACTTTTAAATGTTATTCTATCATGCAAAACGCTTGTGCAATGCAACAGCACGCTGTTGCAATGGAATGAAACGCGTTAGTTCTTGAATGCATTGCAATGCAACAAAGTGCATATTACTTTTAAATGTTATTCTATCATGCAAAACGCTTGTGCAATGCAACCAGCACGCTGTTGCAATGGAATGAAACGCGTTAGTTCTTGAATGCATTGCAATGCAACAAAGTGCATATTACTTTTAAATGTTATTCTATCATGCAAAACGCTTGTGCAATGCAACAGCACGCTGTTGCAATGGAATGAAACGCGTTAGTTCTTGAATGCATTGCAATGCAACAAAGTGCATATTACTTTTAAATGTTATTCTATCATGCAAAACGCTTGTGCAATGCAACAGCACGCTGTTGCAATGGAATGAAACGCGTTAGTTCTTGAATGCATTGCAATGCAACAGAGTGCATATTACTTTTAAATGTTATTCTATCATGCAAAACGCTTGTGCAATGCAACAGCACGCTGTTGCAATGGAATGAAACGCGTTAGTTCTTGAATGCATTGCAATGCAACAGAGTGCATATTACTTTTAAATGTTATTCTATCATGCAAAACGCTTGTGCAATGCAACAGCACGCTGTTGCAATGGAATGAAACGCGTTAGTTCTTGAATGCATTGCAATGCAACAAAGTGCATATTACTTTTAAATGTTATTCTATCATGCAAAACGCTTGTGCAATGCAACAGCACGCTGTTGCAATGGAATGAAACGCGTTAGTTCTTGAATGCATTGCAATGCAACAAAGTGCATATTACTTTTAAATGTTATTCTATCATGCAAAACGCTTGTGCAATGCAACAGCACGCTGTTGCAATGGAATGAAACGCGTTAGTTCTTGAATGCATTGCAATGCAACAAAGTGCATATTACTTTTAAATGTTATTCTATCATGCAAAACGCTTGTGCAATGCAACAGCACGCTGTTGCAATGGAATGAAACGCGTTAGTTCTTGAATGCATTGCAATGCAACAAAGTGCATATTACTTTTAAATGTTATTCTTCCATGCAAAACGCTTGTGCAATGCAACAGCACGCTGTTGCAATGGAATGAAACGCGTTAGTTCTTGAATGCATTGCAATGCAACAAAGTGCATATTACTTTTAAATGTTATTCTTCCATGCAAAACGCTTGTGCAATGCAACAGCACGCTGTTGCAATGGAATGAAACGCATTAGTTCTTGAATGCATTGCAATGCAACAAAGTGCATATTACTTTTAAATGTTATTCTTCCATGCAAAACGCTTGTGCAATGCAACAGCACGCTGTTGCAATGGAATGAAACGCATTAGTTCTTGAATGCATTGCAATGCAACAAAGTGCATATTACTTTTAAATGTTATTCTTCCATGCAAAACGCTTGTGCAATGCAACAGCACGCTGTTGCAATGGAATGAAACGCATTAGTTCTTGAATGCATTGCAATGCAACAGAGTGCATATTACTTTTAAATGTTATTCTTCCATGCAAAACGCTTGTGCAAAGTAATGAAACGCATTAGTTCTTGAATGCATTTTAATGCAACAGAGTGCATATTACTTTTAAATGTTATTCTTCCATGCAAAACGCTTGTGCAATGCAACAGCACGTTGTTGCAATGGAATGAAACGCATTAGTTCTTGAATGCATTGCAATGCAACAAAGTGCATATTACTTATAAATGTTATTCTTCCATGCAAAACGCTTGTGCAATGCAACAGCACGCTATTGCAATGTAATGAAACGCATTAGTTCTTAAATGCATTGCAATGCAACAGAGTGCATATTACTTTTAAATGTTATTCTTCCATGCAAAACGCTTGTGCAATGCAACAGTACTTGTTGCAATGGAATGAAACGCATTAGTTCTTGAATGCATTGCAATGCAACAAAGTGCATATTACTTATAAATGTTATTCTTCCATGCAAAACGCTTGTGCAATGCAACAGCACGCTATTGCAATGTAATGAAACGCATTAGTTCTTAAATGCATTGCAATGCAACAGAGTGCATATTACTTTTAAATGTTATTCTTCCATGCAAAACGCTTGTGCAATGTAATGAAACGCATTAGTTCTTGAATGCATTTTAATGCAACAGAGTGCATATTACTTTTAAATGTTATTCTTCCATGCAAAACGCTTGTGCAATGCAACAGCACGCTGTTGCAATGGAATGAATATTCTTCCATGCAAAACGCATATCGCTTATATGATATTCTATCGCTTTATCATATGTGCAATGCAAAAGCAGTTTTTAAGCGTTAGTTTTTTTCATTGCACAAAGGAATAAGTTAGTCCTTTTATGCAATGGAATGAAACAACAAAAATGTTATTAAAACAACAGATTGCATTGCCCATATCTTTAATGCACTACAAAATGAGTTAGTTCTTGAATGCATTGCAATTCAACAAAGTGCATATTGCTTATGTGTTATTCTAAATGGTCCTCAAAAGGTTTAAAAACGATGTAAACTTATAGACTCAGGTCAATATCTGACCTATTGAACTTTTTTCTGTTAAAGGGGTCATCAAAGTATAGTTTTCTATCCTTACAGACTCTTTCTGGTGTTAAATCAGCAACACATTGGTTCCTTTTTTACCTACTGAACATAATTCTGGTCCGAGTATGTTCAGTACATCAGAAAGAGTTCAAAAGGTCCCATATGGACTACTGTCTGGCGGACTTGACTCGACTTGCCTTGCTTATTAACATCAGAAAGAGTCTTTAAGGACATCATGTAGCTTTTAGACCTTCTTGGGGACCCTCTGAGCATTAAAAAAGTTCAAAAGGTCCCATATGGACTACTGTCTGGCAGACTTGACTTGACTTTTTAACATCAGAAAGAGTCTATGAGGACATCATGTAGCTTTTAGACCTTCTGGGGACCCTCTGAGCAGAAAAAAAGTTCAAAAGCTCCCATATGGACTACTGTCTGGCAGGACTTGACTGGACTTTTAACATCAGAAAGAGTCAATGAGGACATCATGTAGCTTTTAGACCTTCTGAGGAACCTGAGCAGAAAAAAAGTTCAAAAGGTCCCATATGGACTACTGTCTGGCAGACTTGACTGGACTTTTTAACATCAGAAAGAGTCTATGAGGACATCATGTAGCTTTTAGACCTTCTGGGGACCCTCTGAGGAGAAAAAAAAGTTCAAAAGGTCCCATATGGACTACTGTCTGGAGGACTTGACTTGACTTTTTAACATCAGAAAGAGTCTTTAAGGACATCATGTAGCTTTTAGACCCTCTGAGGAAAAAAAAAAGTTCAAAAGGTCCCATATGGACTACTGTCTGGCGGACTTGACTGGACTTTTTAACATCAGAAAGAGTCTATGAGGACATCATGTAGCTTTTAGACCTTCTGGGGACCCTCTGAGGAAAAAAAAAGTTCAAAAGGTCCCATATGGACTACTGTCTGGCGGACTTGACTTGACTTTTTAACATCAGAAAGAGTCTTTAAGGACATCATGTAGCTTTTAGACCTTCTGGGACCGTCTGAGAGAAAAAAAGTTCAAAAGGTCCCATATGGACTACTGTCTGGCGGACTTGACTGACTTTTTAACATCAGAAAGAGTCAATGAGGACATCATGTAGCTCTTAGACCTTCTGGGGACCCTCTGAGCAGAAAAAAAGTTCAAAAGGTCCCATATGGACTACTGTCTGGCAGACTTGACGACTTTTTAACATCAGAAAGAGTCATTAAGGACATCATGTAGCTTTTAGACCTTCTGGGGACCCTCTGAGGAGAAAAAAAGTTCAAAAGGTCCCATATGGACTACTGTCTGGCGGACTTGACTTGACTTTTTAACATCAGAAAGAGTCTATGAGGACATCATGTAGCTTTTAGACCTTCTGGGGACCCTCTGAGAAAAAAAAGTTCAAAAGGTCCCATATGGACTACTGTCTGGCGGACTTGACTGGACTTTTTAACATCAGAAAGAGTCAATGAGGACATCATGTAGCTTTTAGACCTTCTGGGGACCTCTGAGCAGAAAAAAAGTTCAAAAGGTCCCATATGGACTACTGTCTGGCGGACTTGACTGGACTTTTTAACATCAGAAAGAGTCTTTAAGGACATCATGTAGCTTTTAGACCTTCTGGGGACCCTCTGAGGAAAAAAAAAAGTTCAAAAGCTCCCATATGGACTACTGTCTGGCGGACTTGACTTGACTTTTTAACATCAGAAAGAGTCTATGAGGACATCATGTAGCTTTTAGACCTTCTGGGGACCATCTGAGCAGAAAAAAAGTTCAAAAGGTCCCATATGGACTACTGTCTGGCGGACTTGACGACTTTTTAACATCAGAAAGAGTCTATGAGGACATCATGTAGCTTTTAGACCTTCTGGGGACCCTCTGAGCAGAAAAAAGTTCAAAAGGTCCCATATGGACTACTGTCTGGCGGACTTGACTTGACTTTTTAACATCAGAAAGAGTCTATGAGGACATCATGTAGCTTTTAGACTTCTGGGGACCCTCTGAGCAGAAAAAAAGTTCAAAAGGTCCCATATGGACTACTGTCTGGCGGACTTGACTTGACTTTTTAACATCAGAAAGAGTCTTTAAGGACATCATGTAGCTTTTAGACCTTCTGGGGACCCTCTGAGGAGAAAAAAAGTTCAAAAGCTCCCATATGGACTACTGTCTGGCGGACTTGACTGGACTTTTTAACATCAGAAAGAGTCTTTAAGGACATCATGTAGCTTTTAGACCTTCTGGGGACCCTCTGAGGAAAAAAAAGTTCAAAAGCTCCCATATGGACTACTGTCTGGCGGACTTGACTTGACTTTTTAACATCAGAAAGAGTCTATGAGGACATCATGTAGCTTTTAGACCTTCTGGGGACCCTCTGAGCAGAAAAAAAGTTCAAAAGGTCCCATATGGACTACTGTCTGGCGGACTTGACGACTTTTTAACATCAGAAAGAGTCTATGAGGACATCATGTAGCTTTTAGAGCTTCTGGGGACCCTCTGAGCAGAAAAAAAGTTCAAAAGGTCCATATGGACTACTTTCTGGCAGACTTGACGACTTTTTAACATCAGAAAGAGTCTTTAAGGACATCATGTAGCTTTTAGACCTTCTGGGGACCCTCTGAGGAAAAAAAAAGTTCAAAAGCTCCCATATGGACTACTGTCTGGCGGACTTGACTTGACTTTTTAACATCAGAAAGAGTCTATGAGGACATCATGTAGCTTTTAGACCTTCTGGGGACCATCTGAGCAGAAAAAAAGTTCAAAAGGTCCCATATGGACTACTGTCTGGCAGACTTGACTGACTTTTAACATCAGAAAGAGTCTTTAAGGACATCATGTAGCTTTTAGACCCTCTGAGGAGAAAAAAAGTTCAAAAGGTCCCATATGGACTACTGTCTGGCGGACTTGACTGGACTTTTTAACATCAGAAAGAGTCTATGAGGACATCATGTAGCTTTTAGACCTTCTGGGGACCCTCTGAGGAAAAAAAAGTTCAAAAGCTCCCATATGGACTACTGTCTGGCAGACTTGACTTGACTTTTTAACATCAGAAAGAGTCAATGAGGACATCATGTAGCTTTTAGACCTTCTGGGGACCCTCTGAGGAGAAAAAAAGTTCAAAAGGTCCCATATGGACTACTGTCTGGAAGACTTGACGACTTTTTAACATCAGAAAGAGTCTTTAAGGACATCATGTAGCTTTTAGACCTTTTGGGACCCTCTGAGGAGAAAAATAAGTTCAAAAGGTCCCATATGGACTACTGTTTGGAGGACTTGACTTGAATTTTTAACATCAGAAAGAGTCTATGAGGACATCATGTAGCTTTTAGACCTTCTGGGGACCCTCTGAGGAGAAAAAAAGTTCAAAAGGTCCCATATGGACTACTGTCTGGAGGACTTGACTGGACTTTTTAACATCAGAAAGAGTCAATGAGGACATCATGTAGCTTTTAGACCTTCTGGGGACCCTCTGAGCAGAAAAAAAGTTCAAAAGGTCCCATATGGACTACTGTCTGGAGGACTTGACTTGACTTTTTAACATCAGAAAGAGTCTTTGAGGACATCATGTAGCTTTTAGACCTTCTGGGGACCCTCTGAGGAGAAAAAAAGTTCAAAAGCTCCCATATGGACTACTGTCTGGCGGACTTGACTGGACTTTTTAACATCAGAAAGAGTCTATGAGGACATCATGTAGCTTTTAGACCTTCTGGGGACCCTCTGAGCAGAAAAAAAGTTCAAAAGGTCCCATATGGACTACTGTCTGGCAGACTTGACTGACTTTTTAACATCAGAAAGAGTCTATGAGGACATCATGTAGCTTTTAGACCTTCTGGGGACCCTCTGAGGAGAAAAAAGTTCAAAAGGTCCCATATGGACTACTGTCTGGAGACTTGACTGGACTTTTTAACATCAGAAAGAGTCTATGAGGACATCATGTAGCTTTTAGACCTTCTGGGGACCCTCTGAGAAGAAAAAAAGTTCAAAAGCTCCCATATGGACTACTGTCTGGAGGACTTGACTTGACTTTTTAACATCAGATAGAGTCTATGAGGACATCATGTAGCTTTTAGACCTTCTGGGGACCCTCTGAGCAGAAAAAAAAGTTCAAAAGCTCCCATATGGACTACTGTCTGGCGGACTTGACTTGACTTTTTAACATCAGAAAGAGTCTATGAGGACATCATGTAGCTTTTAGACCTTCTGGGGACCCTCTGAGGAGAAAAAAAGTTCAAAAGGTCCCATATGGACTACTGTCTGGCGGACTTGACTTGACTTTTTAACATCAGAAAGAGTCTTTAAGGACATCATGTAGCTTTTAGACATTCTGGGGACCCTCTGAGCAGAAAAAAAGTTCAAAAGGTCCCATATGGACTACTGTCTGGCAGACTTGACGACTTTTTAACATCAGAAAGAGTCTATGAGGACATCATGTAGCTTTTAGACCTTCTGGGGACCCTCTGAGCAGAAAAAAAGTTCAAAAGGTCCCATATGGACTACTGTCTGGCAGACTTGACGACTTTTTAACATCAGAAAGAGTCTTTAAGGACATCATGTAGCTTTTAGACCTTCTGGGGACCCTCTGAGGAAAAAAAAAGTTCAAAAGGTCCCATATGGACTACTGTCTGGCGGACTTGACTTGACTTTTTAACATCAGAAAGAGTCTATGAGGACATCATGTAGCTTTTAGACCTTCTGGGGACCCTATGAGCAGAAAAAAAGTTCAAAAGCTCCCATATGGACTACTGTCTGGCGGACTTGAGGACTTTTTAACATCAGAAAGAGTCAATGAGGACATCATGTAGCTTTTAGACCTTCTGGGGACCCTCTGAGCAGAAAAAAAGTTCAAAAGGTCCCATATGGACTACTGTCTGGCAGACTTGACGACTTTTTAACATCAGAAAGAGTCTATGAGGACATCATGTAGCTTTTAGACCTTCTGGGGACCCTCTGAGCAGAAAAAAAGTTCAAAAGCTCCCATATGGACTACTGTCTGGCGGACTTGACTGGACTTTTTAACATCAGAAAGAGTCTATGAGGACATCATGTAGCTTTTAGACCTTCTGGGGACCCTCTGAGCAGAAAAAAAGTTCAAAAGGTCCCATATGGACTACTGTCTGGCAGACTTGACGGACTTTTTAACATCAGAAAGAGTCTTTAAGGACATCATGTAGCTTTTAGACCTTCTGGGGACCCTCTGAGGAGAAAAAAAGTTCAAAAGGTCCCATATGGACTACTGTCTGGAGGACTTGACTTGACTTTTTAACATCAGAAAGAGTCTATGAGGACATCATGTAGCTTTTAGACCTTCTGGGGACCCTCTGAGGAGAAAAAAAGTTCAAAAGCTCCCATATGGACTACTGTCTGGCGGACTTGACTTGACTTTTTAACATCAGAAAGAGTCAATGAGGACATCATGTAGCTCTTAGACCTTCTGGGGACCCTCTGAGGAGAAAAAAAGTTCAAAAGGTCCCATATGGACTACTGTCTGGCAGACTTGACTGACTTTTTAACATCAGAAAGAGTCTTAAGGACATCATGTAGCTTTTAGACCTTCTGGGACCTCTGAGGAGAAAAAAAGTTCAAAAGGTCCCATATGGACTACTGTCTGGCAGACTTGACTTGACTTTTTAACATCAGAAAGAGTCTTTAAGGACATCATGTAGCTTTTAGACCCTCTGAGGAAAAAAAAAGTTCAAAAGGTCCCATATGGACTACTGTCTGGCGGACTTGACTGACTTTTTAACATCAGAAAGAGTCTATGAGGACATCATGTAGCTTTTAGACCTTCTGGGGACCCTCTGAGGAGAAAAAAAGTTCAAAAGCTCCCATATGGACTACTGTCTGGCAGACTTGACTGACTTTTTAACATCAGAAAGAGTCAATGAGGACATCATGTAGCTTTTAGACCTTCTGGGGACCCTCTGAGGAGAAAAAAAGTTCAAAAGGTCCCATATGGACTACTGTCTGGCAGACTTGACGACTTTTTAACATCAGAAAGAGTCTTTAAGGACATCATGTAGCTTTTAGACCTTCTGGGGACCCTCTGAGGAGAAAAAAAGTTCAAAAGGTCCCATATGGACTACTGTCTGGAGGACTTGACTTGACTTTTTAACATCAGAAAGAGTCTATGAGGACATCATGTAGCTTTTAGACCTTCTGGGGACCCTCTGAGGAGAAAAAAAGTTCAAAAGGTCCCATATGGACTACTGTCTGGAGGACTTGACTTGACTTTTTAACATCAGAAAGAGTCTATAAGGACATCATGTAGCTTTTAGACCTTCTGGGGACCCTCTGAGGAGAAAAAAAGTTCAAAAGGTCCCATATGGACTACTGTCTGGCAGACTTGACGACTTTTTAACATCAGAAAGAGTCTATGAGGACATCATGTAGCTTTTAGACCTTCTGGGGACCCTCTGAGGAAAAAAAAAGTTCAAAAGCTCCCATATGGACTACTGTCTGGAGGACTTGACTGGACTTTTTAACATCAGAAAGAGTCAATGAGGACATCATGTAGCTTTTAGACCTTCTGGGGACCCTCTGAGCAGAAAAAAAGTTCAAAAGGTCCCATATGGACTACTGTCTGGAGGACTTGACTTGACTTTTTAACATCAGAAAGAGTCTTTGAGGACATCATGTAGCTTTTAGACCTTCTGGGGACCCTCTGAGGAGAAAAAAAGTTCAAAAGCTCCCATATGGACTACTGTCTGGCGGACTTGACTGACTTTTTAACATCAGAAAGAGTCTATGAGGACATCATGTAGCTTTTAGACCTTCTGGGGACCCTCTGAGCAGAAAAAAAGTTCAAAAGGTCCCATATGGACTACTGTCTGGCAGACTTGACGACTTTTTAACATCAGAAAGAGTCTATGAGGACATCATGTAGCTTTTAGACCTTCTGGGGACCCTCTGAGGAGAAAAAAAGTTCAAAAGGTCCCATATGGACTACTGTCTGGAAGACTTGACTGACTTTTTAACATCAGAAAGAGTCTATGAGGACATCATGTAGCTTTTAGACCTTCTGGGGACCCTCTGAGAGAAAAAAAAGTTCAAAAGCTCCCAGATGGACTACTGTCTGGCGGACTTGACTTGACTTTTTAACATCAGAAAGAGTCTATGAGGACATCATGTAGCTTTTAGACCTTCTGGGGACCCTCTGAGGAGAAAAAAAGTTCAAAAGGTCCCATATGGACTACTGTCTGGCGGACTTGACTTGACTTTTTAACATCAGAAAGAGTCTTTAAGGACATCATGTAGCTTTTAGACCTTCTGGGGACCCTCTGAGGAGAAAAAAAGTTCAAAAGGTCCCATATGGACTACTGTCTGGCAGACTTGACTGACTTTTTAACATCAGAAAGAGTCTATGAGGACATCATGTAGCTTTTAGACCTTCTGGGGACCCTCTGAGCAGAAAAAAAGTTCAAAAGGTCCCATATGGACTACTGTCTGGCAGACTTGACGACTTTTTAACATCAGAAAGAGTCTTTAAGGACATCATGTAGCTTTTAGACCTTCTGGGGACCCTCTGAGGAAAAAAAAGTTCAAAAGCTCCCATATGGACTACTGTCTGGCGGACTTGACTTGACTTTTTAACATCAGAAAGAGTCTATGAGGACATCATGTAGCTTTTAGACCTTCTGGGGACCCTCTGAGCAGAAAAAAAGTTCAAAAGGTCCCATATGGACTACTGTCTGGCGGACTTGACTGACTTTTTAACATCAGAAAGAGTCAATGAGGACATCATGTAGCTTTTAGACCTTCTGGGGACCCTCTGAGCAGAAAAAAAGTTCAAAAGGTCCCATATGGACTACTGTCTGGCAGACTTGACGACTTTTTAACATCAGAAAGAGTCTATGAGGACATCATGTAGCTTTTAGACCTTCTGGGGACCCTCTGAGGAGAAAAAAAGTTCAAAAGGTCCCATATGGACTACTGTCTGGAGGACTTGACTTGACTTTTTAACATCAGAAAGAGTCTATGAGGACATCATGTAGCTTTTAGACCTTCTGGGGACCCTCTGAGCAGAAAAAAAGTTCAAAAGGTCCCATATGGACTACTGTCTGGCGAGACTTGACTTGACTTTTTAACATCAGAAAGAGTCTATGAGGACATCATGTAGCTTTTAGACCTTCTGGGGACCCTCTGAGGAGAAAAAAAGTTCAAAAGGTCCCATATGGACTACTGTCTGGCAGACTTGACTGACTTTTTAACATCAGAAAGAGTCTTTAAGGACATCATGTAGCTTTTAGACCTTCTGGGACCTGAGGAAAAAAAAAGTTCAAAAGGTCCCATATGGACTACTGTCTGGCGGACTTGACTGGACTTTTTAACATCAGAAAGAGTCTATGAGGACATCATGTAGCTTTTAGACCTTCTGGGGACCCTCTGAGGAAAAAAAAAGTTCAAAAGCTCCCATATGGACTACTGTCTGGCAGACTTGACTTGACTTTTTAACATCAGAAAGAGTCATTGAGGACATCATGTAGCTTTTAGACCTTCTGGGGACCCTCTGAGGAGAAAAAAAGTTCAAAAGGTCCCATATGGACTACTGTCTGGAAGACTTGACGACTTTTTAACATCAGAAAGAGTCTTTAAGGACATCATGTAGCTTTTAGACCTTCTGGGGACCCTCTGAGGAGAAAAAAAGTTCAAAAGGTCCCATATGGACTACTGTCTGGAGGACTTGACTTGACTTTTTAACATCAGAAAGAGTCTATGAGGACATCATGTAGCTTTTAGACCTTCTGGGGACCCTCTGAGGAGAAAAAAAGTTCAAAAGGTCCCATATGGACTACTGTCTGGAGGACTTGACTTGACTTTTTAACATCAGAAAGAGTCTTAAGGACATCATGTAGCTTTTAGACCTTCTGGGGACCCTCTGAGAGGAAAAAAGTTCAAAAGGTCCCATATGGACTACTGTCTGGCAGACTTGACGACTTTTTAACATCAGAAAGAGTCTATGAGGACATCATGTAGCTTTTAGACCTTCTGGGGACCCTCTGAGGAAAAAAAAAGTTCAAAAGGTCCCATATGGACTACTGTCTGGAGGACTTGACTGGACTTTTTAACATCAGAAAGAGTCAATGAGGACATCATGTAGCTTTTAGACCTTCTGGGGACCCTCTGAGCAGAAAAAAAGTTCAAAAGGTCCCATATGGACTACTGTCTGGAGGACTTGACTTGACTTTTTAACATCAGAAAGAGTCTTTGAGGACATCATGTAGCTTTTAGACCTTCTGGGGACCCTCTGAGGAGAAAAAAAGTTCAAAAGGTCCCATATGGACTACTGTCTGGCGGACTTGACTGGACTTTTTAACATCAGAAAGAGTCTATGAGGACATCATGTAGCTTTTAGACCTTCTGGGGACCCTCTGAGCAGAAAAAAAGTTCAAAAGGTCCCATATGGACTACTGTCTGGCAGACTTGACTGACTTTTTAACATCAGAAAGAGTCTATGAGGACATCATGTAGCTTTTAGACCTTCTGGGGACCCTCTGAGGAGAAAAAAAGTTCAAAAGGTCCCATATGGACTACTGTCTGGCAGACTTGACTGGACTTTTTAACATCAGAAAGAGTCTATGAGGACATCATGTAGCTTTTAGACCTTCTGGGGACCCTCTGAGAAGAAAAAAAGTTCAAAAGGTCCCATATGGACTACTGTCTGGCGGACTTGACTTGACTTTTTAACATCAGAAAGAGTCTATGAGGACATCATGTAGCTTTTAGACCTTCTGGGGACCCTCTGAGCAAAAAAAAAGTTCAAAAGCTCCCATATGGACTACTGTCTGGCGGACTTGACTTGACTTTTTAACATCAGAAAGAGTCTATGAGGACATCATGTAGCTTTTAGACCTTCTGGGGACCCTCTGAGGAGAAAAAAAGTTCAAAAGGTCCCATATGGACTACTGTCTGGCGGACTTGACTTGACTTTTTAACATCAGAAAGAGTCTTTAAGGACATCATGTAGCTTTTAGACCTTCTGGGGACCCTCTGAGCAGAAAAAAAGTTCAAAAGGTCCCATATGGACTACTGTCTGGCAGACTTGACGACTTTTTAACATCAGAAAGAGTCTATGAGGACATCATGTAGCTTTTAGACCTTCTGGGGACCCTCTGAGGAGAAAAAAAGTTCAAAAGGTCCCATATGGACTACTGTCTGGAGGACTTGATTGACTTTTTAACATCAGAAAGAGTCTATGAGGACATCATGTAGCTTTTAGACCTTCTGGGGACCCTCTGAGGAAAAAAAAAGTTCAAAAGGTCCCATATGGACTACTGTCTGGAGGACTTGACGACTTTTTAACATCAGAAAGAGTCAATGAGGACATCATGTAGCTTTTAGACCTTCTGGGGACCCTCTGAGCAGAAAAAAGTTCAAAAGGTCCCATATGGACTACTGTATGGCGTTCTTAACATTTGAAAAGTTTGAAAATTTAATAGAAATCAAATTTATATTTATGATTGTAAGCATGTGTAGCCTACTCATTACACATGAAAAAAAGAAACAGAGAAGAGAGAAGCTAGAATCTGTGAACGTACATCAAAACTGACTAAATTAGCAGGGCAATAGTTAAAATCATGTCGATTTAAGAGTACGACGTAGGCTACCTTAAAAAACGTTTTTTGTTTTATTATAAAAAATCGGAATGAGTTTTAGTTCTTGAATTTTGAATGCATTGCAATGCAACAAAGTGCATATTACTTATAAATGTTATTCTTCCATGCAAAACGCTTGTGCAATGCAACAGCACGCTGTTGCAATGTAATGAAACGCATTAGTTCTTAAATGCATTGCAATGCAACAGAGTGCATATTACTTTTAAATGTTATTCTTCCATGCAAAACGCTTGTGCAATGTAATGAAACGCATTAGTTCTTGAATGCATTTTAATGCAACAGAGTGCATATTACTTTTAAATGTTATTCTTCCATGCAAAACGCTTGTGCAATGCAACAGCACGCTGTTGCAATGGAATGAAACGCATTAGTTCTTGAATGCATTTGCAATGCAACAAAGTGCATATTACTTTTAAATGTTATTCTTCCATGCAAAACGCTTGTGCAATGCAACAGCACGCTGTTGCAATGTAATGAAACGCATTAGTTCTTGAATGCATTTCAATGCAACAGAGTGCATATTACTTTAAATGTTTCTTCCATGCAAAACGCTTGTGCAATGCAACAGCACGCTGTTGCAATGTAATGAAACGCATTAGTTCTTAAATGCATTGCAATGCAACAGAGTGCATATTACTTTTAAATGTTATTCTTCCATGCAAAACGCTTGTGACAATGTAATGAAACGCATTAGTTCTTGAATGCATTTGCAATGCAACAGAGTGCATATTACTTTTAAATGTTATTCTTCCATGCAAAACGATTGTTGACAATGTAATGAAACGCATTAGTTCTTGAATGCATTTGCAATGCAACAGAGTGCATATTACTTTTAAATGTTATTCTTCCATGCAAAACGCTTGTGCAATGCAACAGCACGCTGTTGCAATGGAATGAAACGCATTAGTTCTAGAATGCATTGCAATGCAACAAAGTGCATATTACTTATAAATGTTATTCTTCCATGCAAAACGCTTGTGCAATGCACGCTGTTGCAATGTAATGAAACGCATTAGTTCTTGAATGCATTGCAATGCAACAAAGTGCATATTACTTTTAAATGTTATTCTTCCATGCAAAACGCTTGTGCAATGCAACAGCACGCTGTTGCAATGTAATGAAACGCATTAGTTCTTGAATGCATTGCAATGCAACAGAGTGCATATTACTTTTAAATGTTATTCTTCCATGCAAAACGATTGTGCAATGCAACAGCACGCTGTTGCAATGGAATGAAACGCATTAGTTCTTGAATGCATTTGCAATGCAACAAAGTGCATATTACTTTTAAATGTTATTCTTCCATGCAAAACGCTTGTGCAATGCAACAGCACGCTGTTGCAATGTAATGAAACGCATTAGTTCTTGAATGCATTTAAATGCAACAGAGTGCATATAAATTCTTCCATGCAAAACGCTTGTGCAATGCAACAGCACGCTGTTGCAATGGAATGAAACGCATTAGTTCTAGAATGCATTGCAATGCAACAAAGTGCACATTACTTATAAATGTTATTCTTCCATGCAAAACGCTTGTGCAATGCAACAGCACGCTGTTGCAATGTAATGAAACGCATTAGTTCTTAAATGCATTGCAATGCAACAGAGTGCTTATTACTTTTAAATGTTATTCTTCCATGCAAAACGATTGTGCAATGTAATGAAACGCATTAGTTCTTGAATGCATTTTAATGCAACAGAGTGCATTTTACTTTTAAATGTTATTCTTCCATGCAAAACGCTTGTGCAATGCAACAGCACGCTGTTGCAATGGAATGAAACGCATTAGTTCTTGAATGTATTTGCAATGCAACAAAGAGCATATTACTTTTAAATGTTATTCTTCCATGCAAAACGCTTGTGCAATGCAACAGCACGCTGTTGCAATGGAATGAAACGCATTAGTTCTTGAATGCATTGCAATGCAACAAAGTGCATATTACTTATAAATGTTATTCTTCCATGCAAAACGCTTGTGCAATGCAACAGCACGCTGTTGCAATTTAATGAAACGCATTAGTTCTTGAATGCATTTAAATGCAACAGAGTGCATAATTACTTCCATACAAAACGCTTGTGCAATGCAACAGCACGCTGTTGCAATGTAATGAAACGCATTAGTTCTTAAATGCATTGCAATGCAACAAAGAGCATATTACTTTTAAATGTTATTATGCAAAACGCTTGTGCAATGCAACAGCACGCTGTTGCAATGTAATGAAACGCATTAGTTCTTAAATGCATTGCAATGCAACAGAGTGCATATTACTTTTAAATGTTATTCTTCCATGCAAAACGATTGTGCAATGGAATGAAACGCATTAGTTCTTGAATGCATTGCAATGCAACAAAGTGCATATTACTTATAAATGTTATTCTTCCATGCAAAACGCTTGTGCAATGCAACAGACGCTGTTGCAATGGAATGAAACGCATTAGTTCTTGAATGTATTTGCAATGAAACAAAGAGCATATTACTTATAAATGTTATTCTTCCATGCAAAACGCTTGTGCAATGCAACAGCACGCTGTTGCAATGGAATGAAACGCATTAGTTCTTGAATGCATTGCAATGCAACAAAGTGCATATTACTTTTAAATGTTATTCTTCCATGCAAAACGCTTGTGCAATGCAACAGCACGCTGTTGCAATGTAATGAAACGCATTAGTTCTTGAATGCATTGCAATGCAACAGAGTGCATATTACTTTTAAATGTTATTCTTCCATGCAAAACGCTTGTGCAATGCAACAGCACGCTGTTGCAATGGAATGAAACGCATTAGTTCTTGAATGTATTTGCAATGAAACAAAGAGCATATTACTTTTAAATGTTATTCTTCCATGCAAAACGCTTGTGCAATGCAAAGCACGCTGTTGCAATGTAATGAAACGCATTAGTTCTTGAATGCATTTAAATGCAACAGAGTGCAATAATTCTTCCATGCAAAACGCTTGTGCAATGCAACAGCACGCTGTTGCAATGGAATGAAACGCATTAGTTCTAGAATGCATTGCAATGCAACAAAGTGCACATTACTTATAAATGTTATTCTTCCATGCAAAACGCTTGTGCAATGCAACAGCACGCTGTTGCAATGTAATGAAACGCATTAGTTCTTAAATGCATTGCAATGCAACAGAGTGCTTATTACTTTTAAATGTTATTCTTCCATGCAAAACGATTGTGCAATGTAATGAAACGCATTAGTTCTTGAATGCATTTTAATGCAACAGAGTGCATATTACTTTTAAATGTTATTCTTCCATGCAAAACGCTTGTGCAATGCAACAGCACGCTGTTGCAATGGAATGAAACGCATTAGTTCTTGAATGTATTTGCAATGAAACAAAGAGCATATTACTTTTAAATGTTATTCTTCCATGCAAAACGCTTGTGCAATGCAACAGCACGCTGTTGCAATGGAATGAAACGCATTAGTTCTTGAATGCATTGCAATGCAACAAAGTGCATATTACTTATAAATGTTATTCTTCCATGCAAAACGCTTGTGCAATGCAACAGCACGCTGTTGCAATGTAATGAAACGCATTAGTTCTTGAATGCATTTAAATGCAACAGAGTGCATATAATTCTTCCATACAAAACGCTTGTGCAATGCAACAGCACGCTGTTGCAATGCAATGAAACGCATTAGTTCTTAAATGCATTGCAATGCAACAAAGAGCATATTACTTTTAAATGTTATTCCATGCAAAACGCTTGTGCAATGCAACAGCACGCTGTTGCAATGTAATGAAACGCATTAGTTCTTAAATGCATTGCAATGCAACAGAGTGCTTATTACTTTTAAATCTTATTCTTCCATGCAAAACGATTGTGCAATGGAATGAAACGCATTAGTTCTTGAATGCATTTTAATGCAACAAAGTGCATATTACTTATAAATGTTATTCTTCCATGCAAAACGCTTGTGCAATGCAACAGCACGCTGTTGCAATGGAATGAAACGCATTAGTTCTTGAATGCATTGCAATGCAACAAAGTGCATATTACTTTTAAATGTTATTCTTCCATGCAAAATGCTTGTGCAATGCAACAGCACGCTGTTGCAATGTAATGAAACGCATTAGTTCTTGAATGCATTGCAATGCAACAGAGTGCATATTACTTTTAAATGTTATTCTTCCATGCAAAACGATTGTGCAATGGAATGAAACGCATTAGTTCTTGAATGCATTTGCAATGCAACAAAGTGCATATTACTTTTAAATGTTATTCTTCCATGCAAAACGCTGTGTGCAATGTAATGAAACGCATTAGTTCTTGAATGCATTTAATGCAACAGAGTGCATTTACTTTTAAATGTTATTCTTCCATACAAAACGCTTGTGCAATGCAACAGCACGCTGTTGCAATGGAATGAAACGCATTAGTTCTTGAATGCATTTGCAATGCAACAAAGAGCATATTACTTTTAAATGTTATTCTTCCATGCAAAACGCTTGTGCAATGCAACAGCACGCTGTTGCAATGGAATGAAACGCATTAGTTCTTGAATGCATTGCAATGCAACAAAGTGCATATTACTTATAAATGTTATTCTTCCATGCAAAACGCTTGTGCAATGCAACAGCACGCTGTTGCAATGTAATGAAACGCATTAGTTCTTGAATGCATTTCAATGCAACAGAGTGCATAATTCTTCCATACAAAACGCTTGTGCAATGCAACAGCACGCTTTGCAATGCAATGAAACGCATTAGTTCTTGAATGCATTGCAATGCAACAAAGTGCATATTACTTTTAAATGTTATTCTTCCATGCAAAATGCTGTGCAATGCAACAGCACGCTGTTGCAATGTAATGAAACGCATTAGTTCTTGAATGCATTGCAATGCAACAGAGTGCATATTACTTTTAAATGTTATTCTTCCATGCAAAAGCTGTGCAATGCAACGCTGTGCAATGGAATGAAACGCATTAGTTCTTGAATGCATTTTAATGCAACAAAGTGCATATTACTTATAAATGTTATTCTTCCATGCAAAACGCTTGTGCAATGCAACAGCACGCTGTTGCAATGGAATGAAACGCATTAGTTCTTGAATGCATTGCAATGCAACAAAGTGCATATTACTTATAAATGTTATTCTTCCATGCAAAACGCTTGTGCAATGCAACAGCACGCTGTTGCAATGTAATGAAACGCATTAGTTCTTAAATGCATTGCAATGCAACAGAGTGCATATTACTTTTAAATGTTATTCTTCCATGCAAAACGATTGTGCAATGTAATGAAACGCATTAGTTCTTGAATGCATTTTAATGCAACAGAGTGCATATTACTTTTAAATGTTATTCTTCCATGCAAAACGCTTGTGCAATGCAACAGCACGCTGTTGCAATGGAATGAAACGCATTAGTTCTTGAATGCATTGCAATGCAACAAAGAGCATATTACTTTTAAATGTTATTCTTCCATGCAAAACGCTTGTGCAATGCAACAGCACGCTGTTGCAATGGAATGAAACGCATTAGTTCTTGAATGCATTGCAATGCAACAAAGTGCATATTACTATAAATGTTATTCTTCCATGCAAAACGCTTGTGCAAATGAAACGCATTAGTTCTTGAATGCATTCAAATGCAAGAGATTACATAATGTTATTCTTCCATGCAAAACGCTTGTGCAATGCAACAGCACGCTGTTGCAATGGAATGAAACGCATTAGTTCTTGAATGCATTGCAATGCAACAGAGTGCATATTACTTTTAAATGTTATTCTTCCATGCAAAACGCTTGTGCAATGCAACAGCACACTGTTGCAATGGAATGAAACGCATTAGTTCTTGAATGCATTGCAATGCAACAAAGTGCATATTACTTTTAAATGTTATTCTTCCATGCAAAACGCTTGTGCAATGCAACAGCACGCTGTTGCAATGTAATGAAACGCATTAGTTCTTAAATGCATTGCAATGCTGTTGCAATGCACAAGCGTTTTGCATGGAAGAATAACATTTAAAAGTAATATGCACTTTGTTGCATTGCAATGCATTCAAGAACTAATGCGTTTCATTCCATTGCAACAGTGTGCTGTTGCATTGCACAAGCGTTTTGCATGGAAGAATAACATTAAAAGTAATATGCACTCTGTTGCATTGCAATGCATTTAAGAACTATTGCGCATATTACTTTTAAATGTTATTCTTCCATGCAAAACGTTTGTACAATGTAATGAAACGCATTAGTTCTTGAATGCATTTTAATGCAACAGAGTGCATATTACTTTTAAATGTTATTCTTCCATGAAAACGCTTGTGCAATGCAACAGCACGCTGTTGCAGTGGAATGAAAAGCATTAGTTCTTGAATGTATTTGCAAAGCAACAAAGTGCATATTACTTTTAAATGTTATTCTTCTATGCAAAACGCATATCGCTTATATTTTATTATATCGCTTTATCATATGTGCAATGCAAAAGCAGTTTTTAAGCGTTAGTTTTTTTCATTGCACAAAGGAATAGTTAGTCCTTTTATGCAATGGGTTCTGGAAGACTTGACTTGACTTTTTAACATCAGAAATAGTCTATGAGGACATCATGTAGCTTTTAGACCTTCTGGGATCCTTCTGAGAAGAAAAAAAGTTCAAAAGCTCCCAGATGGACTACTGTCTGGTGGACTTGACTTGACTTTTTGACATCAGAAAGAGTCTATGAGGACATCATGTAGCTTTTAGACCTTCTGGGGACCCTCTGAGCAGAAAAAAAGTTCAAAAGCTCCCATATGGACTACTGTCTGGCGGACTTGACTTGACTTTTAAACATCAGAAAGAGACTTTAAGGACATCATTTAGCTTTTAGACCTTCTGGGGACCCTCTGAGGAGAAAAAAAGATCAAAAGATCCCATATGGACTACTGTCTGGAAGACTTGACTTGACTTTTTAACATCAGAAAGAGTCAATGAGGACATCATGTATCTCTTAGACCTTCTGGGGACCCTCTGAGCAGAAAAAAAGTTCAAAAGGTCCCATATGAACTACTGTCTGGCGGACTTGACTTGACTTTTTAACATCAGAAAGAGTCAATGAGGACATCATGTAGCTCTTAGACCTTCTGGGGACCCTCTGAGCAGAAAAAAAGTTCAAAAGGTCCCATATGAACTACTGTCTGGCGGACTTGACTTGACTTTTTAACATCAGAAAGAGTCTTTAAGGGCATCATGTAGCTTTTAGACCCTCTGAGGAAAAAAAAAGTTCAAAAGGTCCCATATGGACTACTGTCTGGCAGACTTGACTTGACTTTTTAACATCAGAAAAAGTTTTTAAGGACATCATGTAGCTTTTAGACATTCTGGGGACCCTCTGAGGAGAAAAAAAGTTCAAAAGGTCCCATATGGACTACTGTCTGGAGGATTTGACTGTACTTTTTAACATCAGAAAGAGTCAATGAGGACATCATGTATCTTTTAGACCTTCTGGGGACCCTCTGAGGAAAAAAAAAGTTCAAAAGCTCCCATATGGACTACTGTCTGACGGACTTGACGACTTTTTAACATCAGAAAGAGTCAATGAGGACATCATGTAGCTCTTAGACCTTCTGGGGACCCTCTGGGCAGAAAAAAAGTTCAAAAGGTCCCATATGGACTACTGTCTGGCAGACTTGACGACTTTTTAACATCAGAAAGAGTCTTTAAGGACATCATGTAGCTTTTAGACCTTCTGGGGACCCTCTGAGGAGAAAAAAAAGTTCAAAAGCCCCAGATGCACTACTGTCTGGCGGACTTTACTTGACTTTTTATTGAACTTTTTTTCTGGTCAAAGTCAAGTCTTTAAAAGCCAAATATCCTCATAGACTCTTTCTGATCTTAAGTCAAGTCCGCCAGACAGACAGTGGTCCATTTCGGACTTTTTGAACTTTTTTTCTGGACAAAGGGTCGCCAAAAGGCTTTAAAAGCCATATATCCTCATGGACTCTCTCTGATGTTAAGTCAAGTCCGCCTGACAGTGGTCCATATCGGACCTTTAGAACTTTTTTTCTGGTCCAAGGGTCCCCAAAAAGGCTTTAAAAGCCGTATATCCTCATAGAGTCTCTCTGATGTTGTCAAGGCCGCCAGACAGTGGTCCATATCGGACCTTTTGAACTTTTTTTCTGGTCAAAGGGTCCCCAAAAGGCTTTAAAAGCCATATATCCTCATAGACTCTCTCTGATGTTAAGTCAAGTCCGCCAGACAGTGGTCCATATCTGACCTTTTGAACTTTTTTTCTGGTCAAAGGGTCCCCAAAAGTCTTTAAAAGCCAAATATCCTCATAGACTCTCTCTGATGTTAAGTCAAGTCCGCCAGACAGTGGTTCATATCGGACCTTTTGAACTTTTTTTCCGGTCAAAGGGTCCCCAAAAGTCTTTAAAAGCCAAATATCCTCATAGACTCTCTCTGATGTTAAGTCAAGTCCGCCAGACAGTGGTCCATATCTGACCTTTTGAACTTTTTTTCTGGTCAAAGGGTCCCCAAAAGGCTTTAAAAGCTAAATATCCTCATAGACTCTCTCTGATCTTAAGTCAAGTCCGCCAGACACACAGTGGTCCATATCGGACCTTTTGAACTTTTTTTCTGGTCAAAGGGTCCCCAAAAGGCTTTAAAAGCCATATATCCTCATAGACTCTCTCTGATGTTAAGTCAAGTCCGCCAGACAGTGGTCCATATCGGACCTTTTGAACTTTTTTTCTGGTCAAAGGGTCCCCAAAAGGCTTTAAAAGCCATATATCCTCATAGACTCTCTCTGATGTTAAGTCAAGTCCGCCAGACAGTGGTCCATATCGGACCTTTTGAACTTTTTTTCTGGTCAAAGGGTCCCCAAAAGCCTTTAAAACCATATATCCTCATAGACTCTCTCCGCCAGACAGTGGTCCATATCGGACCTTTTGAACTTTTTTGTGGTCAAAGGGTCCCCAAAAGGCTTTAAAAGCCGTATATCCTCATGGACTCTCTCTGATGTTAAGTCAAGTCCACCAGACAGCAGTCCATATCAGACCTTTTGAACTTTTTTCTGGTCAAAGGGTCTTCAAAAGTTTTAAAAGCTATATATCCTTATAGTCCATATTTGACCTAATGAACTATATATTTTCATAGACTCTTTCAGATGTTACCGCAGTCAGATAGAAGTCCATATTTAACCTAATGAACATATTTCTGGCCAAGGAGTACTCGATCTTAAACATTCTGTAAATACTTATTGACTCCTTCTGATGTTACCTCAGCCATACAGTAGTCCATAGTTGATCTATTGACCTACATTTCTGGCAAATGGGTCTTCAAAATGTTTTTTTTTTTATTTCTAACCTATTGAACATATTTCTTGCTATAGAGTCCTCAAACTTGAACTTTCTACACATACTGACTGACTTCTGAAGTTACATCAGCCATACAAAAGTCCATATCTGATCTATTGAATATATCTCTGGCCGAAGGGTCCTCAAAATGATTTTTACAATATAAACTCATGGACTCATGCATTCAAGAACTAACTCAGTTTTGTAGTGCATTAAAGAGATGGGCAATGCAATCTGCTGTTTTAATAACGTTTTGTTGTTTCATTCCATTGCATAAAAGGAATAACTTATTCCTTTGTGCAATGGAAAAACTAACGCTTAAAAAACTAACGCTTAAAAAAAGATTGTTTTGGCTTCATAGCAGTTCTAGAATAAAGTTATTGTCCAGCTAAAGTTAGTTTTGATTGATTCACTTCCGTCGCAACGATCATTTGTCATTTACTTAGGGGCCGCTAACACGACACCGTTCTTACAGAAAATAATTTAATGCTATCCGGCCGCTCATTTGCATAAGACAGTGCCTGGTGGCTCTGAGATTTATTTTTACTTTTTTTTTTATAAGAGGTCTTAGAAGATTGACTTTTTTTTTATAAGTCAATTTGTCTCATAAGTTAGTATTGTTCAAGAACTCTTTGTCCAGAAATATGTTCAGTAGGTCAAAAAGGGACCTCTGTATGGCTGATTTAACATTAGAAGTTTATATAGTTTTTAAACATTTTGACCTTTAGAATAACATATAAGCAATATGCAATTTGTTGCATTGCAATGCATTCAAGAACTAATGACTTATTGTTAAAAATAACAAAAAAGTCCATCTTTAAAGATAATCAGTCTGAAGGGTGCAGAAACACAGGGGTGGTTATGGGAAGCGGATTTTATGTGCATAAAATATGCACTTTTTTGCATTGCAATGCATTCAAGAATTAACTCATTCCGTAGTGCATTAAGAGATGTGCAATGCAATCTGCTGTTGCGTTGCATTGCACATACGACAAGCGTTGTGCATTGAAGAATAACATATAAGCAATATGCTCTTTGCTGCATTGCAATGCATTCAAGAACTAACTCATTTTGAGGTGCATTAAAGAGATGGGCAATGCTGTTATAACTTTTTGTTGTTTCATTCCATTGCATAAAAGGACTAACTTATTCCTTTGTGCAATGAAAAAACTAACGCTTAAAAACTGCTGTTGCATTGCATTACACATAGGATAAAGCGTTAAAATAACATATAAGCGATATGCACTTTGTTGCATTGCAATGCATTTAAGAACTAACTCATCCCGAAGTGCATTGAAGATATTGCAATGCAATCTGCTGTTGCATTTCATTGCACATACGATCAAGAGTTGTGCATTGAAGAATAACATAAAAGTCCAACCCAGTCTCTTACTATTGCGTATCTATACCACGAGTTTTCATTTTCATTTGGCGTAGTATTTACACGCCAAAGTCACATTTTGCGTTCATATGGTACGCAAAATCCTCCCGTTAAACTTCTATTGATGGAAAGTGCGTATGCATTGCACGTAGAAATGTATTATAGGCAACGTCATCGTCCCGCCCCTTCAATCGTACGAAGATTCACGATTTCATCTCGTGCAGGTGCCGAAGTGGCATGTAGGCCTATACGTTTTTTTTTTTTTTTTTTTTTTTTTTTTTACAGAAACATAACTCATCTCTAATGAGGGCTAATGTTGTTACTGAATCTAATATTACACGCTTGCTCATTAAAAGTCGGGGGATTGTTTTTACAGTTTAATTCTAAACAATCCATTTCCGGGGAATTTTTTTTTTTTTTTTGTAGAATTTTCAATAATTCAACGTGAATAATTTATGCTAGTTATAGTAGTTATATATCTGTCTGCTTTATTTATTCTGCTCTCTGCTTTAGTCTTTTTGGCGTGTACTGACTACACACGTTTTTTATTATTTTTTGTGATTGTATTTGGAATGGTAAAAGTATTAACTAATAATAATAATTATAATAATATTAATAATAATACAAATAAATAAATTCATTAAAAAAAACAACCCATTCTCACTCCCAAAGCGTCAACAACTGAAGCATGGTCAAGCGCCCGAGGCGTCACGTGGCAGACGTCAAAGGCGCCCCTTGGCGTCACTCTATGACGCATTAGGAACTCCATTGCTTTCAATGGGAAACCTGTGGCGTCAATAACAAACAGACGCGAATTTTATCAGTGGGAAATAGCGCTGAAGAAGTCTCATTCCGAACACATCGCGATATTTGGCATCAGGTCACGTGTGCCAGATGTTGGTAAGTAGTCGTAAATACGCTGTCCAAATAATGTTTGTTATAATGTATTTTTCTGTGTGTCGATATTAATCAGATTAGCTCTCTCATGTTCATTCACTGCATTATATCTGTCATCTCCACGGAGGCTTTGCGTTTCATTGGTTTCTAATTCAAAACACATTACTAAACTAACGTGATTATACACTGTCTGACTGTCACGTGACGTGCTATATAGGCCTAGACCTTCAATCAGTTAATCATATATGATATATATTCATATCAGGTTCAAAGTAGTATAATTAGTTCCAAAGTGGTATTTGTAGTAAAAGCACAGTAAAAACAACACTTACCATGCTCTTACCACAGTATTTGCAGTTTTAATGTGTCATTTGTTGTAAATGTACAGTAACCACAACACTTACCATGCTTTTACCACAGTATTTGCTGTTTTAATGTGTCATTTGTTGTAAATGCACAGTAACCACAACACTTACCATGCTTTTACCACAGTAACCTTAGTTTTACTGTGATACCGTGATAGGTATAGTATAGTAAAAGGACAGTAACCACAAAACTTACCATGCTTTTACCTCAGTATTGGTAGTTTTAAAGTAATATTTGTTGTAAATGCATAGTAACCACAACACTTACCATGCTTTTAATGCCTAATCATTTAAAATCCCAAAATTGTAAGGTAAATCTGTATTTTTTCCTATAAATAATCCTATATATTATACATAATGATATTTTATTTTCTCTTTTTTCAGGTGAAAAGACCAAAAGGGCCTTTCGGACTCAGTCAGCTCAATATTGTTTGAGGAGAAGTAAACAGAGGAGACGAAAAGCTGCAAAGGCAAATATTCACAATGGTATGTATGTGCTGGTTTTAACCCGTAATCAAACATTTTATCAAGCATTTGTTGTTTCTTAAACCTTTTCTTATAAAACCCATAACCCAATCAGTACAAACATAGTCTCAAAGTCTTAATAATTCACAAGATTTAACAAGTTGTCAAATTCATACGATGCTCATACATATTTGTATATTCGTACATAATCCTGCAGCTTTTACTCCTCCAGCTGTCATTGGCTACTGCCTCAATTCCTGTACATATTTATCGTGATATTTGCAAATCAGTTGCAGATGCCCCACACACTGTCAGAAAGTTTATATTAATTGTATTGTATTATTTCAAATTATTACAAATTGGACCCTGTCTGTTGATGTTCCAATGATACATGATGTCTCTCCACACCTCATGACCTTCCTCTGTTTGCAAGAGTGGAAAAGCTAATCTGACTCGTCACATGACATCAGATACTCGATTATTTTGTCATGATCAGATCAGTTACACTGCTGATAACTGTCCCGTTTGCATGTAAATCGTGTTATTTTTAGACAAATTCATATGATTATTGCTTGCTATTAATGACACACATTTAATCATGCCCACATATCAGTAAACTTATTACATAAATGCATTTAACATTTAATTATCCAACCTCTTTACAGAAAAATATCCCACAGTTATGGATAAACTCACAACATCATCATCAAGTCCTGTCCTGGGCAACAAGTGTCCTCCAGCATATTCGATCCGTGGACCAGTTCTCCACATCTTCCCATGGGACACTGACATTCTTCAGGTGTTGGTGAAACATCTGTCTCCATGTCTTCCCTGTCTCCTGATCCTCCTGGTGGTGTCCACTTCATTACTGTCTTTGGGTGGTGTTGTTTGGGCATGTGTAGGATGTGTACTTGAGGTCTGCCTAATGCCTTTATCAAACAAGCGTCAGTGCTCATCAGGAGTTTTGCTAAAGGACATATTCATTGACATCCATTAGTTCTAGTCATGCAGAGACTTCATGATGCAATAGGCAAATGTATATTTCTGCAAGTGTGTAGCGGGTGGGACAATTGAAGATAGTGAGAGTGTTCAGGAAAACCTTTTGAAAATAATCAATATTTATGGAGTTCTGTTTGGTGCTGAAAGAGTATTACAGAAATGACACACTTGACAACTGGACATTATTCTGTGAGTTTGTTACCTTTACATTTAGATGGACTTAATGTCTTGGATTTAGCTTCATTAAACCTTTTATTACAGTGGTCACTATAGTAAATATCCACCATAACTGCATCTATCATTATATCACTGCCTGGTTAATGTAAATGTAATATACCCGTGAATGTATTTTATAGAAGCATTTTCTTGCGGACATTTATAATTTATAATTTCATTTAGTTTAATTTAATAAAAGTGAACAATAATCACAAGGATATAAAACTAAAGTTGAGAATGTAAAATGTTGTGTTTAAGTTTCTGCCGATTTGTTCTTTAAAGGGAGGAAGAAACAAATATATTTTCACATAACAAAGTTGAATTTCATCTCTTGGTTTGTAAAAAAAATATTATTACTTCATCATTGCGATTTTTTTAACGTTACTGTATGTGTAACTAAAAGATTGCCTCGGTATCTGGCTATTTTTGTATATAATTAACTGATATTTATACAGTTGTGCAGCAGTTTTGGCACTACATTTGTCTTTAAACAGTTTGACATTAAATATTGGAATATGCTTTCAAAATTGTGTGCATTCATTATGCTTTTGTTACATTTATTTGAATTCCAGGAGTTCAGATGGTGGAGAATGGCATTAAGAAGTGATTAAGTTATAGTCTTTGATATAATATACATACACTGTAAATGTTAGAAGCACTTTAGTACATGTAATTATCTTTAATTAAAATACTGCAAAACTACTCCTGCTGTAGGCCATTGCTTTGAAAAAAAAAGTTTCTCTTTCAAATCTAATAATCTAATATGTCTAATAATCAAAAAAGCTAATTTGTGTCATTGATCGTGTGAACTCGTTTTTGGATGGTAAGCACACACGGGAGTCTTTTGTTTTTAAATATGAGTTTTATTATTTAATTAGAAGGAATACATATTTAACAGGCCAAATATTAAATCTATCCCTGCAGCCGGAACCGGAAGAGATCTGTCATCATTTACCATAAATGGGCAACTGAGTGTGACGCATCTGTTCAGCTGGGTTGTTATTGGCTGTGACTTTATCGCAGAACTTGCTGTGATTGGACTATCTTTTAACCCATATAAAACGGCGCTTCATGTTACAAAGTATGTTTTGTTGTTATTATTACGTTAGTTATACATTAAGTTAACTATAAAATGTCTCTATGTTGTGAGAAATTACTCCTTTATCGAGATCCCAACCCTAACCCTAAGCATTTCTGCACATTTCAATGAACTACAGCACCACGTTTCCTGTTCCATTGATAGAATGACAGAGATATGTGGGTAATGTAGTTTAAAACGTTTAGCAATGAAACAATACATTTTAAATACATAATATATTTAATGGACAACTGGATATCTAAATATGTTCATTGTGCAAACCTTTATGACATATAGGGACAGGCTGAAATTTTATATTTTACTGTGAGCACTTTTAAAATAACCTTCATGCCAGCTTTCCATATTGTGTCTGAAAATTGTGCCCAACATTATTTAGTAAACATAGCATAAGCATTTGTCCTGCCGATTTTCTCTTTGATACACTAACCAGACTTTAAGTTACACCCATTTGAAATGTGTATTTGTTTGCTCTTCCGGGGGCCGTTGCTGGGTCGTTGCTGGGCTGTTGCTGGGTCGTTTCTGGGCCCCTGACGGTGGAAGGCAGTGCAATCTACACACATCTATTCTCCTCATCATGGACAACAAACTTTGTTTTAACAAAACCTTTTCTGTTCTAACATCATGCTTGTATTAGGTTTTGATGGGTATTGTGAGACCATCTGGAAATATTTTAAAGAAATGCTGTAATATAAAACAATAATAATAATGAATATGTATTTGCTTTTTTTTTTATGAACACCAATAAATATAATGGATGAACCTGCAACAACTTGTCATTATCCAATTTCCAGTGTCGCAGTAAACAAAAATCTATTTATATATTTACACTTTACTATTACACAAGGATAATGCACCATTCAATCAAACAACAAAAAGTGCCAAAATTTCCTTTTCACCCCCTCTGATTGCTTCTTATATGCCTGACATCAGTAATATCTATGCTTTTAAACTAAATGCAGTAGATGTACTAGAATGATCAACATGGATCATCTTCAATTATGATTGAAGTGTTTGTAGTAATATAACCCACTGCAGCCTCTTGTTATTCACACACCTTCCCTTTATTTCACTGAAAACTGGCATACTTCTCACAACATGCAAGTATGTGCAACTTTTAGTGCATTGTTGTCCCAAATATCATTAACCAGATCAAAAATGTTTATGTCCTGTTTATTTTTAAATTATGAACTAAACTCATAAGAAATTAAAATTTCTCAAATAAAATATTACATTTACTGTACCAAACACCACTTTCAATACACAATATTCACCATATTTTATTACACAATACTTTATTGGAGGACACAGCATAAAGTTGATGAAGTAGCATAAAGACAAATGAGATTCAAGATAAATAAAAATGGGTCTTCAAAAATACATTAACATCACATTAATCCATTCACAGCTGCTAAAGCCACACAAAATGAGTGCCAGAGAATTATATTCAGTCACCTATGATACAGAAAACAGATTTGATATTGTGTTGTAAAATAATGATTCATTATCACAGCTTTCTTGCTCTTCCCTGTACATGTCTCTATCGTGTTCATGTTCTTCTTCCTCATCTAAACAGTTTGTTCAGTTGTGCCCTACAGTACACCTGATGAACAGAAGATGTGATCACTGATGTGGTGTAGCTTTTTCTCAGAGGAAGAAGTCTCAACATCCCATCGTCAGGCATTCTCCAGTCCTGCTCTGAAAGTAAAACAAAAACACAAACAATTCAAATGAAGTTGTTTAATGGACAGTCAGGTCAGCTTGTGTGTTATTTAAAGCAGTGATGGGCTACTCTGGCCCTCAGCGTCCACTGTCCTGCAGATTTAGCTCCAACCTCAAACCCTCCTGCCGATTGTCTATAACTTAAGTAAACCTGAAGACTTTGGTTAAAATTTTCAGATGTGCTCAATTAGGGTTTGATGTAAACTCTCCTCCTCAAAAAGGAGAACGCAAAAGGGCCAGAGTTGCCTGTTCCTTATTTAAATTTACAAAGCAGCAGTCAGTACATTATATTATACACATTGAAGTATTATATATATATAAAATTGCAGCACTAATCGAAAAATTAGAATATCGTGCAAAAGTTAAAAAAAATTCAACTTAAAAGGTGAAACTAATATATTATATAGACTCATTACATGCAAAGTGAGATATTTTAAGCCTTTATTTGTTATAATTTGGGATTTTCAAAGCTGTAAGCCATAATTATCCAAAGTCAAAATTAGAATATTGTGAAAAGGTGTTCATAGCTGTAAGCCATAATTATCAAAATTATAACAAATAAAGGCTTGAAATATCTCACTTTGCATGTAATGAATGAGTCTATATAATATATTAGTTTCACCTTTTAAGTTGAATTTTCTGAAATAAATTAACTTTTGCACGATGTTCTAATTTTTTGAGTTTCACCTGTAATATAAGCTAAGTACTGAAAAAAAACTGTTTTACCCATATCAACAGCAACCTGTTTTAAAAGATCTTTAAGAAAGGCATGGTCTCTTTTGAGCCTTTGCCAGTGATGCTTGATTTCCTTCAAGACAACACACTCTTCTGTCACTTGTTTCAAGAGCTTCACTTGGTCAAAAACCAGGTGATGACCTGTACAATGTAAAATTGTCAACATCAAATGATGTACTACATATTACAGTTTCAATACAAGACATACCAATGGCCACGCACAACTTTCTGTCTTTGGGCACCAGATGTTCCTTCCTCACCCGAAACAAAGGATTCATTCGATTAGCTTGCGTTGATATAAGGACTGGTCTTCCTTCTCTGCTGTAAAACAAAAAAAGTCTCTACTTACTCTATGTGCAATTACTATAGTTCTTAAAACATATAAATTAAGACAGTTATAAATAAGTTATTTTACCATACGATTCAGGAGAGAGCATTTGATGAGTAAATACTGATTGAAATATTGTAGGATCTTTACCTGGGAAGGGCTGATCACGGCAAGATTCGCTGCGACTCACTAATACTGGAGCTCTTGTGAGGGTCGGCTCTTAAAAGAGCTGTTGAGTGTGATGTTGAGAGATCTTAAAAAAAGGACTAAGTAATCCTGCAAGACAGAAAGGAAGGTAATTTTATTACATTACATGCAAGTAGAAAGATTATAATTAAATGTTAAATCCACTTATGTAATAAGTTTACTGATATGTGGGCATGATTAAAAGTATGTCATTAATAGCAAGCAATAATCATATGAATTTGTTTAAAAATAACATGATTTACATGCAAACGGGACAGTTATCAGCGGTGTAACTGATCTGATCATGACAAAATAATCGAGTATCTGATGTTGTGTGACAAGTCAGATTAGCTTTTCCACTCTTGCAAACAGAGGAAGGTCATGAGGTGTGGAGAGACATCATGTATCACTGGAACATCAACAGACAGGGTCCAATTTGTAATAATTTGAAATAATACAACGCAATTAATATAAACTTTCTGACAGTGTGTGGGGCATCCGACTACTTTCCAAAAAGGGGCGCAACTGATTTGCAAATATCGCGATAAATATGTACAGGAATTGAGGCAGTAGCCAATGACAGCTGGAGGAGTAAAAGCTGCAGGATTATGTACGAATATACAGATATGTACGAGCATCGTATGAATTTGACAACTTGTTAAATCTTGTGAATTATTAAGACTTAGAGACTATGTTTGTACTGATTGAGCTATGGGTTTTATAAGAAAAGGTTTAAGAAACAACAAATGCTTGATAAAATGTTTGATTACGGGTTAAAACCAACACATAAATACCATTGTGAATATTTGCCTTTGCAGCTTTTCGTCTCCTCTGTTTACTCCTCCTCAAACAATAATGAGCTGACTGAGTCCGAAAGGCCCTTTTGGTCTTTTCACCTGAAAAAAGAGAAAATAAAATATCATTATGTATAATATATAGGATTATTTAAAGGAAAAAATACAGATTTACCTTACAATTTTGGGATTTTAAATTATTAGGCATTAAAAGCATGGTAAGTGTTGTGGTTACTATGCATTTACAACAAATATTACTATAAAACTACCAATACTGTGGTAAAAGCATGGTAAGTTTTGTGGTTACTGTCCTTTTACTATACTATACCTATCACAGTATCACAGTAAAACTAAGGTTACTGTGGTAAAAGCATGGTAAGTGTTGTGGTTACTGTGCATTTACAACAAATGACACATTAAAACTGCAAATACTGTGGTAAAAGCATGGTAAGTGTTGTGGTTACTATGCATTTACAACAAATATTACTTTAAAACTACCAATACTGAGGTAAAAGCATGGTAAGTTTTGTGGTTACTGTCCTTTTACTATACTATACCTATCACGGTATCACAGTAAAACTAAGGTTACTGTGGTAAAAGCATGGTAAGTGTTGTGGTTACTGTGCATTTACAACAAATGACACATTAAAACAGCAAATACTGTGGTAAAAGCATGGTAAGTGTTGTGGTTACTGTGCATTTACAACAAATGACACATTAAAACTGCAAATACTGTGGTAAAAGCATGGTAAGTGTTGTGGTTACTGTACATTTACAACAAATGACACATTAAAACTGCAAATACTGTGGTAAAAGCATGGTAAGTTTTGTGGTTACTGTCCTTTTACTATAAGTTACCTATAACAGTAAAACTAAGGTTACTGTGGTAAGAGCATGGTAAGTGTTGTTTTTACTGTGCTTCTACTACAAATACCACTTTGGAACTAATTGTACTACTTTGAACCTGATATGAATATATATCATATATGATTAACTGATTGAAGGTCTAGGGCTAGGCCTATATAGCACGTCACGTGACAGACAGTGTATAATCACGTTAGTTTAGTAATGTGTTTTGAATTAGAAACCAATGAAACGCAAAGCCTCCGTGGAGATGACAGATATAATGCAGTGAATGAACATGAGAGAGCTAATCTGATTAATATCGACACACAGAAAAATACATTATAACAAACATTATTTGGACAGCGTATTTACAACTACTTACCAACATCTAGCACACGTGACCTGATGCCAAATATCGCGATGTGTTCGGAATGAGACTTCTTCAGCGCTATTTCCCACTGATAAAATTCGCGTCTGTTTGTTATTGACGCCACAGGTTTCCCATTGAAAGCAATGGAGTTCCTAATGCGTCATAGAGTGACGCCAAGGGGCGCCTTTGGCGTCTGCCACGTGACGCCTCGGGCGCTTGACCATGCTTCAGTTGTTGACGCTTTGGGAGTGAGAATGTGTTTTTTTTTTTTTATGAATTTATTTATTTGTATTATTATTAATATTATTATAATTATTATTATTAGTTAATACTTTTACCATTCCAAATACAATCACAAAAAAATAATAAAAAACGTGTGTAGTCAGTACACGCCAAAAAGACAAAAGCAGAGAGCAGAATAAATAAAGCAGACAGATATATAACTACTATAACTAGCATAAATTATTCACGTTGAATGATTGAAAATTCTAAAAAAAATAAAATAAAAAAAATTCCCCGGAAATGGATTGTTTAGAATTAAACTGTAAAAACAATCCCCCGACTTTTAATGAGCAAGCGTGTAATATTAGATGCAGTAACAACATTAGCCCCCATTAGAGATGAGTTATGTTTCTGTAAAAAAAAAAAAAAAAAAAAAAAAAAAAAAACGTATAGGCCTACATGCCACTTCGGCACCTGCACGAGATGAAATCGTGAATCTTCGTACGATTGAATGGGCGGGACGATGACGTTGCCTATAATACATTTCTACGTGCAATGCATACGCACTTTCCATCAATAGAAGTTTAACGGGAGGATTTTGCGTACCATATGAACGCAAAATGTGACTTTGGCGTGTAAATACTACGCCAAATGAAAATGAAAACTCGTGGTATAGATACGCAATAGTAAGAGACTGGGTTGTCAGGTCTGACCCTAAACTTTAAAAAGTGTGAATTAATGGCTATCCATAATTGTGATTTAGAAGATATAGAGGGCATTCCAGTGAAAAAGGAGGTTAAGTACCTTGGGGTTATGATTACCAAAAATTTTGTTAGTAGAGAACATTCAAATTTTAATTCTAAGATAGAAAATATGAAGAAATCCCTAAATCACTGGTTATCTCGAGACCTATCCTTATTGGGTAGAATCCTCTAGACTAAAATTGAGGGAATGTCTAAACTCTATTTATCGCATGCTTTGTATACTGCCCCAAAAGTAGTTAAATAAGTGAATTCAATTTTATTTAAATTAGAAATAAAACACATTATCTACGTAAATTCCACATGGTTAAAGAGTATGAACATGGAGGTTTGAGAGCCATTGATTTTGAATCTCTTCTTGGTACTTTCAGAATAAAATGGCTGAAAGAGTGTTTAGTAAAGTCACACTCAATATGGTACCATATTCCTAATCACATTTTCAATAATATTGGCGGCCTTGAATTTGTGTTGAGATGTGATCTTGATCTCTGTAAAATTCCTCTGAAGTTATCAAATTTTCATAAACAAGTATTGCTTTTTTGGAAAATGATATTTACCCATAATTTCTCCCCTCACAACTCCACTCTATGGAACAATAGGGTTATAGTTATTAATAGGAAATCTCTGTTTAAAACTGATTGGTATAGTAAAGGCATTTTTTTTATTCATGGTTTATTAGATGATAATGTATATTTCTTATCTCATTATGATTTTATTAATAAATATAGAGTTAGAATTACAATTAAAGGTTGTGATAAGGTATGCAATGCTATACCCACTGGATTGCTAAGAATAATCCAAAGTAGTTTTTTTGATCCTTTATCTAGACCTGTAGTATCCCTTCCCTCTTTAAAAATATGTAATGTAGACCTCTTAGACAGTAAGTGTAATAACAAACTTATTTACAAAGAACTCAAACGTATTATCACTGGTGATTATCAGTGCTATTTTTTGGGAGCTGTTGAAACCTCAGTAAAGGATAAAGCTTTTACCTGCTATATGGCATACCCAGTTGCTCCGAAGGTCAAGGAGACTCATTACAAAATTATGTTTAAGGTTTACTCAGTAAATGATTTTATGCAGAAACGATTTCATTTCGAGGTGGAATCTTGTGGCTTTTGTTCTTCTGGTCCTGAAACACTCGATCACCTGTCAGATTACTTCGAAATTTTGGTTTGATATACATAGCTGGTTGTCAGTAATAATGGAGACAATTCCTCCTATAGCCCTACAAGATGTGCTCTTTTTTAAGTGTGATTTAAACTTACCCTTCATTGATGTTGTAAATTTTGTTTTATTGATGGGTAAATATCATATCCATACTTGTAAATGGAAAAAATGTAAGCCCTCCTTTAATATATTTCTATGTGATTTTACTCAAATGTTTCAGAGCTTCAAATACTTCAAAAAACATAATAGAAAGTCTGAAACTTTGTCTTTCTTTATCAAAATATTTACTTTTTTAGTATTTTCATTCCTTTCATGTATACTGGCTATGTGCTTGTCTTCACCCTTGCTCCTTCCTTTTTTTTTTTTAAACTCAAACTCTGTATTTACCTATATGGAAGTGTCTTACAGTGTTGTTTGTTCCCTGTCTTGTTCTGTACATTCTGCAAATAAAAAATAAAAAAAACAAATAAAAAAACAAAACAAAAAACAAACTAATAATTTTGATGCAATATAAGGTCAATAAGAGATTCACTGTGCACTGTAGCCAGCTTTATTGATTATAACAGGATTTTTCACAACAGTGCAGAACTCTGTGAGCTTGCTCTGAAGTGATTGACAGCTGCAGTTATTAAAAAGGAACACTCTTCGCAATTTGAACTATACACGCTGCAAGGTTTTGGGAATGACTAACTTTAAATGTGGGATTTAATCCAAAATTATATTGTGCAAATAATGCAGACTAATAGACCTGCCACATGTTCTACGTTACGTGTTATGGGTTTCTGTGTTGTTAATCGACTTTGACTAATATTTTTATTTTCAAATAGTTAAAGACAAACAAAACATTAAAATAGGTCCAATATATTTAGCTATAATATTGACACTGGTAACAAACAATTTATGGCCCAAGGTAATTGCAACTTTTTATCTCACAATTCTTAATTTTCACGAAATAGTGAAATAAAGTCAGAATTGCGTGATATACTTTTTCTTATTGACTTTTTTTCTTGCAATTGCTAGTTGCTAATTGCTATCTTGAAATTTTTACTACTTTTAATATATAACTTTAAGATATAAACTCGCAATTGCGAGTTATAAAGTCCAATTCTGAGGGAAAAAAGACTGACTTTTTTCTCAGAATTGTGAGGTATATCTCACATTTCTGCCTTTATAACTCGCAATTCTGACTTTATGGGCCCTATCAAGTGTTTTTTGGTTTCAGCCCGACGCAGTTTTCATTTTCACGTCCTGTATGAATAGTTGTTTAAATAGCAAATGCATTTGCGCCCTTTTGTGTGCCCATGGGCTGCTGGTCTGAGAACGAGTGTGTTCAGGCGCATTATTGGTGTGTTGCTATTTTGAGAAACTGAAATAGACTGAGAATAATAAATGTTAAAATGCCCTTTAAATAATAATAAAAAAAATACTTTGACCAACAAAAAATACATTGACCAACAAAAACCTGGTCTAAAATCAATGGCACAGTATTTTTTCTTTTATTTAAAGGGTATTTTAACATTTATTATTTATAATGTAAGTAATGTGCGCTTATAGGCGGGTCCACAACGCACGTACACTCTGCTTATTACACACAGCAGCACACAAACATTTTTAAATATTAAAAATAAAAGGATTCCTCTCTGGTGGTGAAGCGTTCAGTCTTTTTGCTTGCAAATTCCGTCATGTAAATAACGAATCCACCATGTCACGAGCGCAACTGGCTTTTAAAGGGAATGGGAGATGAGAGACTGATTGGTTTATTGCACATTATGCCCAAAACACACCCATTAATCATTAAGAGAAGGGACAACCCTTTTAGAACATGTGCCGGGAGCGCCAACCATTTTTCCCGCCATTAAATTGGCAAAAGTGGATTTGGACGCCCTAAGTGCACTTGCGCCGTGAGCTTTAGACCATGCACTTAGATTGTTAAAATAGGGCCCCATATCTCGCAATTCTGATTTTATAACTGACAATTGCGAGTTTATATAAAAATGTAAACTCGCAAATTGCAAGAAAAAAAGTCAGAATAGCAAAATAAGTCGCAATTACCTTTTTTATTTTTTATTCTGTGGCATAAACAAGCTTCCATAGTCATAATGTATGATTGATTAAGAGCTCATATTAAAAACTGATTTTATAGTTAAGTCATGGCAATAAACTTTATGCTTTTTTAAAGACTTAGAGAGCAATATATTATCCTGGAAAATGATCGCTGAAAAGAGTGGGAACCCTGTAGTTTCTTTGTGTATTTAAGCCCTGTGTTTTGTTCAGTTCATTGTCCATTCTCATCATGATGTTGGTTGTGTTTATTCTAAGTTTGTTACGGTTTAGAGTTTTGGAAAATAAATGAACTGCTGCGATTAAATCTTGTGTTTTATTCTACCCTGCTGCAACCATGCAGTGACACATACCTGATAGGTCTGGGAGAGGTCTGTTGGATTCCTTTTGTTCCAGTGGTCACTAACTTCTTCCTACCATATTTAGATATTTTTCTGTATTATATCGGCACATTTTCAATGAATACATGAGCAGAAGCAACGTGAGTGAATACTTATTCAAACAACATACGATACAAAGAGTGATTAATACAAAAAATTAATTTAATAGAAAAAACAATAAGCAAATTTACACTGATAGTAAAAAAGACATGTTATGTATTATGTTCTAGTGAGAAATGGCCATCAAACAGTACATCCTAGGGTATTGGAGAGCTTAAATTATAATTAAGATTCAGGATTCTGGATTCAGCCTTTGTGTACAGCATTTGTATAGCATTAAAGAGTTTACAAGCTTGTCATGATTACAAGTTTTCAGTGTCAGGACATGGTCTTGCAAGGTCCCTGGTCACTTGTCTCTTGAGACTCTCACGTCACCAAGTGATAAAGTCTTATACTACATTAAATGACAGGCAATTTACAAGTTTCGGTAGGCTAACAATAGATGACTAAATAGTAATTAGGGGACTTAGGCCCTAGTGGTCCCTGTGTGGGCTAAGAGTCTTCAGCATCCACAAGGCCTCTGACAATCTGAGGCCTGGGTCATTGGCCCCACTGGCCTGTTATGTTATGCCCAGCCCAAGATCTACAACAGCCACTGAAATACATAAGGACTAGTCAACACTATCTCACGACCAATTCATACGAATTCGTACGAGAGAGTACGAGGTGGCTAATTCGTATGAATTCTTTCGACCTCACTCGTACAAATTCATACGATTTGTCTTAAGCCCAATGAAGGGTAGGTTTAGGGGCGGGTCAGGGTAGGTCATTCGTATGAATACATACGAGTTGGGCAACTTGTAAAATATGTACGATTTAGCAAAAATAAAATATGTAAAATATGTATGAAATTGCCATGAGATCGGGTTGACTCAGTAAATAGAAGTGTTTTATTACACCCTGGCAGACCTGATACTTCTGTTAACCCTTGTATTACAATTGGGGCCATTTTAGACTGAAAAACATTAACAATTTTAGTGTGAGCTGACTTATCTTATTAGAACAAAAAAAATCGTATAATTAAAACTGTTGAGATTTTTAAAGGTAAATATATAATAGGCTTATTTCCTACATGTATTGTAGATCATGTAAAGATACATAACAATCAGTAAAGACAGGGTTAAGGTGGCCATATGAATATATAATATTTAGGAGCCTAAAAGCTTATTTTTTATCAGATCACTTATGAGAATATGTGGTGGTAAACATCAATATCAAAACAGTCACACTTATCCATAAATTAAAAACAAATTATGTATATAATTTTTAGAGTCCAGTTTTCGGACATTGATAAATATATGTTTCTTACTTTTTAAATTTTATAAACAAATTAAAACCTGACAATACATAATTGCAGTTAAATAAAACTGCTCTCTATTTTATTATACATTTATAACCAATTTCCATTATTTACAACTATAATAAAGCATTCCGTTTCAGAGACCTAGCAGGTCAAGCAAATAACCTTGGTGATTTTCCTCCAGCACTTGGCTTATATTTCCATTTTGCAATAAAATTCAAAGTTTCAGTCCAATATAAAAAAAGAATAACAGGCCACAAGAAAAAAAAAAGCATCTTAACAAATCAGTACCCCAACTCTGTCCCCTTTTAGCCCACACCTCTCCAAATTTATGTACAATTTCTTTTCATTTAAATAACTATTTGTATTGTCCTTTGATACAGTATAATTAGTCATTGTACGGTTTAATTTTGAAACATGTGTTGTCCTGGATCATGTTGACAATCATCTTCTCATACATACGGTGTATGGATGACACGTTAATAATCCGACTGATCCTCTTTAGAATTTTTAGAAGGGGACGGCGGGCGCCTTTCGAACGTAGTTTGCGAAGACTGTGAGATAAAGCCTTGGCCAGGTCCTGACCTCCATTCTGAATCTTCCACAAGTGGAGGAGCTGTATAATGTAACGTTGTGAGGGACAGGAGTGAACCAGAGCCCGTACATCCTCGTCGCTCACTTTCTCACCAGGTAAACAGTCCATCAAGAGCAACAGGTCTTCCAGAGTGAGGTTTTTTACACTGGCACAGCGAGAAACCTTCCTCTCGCAGTGGTTTACATCTAGAAGAAAGTGGGTGGATTATGTTAGTACTATGAACCTAAAGTACCTTGCACTGAAGTTAAAAAAATACATCAGAGAGGTATGTAACTGATATAATGCTGGTAGATGAAGTCAAAACTTGAACAAATTGTTCACCTTGCATTAGAAAAAATTATGTGATACTACATTTCAACAAAGCTTAAGGTTTGCAACTGGACAAACTACATAAAGTTCTCATCTACATACATCAAAAGACTCTAGTATAAATGTATCAAGCCTTTTTGTTAAAGTACTTGAACTTGAATAATACTTCTCTTTCTTACAAATTTTCTTTTTAAAAAATATAATTCTATTAAACTAGGCCTATGTATTATTTTCTATACATCTGTACATCTATACATTTGGACTACAACTGGTCCTACCTGGCTTCTGCAGGTGTTAGCAATCACTGTTAATTGTCCTGATGTGTTTGAACACAGTTAAATGGAATGTGATATTTATTGTCTGTATGCCCTGAGGATGGTCTGTTGACCGAAAGCTTGGTAATTAAATTTGCTTTAAGGATTCAAGTGTGCGGACAGTTAATTTTTTTTTTGTTGAGTTTTCTAGTCTTGCCTGTCTGGCACCTTGTTCATCGTGAGTGCGGTGAAACTCCTTCTATACTATACATCTGTACATAAAATCCATTAAAAAAATCCAAAAGCAAATATATGTCAAAAAAGTTGTTAGAGGTGCAATAAAAGCTCTTCATCTAGACAAAAATCCAATGTTTTAATGTAGAATCCTTTTTGTTTTTTAACCTAAATATAACTAACCTACACCTTCCCCTTTACATTTACAACTAAAAAACTACATTTTTGTAGTTTTCCCTTAATATGTTAAAGTGTGAAATCATTCATTGTACTCAATAACTGGGAAATCTCCCTTTGTAATTAAAAGATCTAATATTTATAGTAAAAATCTGGTGTTTTTTCTTTTTTATTAAGAATCCAAAACTTTTCAGAAGACATTCTATTTTATATTCATGCTGATACCTCAGTGCTAGGATTTGAACTCAAAACACGATTAGTGTTGATTAGTAGTTTGAAGGAGATTTACATTTACAGTAATTGTTTGACCTTTTATTGACTGAAGTTTCATGGGTTTCACTTAAATCTCTTGAACTAGGATTACCTGTAAACCACATTACCAACATAAGACAAAAAAATAGCCTTTAGGATTGCTAATGCTTGTACTTTCCCACTTGTATCCATGCTAACAATGCAGGTGACCACTTATGGTCTAACATTGAAAGGCTCTAAATTTGCTAAATTCAGTTCTGTTTTTTTTTTTTTATCTCCAAGTGTCTGTTGAATCTATATAAGACAAACTGACCTTGGATGATGCTGAGGAGTTTATCTTGGTCCTTATTTTGTTCTCTCCAGAGACGGAGCAGATGTAATGCCTGCTGCTGAGGACTGCAGCTTTTCTTCAGCCTTTCAACACTCTTCCAGTCCACTTTGCGTCCTGGAAGGCTCTCAGAAAGACGCTCCACAGGGAAAGAGGCCAAAGGAGGTGATGCAAGGAACTGAAATATTGCTTCCTCACATAGAGTAATTTCTGGAAGGCCATGAAAGAGAGGTGTGGGAATGTTATGGACATGGAAGCCTGATAAGAGCACAAAAGAAATCACAAGGTTTCACAGAAACAAAATAAAAACAGATACCAGAGTCAATAAACCATATCAGTATTGCAGCTACTCTGTACTCTTTTAGCCCATAGATTATCATGTTTTAATAAATAACATGTTCCCACATGTTGAGAGCAGCTTTGACTATTCACATCTTTAAACCATACTCCACCCATGTCTTATGGCTTTAAGGTAATGTGTAGGTTCTCTTACGAGAGGTTCTCTCGTACTGCGTAATATCTTACGCTAGGGGAAAAACTCTTCCACGAGATATCGAAGCCAAAAAATTATCTTTAATTTTGAACTAATGTAAAACGCGTTGCGGCAGCATGCAGACATAGGCAAGACGGCTCGCGTGCCTATTGGCTGACCTGCGGCAACAGCAGCAGCCTATCGAGAGAGGCCCTACGTGACGCCATATCCAATGGGGGCGCTTCCTGTCTACTTCGTCACATCCCGCCGAAATGGGCGTGGCCTGGGCCTATAAATACAGCTCGATAGGCTGATACAAACTGATTTTTGATCTCTTCAGTGAAGCTCACGCATCGCTGGATCCGGAGTGAAGAAGCCGCGCCGTCTGAGAAAAAGCCTTCTGCGGGACGAGCCTTTGCATCTGAAGCCGCTGGCCTTCATCTCGCCGCCTTCAGTCGCCGTACCTGCTACGCTTTCCGGCGTATATATCCTTTTACTCTGCCGAGTGTGTGTTCGCCACCGTGACTCACACTCTCTCTCTCTTATCTAAAAGAGCAAGCGTCTTTTTAAAGATGCCTCATTCCTGTGGCTCGCGCCGAGCCGCACTCAGCGACGGGAACCGCCATGTCATCTACGTTTCCTGCCTGGGTGAGGATCATGCAGCTCTCGCGCTCGCTGACGGCGGCTGCCATCATTGCGAGCTATTGCCATTGTGACTCTGAGGACTCGCCTGGCATTTTTTCTCCGAGTCTGCACTTCCACCCGCTATAGTGCCGCGCCATATAAAGCGCCGTACTCAACGGGTCCCCGAGCCTTCTCCAGCCTGCGAAAGCTCGCCGGTTCGCCAGCCAGCTTCACCAGCTTCACTTGAGTCGCTCACCGACGGACAGCGGCCGCCGTCCGCCGCCGCCGCCGCCATTGGTGATGACGAGATAGCTTTATCTGTGGAGGAGGACAGCTGCTCTATCCTGGCGTCGGACAGTGAGGATTGGGCGAGCTCTATGGACCTCCCCCCTCTGCCCACGAGTCGTCAGGGAAGCGGGCCAGCATCGAATCCGAGCTGATACATCTGCTCTCACAGGCGGTGAGCCTCGGCCTTGAGTGGAAGGCGCCCGCGCAGCCCGCTCTCACTCTGCCGGATGCCGCCCCCCTCCGCATGGGCCCTGGCCGAAGATTGAGGTAAGGCCTCAAAGTCTTCCTAGCCCTCAAGCAACGGTGTTTAAGTCTCGCCGTGGCCAGATTCGCACCGAAAATGTTCGCTCGTTCAGTTCCAGAAAATGCGACTGTTCCAGTGTATTCTGCAGTAAACAAGCCGGTACCACGGCCCACTTGCCTGCACACAAAAGCCGTTTTTACGGAGACCCAGATAAATCACATGAAGAATGTAATTTCTGGTATCCCGGCCACGGCCGATGGTGTTATGAGTGTAATAAAAAAATGCACAGAAAAGATTTTCGCTCGTTCAGTTCCAGAAAATGCGACTGTTCCAGTGTATTCTGCAGTAAACAAGCCGGCACCACGGCCCGCTTGCCTGCACACCAAAAGTTGTTTTTACGACGACCCAGATAAATCACATGAAGAATGTAATTTCTGGTATCCCCGGAGTTATGAGTGTGATAAAAAAAAAAAAAAAAAATGCACAGAAAAATTTTCGCTCGTTCAGTTCCAGAAAATGCGACTGTTCCAGTGTATTCTGCAGTAAACAAGCCGGCACCACGGCCCGCTTGCCTGCACACAAAAGCCGTTTTCACGGCGACCCAGACAAATCACATGAAGTGTGTATTTTCTGTATTCCGGCCACGGCCGATGGTGTTATGAATGTAATAAAAATGCCCACGACCCAGTGTTCATTCTTACACACAAGCACAGCCCACTAAAATACAGGGCTCGCACAAATAAAATCGACTCATGTCAATTGTGCATTACATGTAGTGAACTCAGTGCCCACAAACGCTACACAATGCATGTCCCACGGTTTCTGTAAAAACGAAACCAACACACATTCAGTCAGCTCAGGCCGACGGTGTTTTCTGTGCAGTAAATGTGCCCGCTGTCCTGCGCCCACGTTCTCTCACAGACATGTTGAACCCCTCGAGGTTTTGTCCCGCTCGCTCTCTCTCCGCAAACTGCTATAGAGAAATCGAGCGCGGCCAGCTAAAAGCGTGAGTACCGCCTCGGGCGTGGGCCCCTGGCCTGTGTCGCCTCAAGGTCGATCAGAAATGCGCCTTAGCTCTGAAACCGTGGACAGCAATCGACTGGTATCAGTCGGGTGTGAACCAGGGAACTCCCTCGAGTGTAAAGGTGGTTTCCACGGGCGCCTCCACCTCGGGATGGGGAGCACTGCTCGAGGGCAGACCGTTCTTTGGCCAGTGGTCAGAACGAGAGAAGCTCCAACACATAAACTGTCTGGAAATGATGGCAGTGGACAACGCGCTGAGGCGTTTTTGTCCCCAGTTAAAGGGTCACCACGTCTTGGTCCGTTCGGACAACATGTCAGTGGTGGCCTATATAAATCGCCAGGGTGGCATCAGGTCCCGAAACCTTTACAGGTTGACAGAACGCCTCCTGACCTGGGCTCAGCACAATCTGCTCTCACTAAGAGCAGCACATGTGCCTGGTCACCTGAATTTGGGACCAGACAGACTGTCCAGAAACAATATTCCAGCAGGAGAATGGTCTCTGCATCCGCAGACGGTCCTGCTGCTGTGGGAGACATTCGGCAGAGCACAGGTAGACCTATTTGCGTCCCAAGAAAACGCTCATTGTCCGAGGTTTTCACCAAGAGCAGAGATGCGCTGGCCCACGTCTGGCCTCACTGCCCGCTCTGTGCTTTCTCCCCTGTGGTCCCTACATGCATGGGCCATCAACGGGTATCCGTTAACCTCCCGGAGGGAGTGTTAAACACGATCACGCAGGCTAGAGCACCGTCCACTAGATGACTCTACTCCTCAAAATGGTCTGTGTTTTCTGGTTGGTGCAAAGCCCAAGGCTTTTCACCCCCAGACTGTGGGGTTACGGAAGTTCTCTCCTTCCTTCAAGAGCTACTGGATAAGGGCAGAACTCAATCCACGCTCAAGGTTTATGTGGCGGCCATAGCTGCGTTTACTAAACCAGCGTCTGGCCAGTCACGGGGGAAAAACGATCTGGTCATTCGCTTCCTTAGGGGAGCTAAGAGGCTGAATCCTCCCAGACCCCCTTCAGTCCCCATGTGGGACCTTTCTACGGTTTTGGAAGCCATGAAAGGTGCCCCGTTCGAGCCAATCCATTTGTCAGACATGAAACATTTGTCGTTCAAGACAGTGTTTCTTGTGGCTCTCGCTTCAGTGAAGCGCATAGGGGATTTACAAGCCCTCTCAGTGAGCGCGATGTGTATGGTATTTGGGCCAAATGACTTGAAAGTCATACTCAAACCAAGACGCGGATACGTGCCTAAATCCCTCAACACACCGTTCAGGGCTCAGGTTATTTCCCTGTCTGCCCTTCCGCTTTACAACGAGGAGAAGGACGCAAGCTTCCTTTGCCCTGTCAGGGCATTTAAAGGGATAGTTAACCCAAAAATGAAAATTTGTCAGTATTTACTCACCCTCATGTTGTTCCAATCCCCGTAAGACTTCGTTCATCTTCGGGAACACGAATTATTATTTTTGATGAAAATCTGAGAGCTGGATCACTCCTCCATTAGGCTTAATGGATTGAAATTGCGGCCTCGAAAAGTTATTAAAGCATGTTATAAATAGTTCCAGTGTGACTACAGGGGCTCAATCTTAAGTTTATCAAACGACGAGAATACTTTTTGTGCGCAAAAACAAACAAATATAAGACTTTATTTACTATTTCATTTCCTCTTGTTGGCCTCTAGTCAGTGTAACTTAGTGTAAATAGGCGTAGAGCTACGTCACACGTAGGCTCCACTATTGGCGACGCTGGTTAGTGTGGGTGTGATGCGTTGTGAGTAAAACACAGAAGCTCTCGTTTTTAACTCTAGTGTACTGACTCGAGGCCACAGAGGGGGGTAAATAAAAAAAATAGGAAAAGATAGTGAATTTAAGTTCAGTATTTTTGTTTTTTTTGCGCACAAAAGTATTTCGGCGTTTTTGATAAACTTAAGATTGCGCCACTGTAGTCATTGGACTTTTTTAACGATTGTTCTGTAATACTTTTTGTGGCCTGCAAAGTTCAGTCCATCAAGAAGCCTATGGGAGTGATCCAGATGTCAGGATTTCATCAAAATATCTTAATCGTGTTCGAAGTTGTACGAAGGTCTTACGGGTTTGGAACAACTTGAGGGGGAGTAATACTGACAGAATTTTCTTGGGGTGTGATCTAACCCTTTATGGCTTATTGTCAGCTCATCGGTTTTCAGACAGACTCAGCAGCTCTTTGTTTTGTTCAGCGGACATTCTAAGGGACTAGCTGCATCATAACAGAGCCTATCCAGGTGGATAGTCGATGCCATAGCGCTGGCCTACACTTCCAAAGACCTGCAGTGTCCTTTAGGTGTCAGAGCGCACTCCACAAGAGGCGTGGCCTCGTCGTGGGCTTGGTCTAGCGGGATTACCTTGCAGGATACCTGTACGGCGGCAGGCTGGGCCTCGCCGTCTACATTTATAAGGTTTTATAACCTAGAGGTTCCCGCCTTACAGGCTAAACTACTGTCGGTCTAAAAATCAGTACTGTCTGCCCCGTTGCTCCGGCTCAGAATGCTGAAACCGCTTGAGCACCGCTCACTGATCGATATAACAACTCCATGGGCGTTGAGTAAGACCCATACTGTTACCCAGTTCAGGCCGAACATTTTCAACCCTGACTGTGGAACACTGTTGATGTAGTTAGCTCCCGTAGGATGCTACTTATTGGGAATGACGCTTCTAGCCTCTCTTCCCAGACTCTCTGTGAGTCCCTGGTGATTATGCACTATATGAGCCCCGGGCTCCCGCCCTTGGGACTTTGGTGTTGGATCCCAGCACGCACGGCGTTTTACACTGTTTTCCCCTAGCGTAAGATATTACGCAGTACGAGAGAACCTCTCGTAAGAGAACGTACTCGGTTACTAATGTAACCTCGGTTCTCTCTAGAAGAGGGAACGAGTACTGCATATCTTGCCGTGCCTGCAACACGCTCTGGTTCGCTTCGGCGACGAAAAAACAGTTTGTATCAGCCTATCGAGCTGTATTTATAGGCCCAGGCCACGCCCATTTCGGCGGGATGTGACGAAGTAGACGCGAAGCGCTCCCATTGGATATGGCGTCACGTAGGGCCTCTCTCGATAGGCTGCAAGCCTATGTCTGCATGCTGCCGCAACGCGTTTTACATTAATTCAAAATTAAGGATAATTTTTTGGCTTCAATATCTCGTGGAAAAGAGTTTTTCCCCTAGCGTAAGATATTGCGCAGTACTCGTTCCCTCTTCTAGAGAGAACCGAGGTTATGTTAGTAACCGAGTACGTTAGTAATATTTAGGGGAATGCCTTATTTAAAAGGTAAAGTTATCTAATGTAATATTACATACAAGTACAAGTTACAATAATAATTGTTTTGTTACGTAAACAAAAGATTGCAATTATGTATGTACAATTACATTTGTTTAAAGAGTCTACAAATAAAGACATTCACTAACAATTTACAAGATTTAAATACTGCGTAGACTGGATAAAAGAAACTACAGCAAATGTTGTGTTTTCAATGTGTCTCCAAGCATTTTCTTTAAAAACACGGGGGACATCCTTTTAACTTAATATCCTTTTTTGAATAATATCCTTAAGAATTTTAAGAATAGTCATAATTTTGACTGAGCTTCTCCAATGTATCTGACATCCCCCTCAGTCCCAATTCTGAGTCAAATTGATACAAATTAACCATAATAATAAGCAGACCACACAATATGCACATAGATATGGAGTGAAAGATTAATTACTTATCTTAGATGTTGATTTCAGATGCTTTCTGAAAGCGTTCTGGAGACTGCTAACAGTAAATACTGCCAAGCATTTTAATGTTGAGCAGCAAGCTCATTGGCTCAAAAGCAACCAATCAGCTGCGCTATGTAGACAATGCCTGTAGCAGACTGATGCCCCGTTTACACATGAAGGGAAGACGCAGATATTTCTCTGTGGTTTGGCCTCTCATTTACATGAAAACCCCGTTTTTATCACAGAAAACGATTATTTCTAAAAACTCTGCGTAACACCTGCAACACCTGTTTGCAATAGGTAGTCTATTTCTGTGGACCACTAGGTTCGTCTAGGGAGCCTGAGATAATCGTAGTTTAAAGATACATACAGATAAAATGACTCAGGACTTATTTTGATATCAGCCGACTATTTACTATTTACAATGTAAAGATAATAATGAAATAAATTTGTTGTAAACACTCAATAAGAACAATCACATGGAAAATAACATCAATACAATGAACAATATACCGGTATGGGAAAAAAATATACAAGAGTTAGATCTCACAAAACCCTATAGGTGCACCTTCATAAATAACCCCACACTTATATGTATGTCAAATAAATGTTGTTCACATTCATCCAATAGTTTGGTATGGATATAAAACTCAATCAATCAAAAATTAAATAAAATAAATCAATGAAATTCAAGCTGAACAGTTCTCAAATTTTTTCAATCAGGGTTAGTTTGTTTTTCCTCAAAAAAAGTTTTTTTTTTTTCCCGAAGGAACCGATTTTTAGGAAAAAAACAAAAGTCCAGTCCTTTGAACCTGATCCAGGAAAATTTGAATCACTGTCTCAAGTGATAGGAAAAATATTGAAGAAAAAAAATATGAGTGAAGATCCCACCTCAAATTTGAAGAAATAGAGTTCACAAAACGGGGTTTAGGCCTAGGCTACTCAATCAGATCGTCCAGTGTCCAGATCCATGGGGGGCTCGCCATCAAAGGAAATATCCAGAAATTGTTTCCACGGGAACAAAAACCTGACCAAATCCTTGTTTAGTGATGTCTTTTATCAAATTGTTGGTCTCAAAATAACAATGTTCAGACGCATTACCCACAGGAGCTCTGCTCTAACGCTCTTCTCAAAATAGAGGATTCGATTCTCTCTCTGCCCGAGAACACGTTCTCGAAAGAGCAGGCTTAAAGGGGCAGTACCCTATTTTCACATGCATGATGTAACCAGATGAAAAACTCAAAAATAAATTAAAACACATACAAAATTTATTTTCGTTTCTTTCTTTCCAGAAATATTTTTTCTTCTTGTTTTGTAATCAGATAAATTATGAATTTTAATAAAATCAACATAAATGAGCACTATTGTGTGTTATGTATTGTATCTCTTGTCACTACTATGTAGCTAAATCACCTGTGCTACACTCTCCCCTCCAGAATCTATGCACGTCCCGTTGCATTAGCTCTTATTGGCTGGCATGTAACTGGCACATCAAAGGTTGGGGGTAAGGATGCTTCAGCAAAGTTAACTCCATTTAGAGAGTTTGTAAAGGCAGTGGTTAGGCCATGAAAAAGTGCTTGGGCAACAGATATTAGTGGATTTCCCAACTCTCTACCAATACTGCAGTCTTTCGGGCTTTTCTCTTTGCCTTTGGGAACGTCTTATTGAACATTCTGGCCCTTGAGACAGTTCAATCTTTTCAGCATTGGACGAATAATCAACTGGTATTTCAGTTTCCTCTCCGATTTCCACTTGATCACTCACTTGCCCTTCCTCAGCTGGACTTTCAGGTAAGTTTCCACTTAGTTGATTCTCTGACAATTCACCTTTCTCTAACATTTTATCCGATTCAGTCAACTGATTCATAACTTCTTCAAGCATCTTTTCAGCGTGTGAATTGTCCCAGTCTACCTCTTGTTCTACAGGATTCATCTCCACAGGCAGTTTCTCACTACCAGGAACTGTTGAGGACAATTGAGGGCAATCAAACTGCTGAGGGCATCTCACCGGAGGGTTGTCACAGGGAGAAATCCACAGGGAAGCAGAAGATCTCGATGCAAGGTACGTACTGATCCTTCTTTTCCTTCAGGTCTTACTGTGTATACTGGAAGTTCACCAGCCCGACGTTCTACAATGTAAACAGATGGCTCCCATTTATCAGCAAGTTTGTGTTTTCCTCGCAAATGGACTTGTCTCACCAAGACTCGATCACCAACTTCCAGGGTAGAATCAACAACATGCTTGTCGAACCTCATCTTGTTCCTTTCAGCGTTCTTGAGTGCATTGCGGGTAGCAATTTGATAACTCTCTTCAAGGTGCTTTTTAAGGTTTGACACATATTGAGAGTGTGACAGTCGCATGGAGGTGGTAGGAAGACCAAAAGCTAAATCAATGGGTAGTCGGGGCTGCCTCCCGAACATCAGCTCGTAAGGAGTGAATCCTGTGACATCATTCTTCGTACAATTGTACGCGTGAACGAGAGGTTTAACGAAGTCACGCCAGTGCGTTTTCTGTGCGTCACTCATGCTACCTAGCATGTTCAAAAGTGTTCTGTTAAATCTCTCCACAGGATTACCACGTGGATGATAAGGTGTGGTTCTTCCTTTTTTAATCCCAGAGATGGCACAGAGCTCTTTAATAGTGTGCGATTCGAAGTCAGGACCCTGGTCACTGTGTAACCTTTCTGGAAATCCATAGTGGACGATGAAATTGTCCCATAGAGTTTTGGCGACGGTTCGAGCCTTCTGATTGGCCGTTGGTATTGCCATTGCATACTTAGTAAAATGATCTGTTATCACAAGTATGTCTTTGGTATTACTTCGATCCGGCTCCAGAGAAAGAAAGTCCATACACAGCAACTCTAGGGGTCTAGTTGTCCGTATGTTGACAAGCGGAGCTGCTTTCTCTGGGTGGGCTCTGTGAATCACACAACGAGGACAAGTTTTGATCTTTTGTTCAACATCAAATGCCATCTTTGGCCAGTAAAACCGGGACCTTACTAGATCAATGGTACGATCCATCCCCATGTGGCCCATCCCATCATGGAGACTTGTCAGGACATTTGCTCTGAACTCTTTGGGTAAGACCAACTGATAAGTCAGAACTTCTCCACCCTGTCTCTTTCTGTACAACACCCCATCTAGGAACACAAAACGATTCCACTTTCTCATCATAAGAGAAAGCTCCGGGAGTTCCAATCTCAAGGTGGGAGAGGGTTTCTCTCCTGATTTCAGGTGAGTAATGATCTGAGAAATGGTTGAGTCAGCGCTTTGCTCATCAACGAGATCCTGAACTGACAGATGAGGTATGAGTGAGATTTCATGCCCTTCTTCCTCATAGCTGCTTGGCACAGCACTAGAACTCATAGCAAGGGATTGAACTAGCACTGCTCGGTTACTTGCACTTTCCATAACATCTTCCGGCACAGAACAAATCATATGCTTGTCACAGATAGCTTCAATTTCATCCTGTGAAAGGCTTGTTGTTTCTGGATTCTCAAGATATAAGGTTAGGAATTTATCAATCCTCTCTTGTTCCTTCCTTGATACAAGATCAGGAGTTACTTCATGGGGACGTCTAGATAAACCATCCGCGTCAAGGTTAAGTTTCCCTGCTCTGTATTTCAAGGAGAAAGTGTAAGTGGAAAGAGCAGATAACCAGCGATAGCTGGCTGCGTCCAGCTTCGCAGTAGTCAGTACATAAGTAAGTGGGTTACTGTCGGTGACAGCTGTGAACGGACTTCCATAAAGGTAATCGTGGAACTTTTCCGTCACAGCCCACTTTAAAGCAAGGAATTCAAGTTTGTGCGCTGGATAGCGCCGTCCGCTGAGTGACAAACCTCTACTTGCGAAGGCAATCGGCTTCATTCTTCCCTCCTGCTCCTGGTACAACGCAGCTCCCAAACCTGTGGTGCTTGCATCCGTGTGTAAGATGTACGGTAGTTTAGGATCCGCAAAGCCCAAGATAGGAGCCGAGGTGAGCTTGTCAATGACTTCATCAAAAGCTTGCTGGGAAGTAGCTGTCCAACGTTGTTTGAATGGCTCTCTAGGATTCAGGTATTGACATTTTGTCTCTTGAGTCTTCTTCGTTTTTCGAAGTGGAGGGTATCCAGAGGTAAGATTGTTTAGAGGTTTCACTATTTTGGAGAAGTCTTTGATAAATCTCCTGTAATACCCTGCGAATCCAAGGAAAGACCTGAGTTCCTTCAAGTTTGTCGGACTTGGCCAGGTTTTTAGCGCCTTAATCTTGTCTGGATCCGTCTCAACACCATTTGCAGACACAATGTGCCCTAGGTATCTCACTGAGGTCTGGAAGAATTTACATTTTTCGGGGGACAACTTGAGACCATAGTCTTTCAGACGTTGAAGAACTCGCAGAAGCCTTTTCTCATGCTCTTCTAGTGTTGCAGAAAAGACTATGAGATCATCTATAAAGACTAGAACCTCTTTGAGATTGATGTCTCCCATGCAGCGCTCCATTAGTCTCTGGAACGTGCTGGGTGCATTTGTGACCCCCTGGGGCATCCTATTAAGTTCCCAGAATCCCATGGGACAAACAAAAGCAGTCTTCGGCTTGTCAATTTCCTCCACCTCAACCTGATAGTACCCGGACTTGAGGTCTAAAACTGAGAACCATCTAGACCCAGTCAAAGCAGAGAAAGTCTCTTCCAGATTAGGTAGGGCGTAAGCGTCCTTAATGGTCTGGAGGTTGAGCTTCCGATAATCGATGCAAAGTCTCACCTCCCCATTCTTTTTCCTCACCACCACGATTGGGGAAGAGAAAGAAGACTCTGACTCCCTTATAACTCCAGCATCTAACAATTCTTGTAGATGTTTTCGAACAGCTTGGATGTCTTTAGGGTGAATAGGTCTGGCTTTGTGTTTAAACGGCGTCTCGTCATGCAGTCGAATATGGTGTTTGGTCTTAGTGGTGTGACCAAAATCAAGATCATGGCATGCAAAGACTTCATGCATTGAATTAAGCTTTCTTGTCACTCTTTCTTTCCATTCAGGAGTCAGCGGCGAATCGTCAAGATTGAATTCAATTTTAGAGTCGTCTAACAAACTTGTCTGATCAACGGGAGGTGTCAACACACTATCTTGACTCCTAGGTAAGACACTATGAATAGGATTCACTTCAGCCACCCGGATCTTTGATGGAATGACCACATCGTGCTGCGACTCATTTTTCAGTACAATGGGTAAACGGTCTCCTTTGACAGGAAGGGTAAGCAAACAACTTGACACCATTATTCCACCAGGTAAAGATGACGTATGTGGAGCTTCCACAATAACCCATCTGTCATTCACTGGACTAGCCATCCGGATTGACCCTTCAAGAACTACTGTCTTCCCAGCAGGAATGGTTTCAGGGACTTGACAGTTCAAACCCACCCAACCCAGGGTATTAGATGCACTCTGCTTGTGCGTGAACTCAAGGACTTGTAGGACCGCTCTGTAACCTTGATGAATGGGTTGATGACTCAACTGCTTCGAAGAAGTATACTCAGAATATAGAGAGTTCAGTGTGTTAGTGCCTATGAGCACTTGAGCATTAGGTCTGCCATCTGGAATGATCAACGCAAGGGTCTGATCCTATGAATTCCTTTGGAAAGGTTATCAACGTCTCAATGAAACCCAAGTAAGGAACTTGACAGCCGTTTGCACCTTCAATTTCAAGCAAGTTGTACAAAGGTTGAATGGCTTGATTTGTAAAGTTGTCTTGGTAGAATGAAAAAATGAAAAGTGGTCACTTGTGACCCAGTGTCAAGAAGACAATTAATCTCTTTGTCAGCAACTATCACTCTTGCTGTGCATTTTGTCCCAACAAGACCAGGTGGAAGCCTTTTGCATTCACGGGTGGGATTATGGTCAGCCGAGGCAGACACGGTAAAGTTATCTCTGGGACGCTGAGTAGTTTCTCCAGTTCCTCTTTGTCCCGTAACAGGAACTGGAACTAGTTTAAATCTTGGGAGTCAGGGGACTTGTTACTTTTCTCCCACTGCAACTGCTTTTCTCTCAGCTGGCGTTTCTTAGCATTGACCAGGGATGGATTTGGGTCGCCCTCACATTGGGATGCTATATGGCCATCCTCCCCACAGTGAAAATAATACCAGGGTCTTGGCTTAGTTGGCTTGTTATGTTGCGGGTTGGCCTCTCTGTTTGGCTTCGGCGTTGTAGGGAAACCTGGATCACTCTTGGGGACGTGTATTCAAAAATTAGTAATTTTTCAATTAATAATTATTCATACGGGTTGACCCAGATAATCATACATGTTAAATCTCCCTAAAAGGGATAATATTTCCCTGCATCTGCATTCATATATGTACCTAGGCAATTAACACAAATGATTATAATTAATTGCATATGTAGATATTTTACAGACAGGTTAAAATTAGCTCAATTGTATATCAATACTTAATCAAAACGGATTATAATTAAATATTTAATATATCAATTATGCCTATCATAGATCGATCGTCGGGATAATCTTTAAGGGGATTAATTTGTGACCGAATCATCTTTTTGTCCAGCAAAAACCTGATCATTCGATCTCAATCAAACCTCACAAAACTATCCTACTTTATAGACTTTCAGGAGAAGCTATTTCTCTGGCCAGAAGAAACAGCCTTCCTGTTCTATAACGATTCTTTAAGTAGGCTATCACTAAATTTGTAAAGCACGTAGCTTTGGATCTTTATACATTAAAGGGACTTGTATGTGAGCGAAAGACAGAATCAATAAATGAATATAATGCATTTAATAAAGGAAAACTACGTATACAGTTACTAACGTTACAATAAATGTATTTACAAACACAATAATGGCAACGACAATGAAAGAGAATGCATCAATAAAGAGAGAGAGAGAATGAGAGAGAATCTGGAAGGATCAGTGGCAAATTACAGACCTTAACACCTTTAGGGACAACACGGGAAACACATCTTAATGCTCTTAAAGCCCGATACGAATATCTATATATTTGCACTGGCTTGTGGTGTGGCTGCTTCGAAGGCATGTGGATGTGTTCCGTGGAAGAGTCACGTGGCCTGCGGATGGGTCCGGAGCGCGCACGTTCGAACGAAGGTTTAGAGGTCTCGGACGTAACATTACCAAAGAAACGATTCAGGCTAAATTCACTTACTCGTCTGAGGAAATGAACGAGGTAGAAAGGAAAAATAAAACTTAAACAAACAAAGAAAAGATCCCCGGGGGGGGGGGATCACGCGGAGCAGTTACATGATGATGAGAAGAGAGGAGAAGTAAGAGAGAGGGAGAGAGAGAGAGAAATCCGTAAGGATCACAGTTTTGCTAACTTCACCTGGACAAAACCCTCTGAGAGACCACAAGAAATTAACATCACCCTAAACGGGGGTAAACAAATCTTACTGCTATGAAAGCTTAGTAGACGAGATACTTGCACATATAGCTCTTTTTGAGTGGCTGATATGAAGAAGGCGCTTGTGTCTCGGTCCTGCGGGCGTCACGTGTTCACTCCTTCCAGAGCGAGCCAAGCGCGGCGATTTTGAATGTCCGTTTGAGGTGAAGTTGCCGGTTGATGATTCAGACTAAGTTCATTTCACTCGTCGGTGGAAATGAACAAAGGAGAATTCGAAAATGGAAAATAAAAACTTAAAGAAACAAAGGAAAAGATCCCCTGAGGGGAAATCGCGGATCCGTTACATGATGCTAGGAGGAGGAGAGAGGGTGAGAGAGAGCGAGAGAGTGGAGCACGCCGATATTTATCACCTTGGAGAAATCCAGCCTCTTCCTGTTGGCTTGGCCAATCGGAGAGTTGGAAGTCACAGGCAGGAATTTAGTTTTTATTACTCTTTGTCTAAGAGCGCAAGCTCCTTAGGTGTGTGTGTGTGGGGAGGGGTTACAGTCGAAAGACATTTCGATCTTCAATGATAGTAAAACCTATCAAAAATACACTTTACTTTATATTTTTATGCATATTCGCGTTGTCCACGCTACGAGTGTTCTACAGGTAGTGAGAACGCTATGTAAAAGTTAACGGAATATACAGTTATATTTAAAATGCATAATGAAGGTATTTATAATTCACTTTATGCTACGATAAAATCATAGTTATTCCAATGTGACATGGACAAACAGACACACATAAAAACACATCAAATACATCATAGTAAAAGTCTTTCAGTGAGGATATTGGAGAAAGGTTCTTGTGTGTGTGTTTGAATCTGCGCGCATTGAGCACACAGCCGGGGGGGGGTTCATGGAATTCCTTTGAACCGTCCAAAGTGAGTCGAGAGGAGGGTGCGATGGTCTCTGGGGAGTATCGCAGAGTCGTAAATGATGTCAGAAAACCAATCTCACCCCAGACTTTCTGGCGCTTAAGCTAGTAACAAAACTTAGACAAATAAGCTAAATTGACAAGCCTTCCTGAGACTCAGAATGGTTGTCATGTGAGACTGTCCAGATACGCTACAGTCCCCCTTTTCGTCGGATGAAGTCCCTGTGTGGACATCATCGGACGACAATCATCACAATGGGTGGATGGCAGGTGAATCATGACGGTCGTGTAGCAGGTGGTTCCTACTTGTCCTCCGCCTTTGGTTCCTCGGGCTGAAGGTCCATTTCGATGAGGTTTGACATGGTCTCTGTCGTGGCACTCTCTTTCTGGGGGTCCCGTCGGGAACCTCCAGATACGGCTTTCGTGAGCTTGGCTGTAGATGTTCGCATCTCGTTGAGCCTCTTGTACAGGATGAAGGTCAAGCCCGTGTCAGGGTGTAGTTGATTACCGTAGAGCTACACGGCGCAGTGTCAGCTGCAGTCCAGGATTGGACAACAGGTGAGGTAGTCAAGATGGGCAGTCGAGACAAAGCTTGGAGGCTGTGTCGATAGGAGCAATGGCAATTAGCTGGGACCCCCCTTTCGCAATCCACAATTCTAGTTCTGGATCTAGGGCGAAGTTGTCGTTCTTAAAGAAGGATGGGATTTCCAGTTCTGATTGATACTCTTCGCCTGGAAGATGGTACGATGCCAGGTCATCAAGGTGGAGTATGGCACCTTTCGGTACTTGAATCCACATGCTCTGGTTGAGCAAGGTGACACGGGTGGCCGTGTCATGCTGGTCGTAGGTGAGTGTAGCTGTGCGCACAGGAGTGTTAATGAGCCACCTGTCGCCTACAATCTCTGCTTGTGTCTCTGTGACTTGAGTGCGAGGTTTGGCCTCAGCAGGGCAGAGATGGTGAATGTCTTTGGTCAGGGTGCGGATGTGCAGGTTCGGGGCCAGGTACAGCTGTGTGTCGCTGTCGTATTGGGATGGCGCTACCCAGGGAGTAGGCAAGGTGTATTTGTAGAGGGTCAGTTGGCATGGTGCTGGCGGAAGCCAGCACGGTTTGCACAAGGCTTAAGGGTATCAGGTACGGTGTAATTCTATCCATGGCTAAGCTGTCAATGGAGGAGTTCACCTCCCGCAGCATGTCTCTCATCAGGGCTGTGACCAGCGGAGTTTGAGCAAAGTCATTCTGGAAGACAGTAAACAGCTGTTTCATGGAGTTCACTATCTGGTTCAGCAGAACGCTGTGAGTGTTGAGAATTACCACAGTTCCCTTCAATGTCTTGCCGATGGTCTGCAGGGATGCACTCTGTGTGGCGAGTTGCTGTTTTAGCTGTGGGATCTCAGTCTGAATTTCAGCCACATGCCGCCTCACGGTGGCTAGGCTTACTGTGTTGACACTGGACATACCAATGTTAAAAAGGGTTCCGACAACAGCTGCGGCTCCGAGCAAAGCTCCCAGGAACCGTTTGGTGTGGCGGTCGTGTCCGCCTAACTCGGCTGTAAAGTGAGTACCTCGGTCCGAGTTGACTCTCAGTGGCAGTCCGAACCTGGAGAAGAGGTGGTTCATCAGGAGGTATGCCGTGGTCTGGGCAGTGTTGTTGGGTGCTGGAAGACACTCTACCCACTTTGTGAACTGGCACACAACCGTGAGGAAGTACTTGTTGCCCCTCGTTGACCTGGGCAGAGGTCCTACCCGGTCGATTTGGAGGTCTGACCATGGAAATGTGACTCCTCTGTGTTGCAGTGGAGCTCTGTGGTTTGGGTTTGACGGTTGAACCTGGCAGCAAACCAGGCATTCTCTGACATATTCTGCCACGTCTTTCTGCATGCGGGGCCAGTGGGCCACTTGCTTCAGTGTCTCATAAGTGGCCCTGGTGCCGTGGTGTTCGGCACATGGTGCGTCGTGGGCATACATCAGCATGACCCCCCCTTAGGCACTGTGGCACCACAAGCTTTGGCGCAGTGATGTCATCAGGTGCATTCCACAGAATGTTGTGTGTCACACGCATCATGTGTTTGATGTTATGTAGACGTCTGAGGCACGGGTAATCTGTGAGTTCAGACGGTGCGATAGGGTGGTTGGAGGGGTCTGAGAGGTGGTTCAGAATAGTCTGTATGGATGTGTCAGAGGCTTTTGCATGTTTGCTATGTCGTTGTTTGACATCTGTGGAGCTAGCTTTAGAGGCTGTGAGGTTGGCACTGTTGCAGGAAAGGTTCGTTTGCTACGGGTTATCACTGCAACGTTAAAAGTAGGTGGGTGGGTTGGAAGTGACCATAGAGTGCCGTGCAGTGCGACAGTCTTGGCGATGGCATGAGTTTGGTCATTCAAGTCTTTTTCAAGGCCCGGTTGCCTTGAGTGTCCTTTCACCTTTTTCCAGTAGCCAATCATGTTGTGTGTTTTTGTGATGTCATCGCATGCCTGGAACAGGTGTTGGTGTGTGACAGGCATGTTATTTGAAGTCTTAAAGCCATTTTGTTTCCAGCCTGGAAGGTGGCATGTGAAACTGAGTCTGGTATAGTTAAAGTCTGTGCACATAAGGAGTTCTTTGATGTTATGTGTCAATGCAATTTGCAGCGTTATGAGAATGGCTGCTACCTCAGCATATTGTGATGACTGCGGGCCCAACTTGAAGTATTGTGGTGGGCACGGTATGTCATTTACCCACAGCACGCCCGCACCTGCTTGGCGAGTGCCCTCATGGTGGTAGGAACATCCATCGATGTAGGCTGTGGGCATACCTTGGCACGCATTCTCTTTAAAGTACCTGTGACAGGTCAGTTGTTGCTGTTGGGGTTCTTCTACATCCACCGTCGCAGCTGGTGTGTTATCAGAGCAGTTTTGGCAGGCTGCCAGGCCGTGGCCTAGCGCAGACTTGTGATTTTGAGCATAACGTGCCTCAACATTGCGCCCTTTGAGGGCCATTAACCCTGTGGTTATGCGTGAATTGGTGATCACGTCATCTCGGATGCGCTTGCTGTTGAGGAACGTTACAGGCTGGTGGCAAGTCAGGATGTCTTTTTGGGCTCCAATGTAGTTGGAGAATCTCTGGATGGCCCATACAGTGCAGAGCTTTTTCACGGTCTGAGATCTTAATCTCTGGTGGGAGAAGTGTCTTGCTGGCATATGTAACGACTCTTTTGTCTTGATCATGCCTTTGGTACAGGCCAGCACTGAGACAGTGGTTGGAGAACCCAGCTTCTAGATAGAACTCTTTTTGTAGGTCAGGGTAAGCCAGACATGGAGCTGTGCATAGGTGTCGTTTTAGCTCATTCATGGCATTTTCTTGAACTTCTGTCCATACAAATGGGCAGTCTTTTTTCAGAAGGGCAGTTAGAGGTTTCGCAATGTCTGAGTAGCTTTCGCTGAACTGCCGTGAGTAATTGCACACCCCTAGAAAGCTTCGCAGCTCTGAGATGTTGGTGGGTGGCTTGATGTTTTGAACAGCTTGAATACGGCTGGACTGCGGTTCGATGCCCCGTGATCCGATGAGTAGGCCCACCTAGTTGACTTTGGTTCGACACCACTGTCCTCTGTGGAGGGCGTTCTTGGCGCCGGCAGTGGATAATTGGTTCGAAACATAGTCTCTTTCAGGTGGTCAGCCACTGTTGTGCTTTTCATGAGAACATCATCAACGTAGATAAGGTTACCTCTCATTCTGGCATCTGGGCATGCTTTGTTCAGGGAGGTGTTAAACTCAGCAGGTGAGTTGGCATAGCCGAACGGGCACCTGGTGAAAGTGAATTGTCTGTTGCTGAACGTGAAGGCTAGCTTGTGCTGATCTTCTGGATGCACAGGTATGGTCCAGAATCCAGAGGCCACATCAAGTGTAGAGAAGATTGTGGCTCCTCTGGTTCTGGGTATTTCTTGCTCCAGCTGGGTCATGGGCCATCGGGACAGTGGCACCTGTTGATTCAGTTTCCTGTAGTCAATGGTGGGTCGCCACTTGCCGTTTGGTTTGAGGATGGGCCAGACGGGGGCAGAATAGGTGCTGTTGCATGGACGGATGACACCTTTTTTTAAGCATGGATTCGATGATCTCTTGCATCGGTTCGTGTGAAGCGATGAGGATCTTGTACTGCCTGACAAAAGTGGGAGGAGCATTAGGGTGCATTGGGATGCGCACAGTGTGGAGTTCGGTGAGACCACAATCTAAAGAGTCTTTGGCAAAGGATGCTTTGAACTTGTAAAGGACTTGTCTGAGTCTTTGTAGATTTGCATCATTTTTAATTGCGTCAGCGTCTTTTAGGATTTGCTGAACTTGAGACTCAAATCCTGGGTACGGCTCCTCTGTTGATGTGTCTTCTGTCGTGTTGGCAGGCAGAGGTGCAGCAGTGTCGTCAGTCTCGCAGGCAGGCTGTTTGGAGACTGTGTATACTGCAAGGTGTTGGTCCTCTGTCAGTGCAGTTCTGCATACCTGGTCTTTGTCCATTGGCATGACCGAAGTGATGGAGATGAGTTTGAAGGGTGCTGTGAACACTGTGTGGTTTGTGCTCCCTTCGGGTATCATTGAAGATGGGATGGGCCCAATGATTGGTAGTGTGAGTTCAAAGTCATGGAAGTCGTGGCTCACTAGCCATCCCACTCGGTAGGCCTTGGGAATTGTGATGTCCCTTGCCATGCAGTTGTTGAAAAGGATGTAGACTACACGAGGTGACACTTCGGAAAGGGGCGTGGCTTCCAGCGTGAGTCCAAGTTCAACACATTCTGGTGAAGGTTGAAAGAAGCCCAGCGTGTGGTTTAGGGTTTGACCACAACGCATGTTGAGCCGGACGGCGACCCCTTTGGTGTAGGCTGGTATCACAGTTTCCTGTTCGTTGATTAGGGTGCTAACCTCAGGAATGGTCTGACCTGACAGGAGGTTCTCAGTGCTGGTTGGAACAACAGGGGCTGTAAAGTCAATGGGGCCCACACTACCTCATTAATGATGTCCACATGAGTCTTGAGGTGAGTCAGGATGTCTGCTCCGATGTAGACATAATGGGGCGGGTCCGGAAGGACCAGGAAGTAATGGGTCAGACACCGGTGGTTCCAGTTCAGGTTCAAAGCGCAGACACCTTTGGCCGTCATCATGGTTGATGGGCACGTGTTTAAAGGAAAACGGGTGCGCTTGCTGGCAGAAGGAAGGTCAGGTGTGTCTTCAATGAGAGCATTGAATAGTGAGACACTGATGGCTGAGTTGTCTGCTCATAGTGCAAGTACAATGTCAGTAGTGGTTACATCATTCAACTGCAGGTCAGCTGTGACCTTGGGGCAGAAGGAATCAGAGTCTTTGGTGAGCTGAAATGTGCAGAGTGGTGAACTTGAATCTTGGTCTGGTGCTGGAACTGTGTCCCCTTGGCTGGCTGTGAGAGTTCCCGTGAACTCTGTGACCTGACAGTCTGGCTCTGCGGGAATTCTCGTGACCTCTGTGACCTGACAGTCTGGCTCGGTTGGCCTGTGTGACTGGAGGGGGAGGGTTTCCCGCACTTGAGCCCAAACTTTCAGTTGTTTGAAGTCCAGTAAAGGTTCAAAGCGATCTAGCAGGTCTTTGCCAATTAGAAGTGGGTAAGTGTTCATTTTTGAGATGTCCACTGGGTGGATCAGACTCATAGAACCAAGTGTCAGGTGAATGGGAGCTACCTGTTCGAGCCGGATGTCGTTCTGGCTGTACGACTGCACATTCAGCTCACACGTTTGAGATGTCAGAGTTCGATCTTGTCTCTTAGCTTTAGCACTGAGTCTTTCAAAGAGTTGAGCTGACATTAAAGTAAGGTCTGAGCCAGTGTCTAGCAGGGCTTCAAGAGTCACCTCATTTTCCAAAGTGATAGCCAGGACAGCATTTGTCCTGGATTTGGTCCAGTTGTAGGAAATTGTGCTGTCTTGCTCAGGCTGTGCAGCTGTCAGCTGTGGTGGCTGGGTGATGCTGTCACTTTGTGACGTGACAGTTAGCTCTGTGGTCTGTGGCTGACAAGCAGTGTTCTGGGTGCTTGGTCTTACGCTTAGACACAGGATGTCGGGCTCGTCCCTGTTGTCTTCCTTGTGAGATTTTCTGGGCAGAATCTCTTTCAGCACCTTCAGGATCTCTGCCCTCTCTGACGTGGCTGCACTGTTTTGATCTGATGTGGGCTCAGACTTGGGCTTACCAGTGGCACGTTGAGAGGGGTTCCGATGCCGGCTTTCTGGGCTTGATGCTCCGGACAATGGGGATCGGCTATTTCTGGGTCGCCGACTGGCTTCCCAGGTGGCTCCACCCCTTGGGTTGTTGGATGGGTGTTGCCGGTCCCAGAATCTTTCAGAGCGCCCGCTCTGGTCCTTCGGACGAGCACCATTGCGGTTGTGCTGCCCTTTGCTGGCTTGGAACTGTCTTGACTCTCTGTACAAAGGTCTGTGGTGTTGTGGGGCGCCCTCTAGAGTCAGCTCTGAATAGTGTTCGGAGACAGGGAAGATGGTGTGGTTTTTCACAGTCTTTTCAGACACAGTCTTTTGCTTGACATAAGCTTTGTGGGCCAAGTCTCGTAGCTGTTGGGCAGACATGGTCCGTGAACAGGCCAGGTGATGACTCCCTGTGGGATGCAGATTTCGGAGAAACAGAGTTCTGAAGTTGAAATCCTCTTCCATACAAAGCACCTAGATATCTGCGGGCAGCACTGCGGGCCGCAACGACGGACAGAGATAAAAGAAACCGAGATTCACGCACAGCCAGTGTTGGTAACGCTGGTCGGACAACCATAGTAGTTGATCTAGACGGCTCTGCGCGTGGGCCTGGTTCCTCCGGGCCCCCTCCGCTTGAAGCTTTAGCGTTGTGGCTTCCTGCTCCAGGTTGATGCTGCTCCTTTCTCTGAGCCGTGCCCGGGGCGACGAGGGTGTGAGCGAGGTTTCGGCCCAGTCTTTGTAGTCGTAGCTCTGCGTCGGATCGTGGGCCATCAGCGTGTCCAAGTCGGCGTCCTTAGGCAGGAAGGAGGTCGTCATGGCTCTCGACCATGACTGTAGGACCGGAACATACTGGCTCACTGTGGGCGAGAGGAACACAACACACACAAACAAAGAGACCAATGCAAGTTCGTTCTAAGGTTAACAAACTATACTCATACGGGCTATGCCGTTTATGAGAATTTTGGGGCTAACTGATGTAAACAGTTAGCGGAGCCAATTAACTTGGGTCGACGAAGGACCCGAACTAGAGATTTGACAGGCAGTAGCCTAGTGGGTCACGTGATGACACCGCCTGCGTAATTGTCCCTCTATTCTATTATTTAGCTTCCTTGGTGGCTCTCACAGGTTACTGTCTCTAAGTGAAATGAAAGAAACAAATCACAACAGAACACAAAGATAGAAGCGATCAGAGTGAAAGGAAACAATGAAAATGAATAGGTCTGAAATGAACTGGAATAAATACTAACACTGGAAGTGTTAGGGAGAATAAGGAGGCCTAAGCCTACTACCGCTGATGGGGTTTAAGATAGGGCCTACGGGTGAGTGGGGTTGTCGGGATAGCGACCTAAGAAGGTGTGGCTTGGAGACGAGATGGGCCAAACACTTAAAATATCCGGGAGATATCTAGTATTTTGTGGCTCATAGTAGGTGGAATGGGTTTATTAAATTTAGTTTACCTGCGGTGAATTGAGTCCACTCCGGTGAGAACCAGTGGCATGGTCAACCTCCCTGGCGCTTCCCAAACACTCAACCTCGGCCTCGGCCCTCCGTTACTCTGTGTCGCGTTGCGCCCTCCCAAACAGCCTTTGTGACTTTAAACACAACTCGGCAACGCCAAGATGTCAACCGCCAGACAACACTACAAAATTGGTCTGTTCCCCAGAACCCTCCAGAAGGAGTGGCCTCTTTTTAGGCCCCGGTTTAGGTACTGGTCCCAGAAATTGCCTTTTGTGTCAGCTGGACTGGTTGACTACCTTTGGAGTGCCAAATTGCTGATGTCAGCACTGCGGGCCGCAACGACGGACAGAGATAAAAGAAACCGAGATTCACGCACAGCCAGTGTTGGTAACGCTGGTCGGACAACCTTGCTGGCCGGAACACCACCAGAGATGACTTCAAATCACCCAGGGAGTCCTACAATAGATACACAAAAGGATGAACAAGGGAAGCTTAAAGTGAATTAAGGCTTGTTTGTTTAAACCAAATTGAGTAATTATTTATGTAGCACTAAGAGTCGAAGGTTTTACTAAATAATAAACAGAGGGAATTATGATAATGTTGGTAATTATCAAAATAACCTAACCCAAAAGAGAGGAAAAATACTAAAAATCAAAAATAGGAAGAGACAGGATTGAAACACGGTAGAAGAAGCAGGCCGCAGTAGTGGGTTTTCACCACAAGGGGGCGTACTCCTTCTCCGTGCTTTGCCTGGGTAAACAGAACACTTGATTCAAATTCAAAATTCAAAACTTGTTTAAATTTAAAACAAGCAGGAAAGAATTAAAAGGGAAATCAGAATGATATCCTATAATAGCTAATAACACCGTAAAGTATCATTAATAACTATAAAATAATCAAAAGGGGAAGATGAGATAGATGCACAATTCAAAACAGAGTGAAAGGAGGAAATACGACGATACGACGGTACGTGATACCGACTTAGTGAGGAAGGCCACAGGGTGGCGCTGTTTCCTCCACATGGATATCAGTGGCTGACAGGCAAACACGACGTAAATTTACACTGGTTTAAAACCAAATTAAAATACGCGTGAAAGGAGATTGAGAAATCAGGATAAAATTTTATAATAATTAACGATAACAGTAAAGTATCATCAATAACTATAAAATAGTCAAAAGAGAAAAGTAGAAATAGGCAATTCAAACAGAATTGGACAGAGAGACAAGGAGAGTTGAGTGAGCCGACTTAGAAGGCGGCGGCCACTAGGTGGGGGACTTCCAAGTGGGCTCTCTCTGGCTGTGCTGGGATTTAGTTTAAGTTTTAATTCAAATCTTGTTTTGAACCAAACTCAAAGTAAATGTACCAGTCAAAAGCAGAAAAATTTGTCTACCACAAAATAATATTTGCACGAGCAAAGCTGTAAATGCAAATAATTATTGAGAATTTAGACAGGCTAATTCACAGGGAAATGAATTCAGCAGTAAAGAGAGCATTATCTGAAACGGCCACGAGATGGCGTAATTGCGCTCATGCAGGCTGAAGTCAGAAGGCGGGGCGTAATTTGAGACTTAAAGGACGCCCTCTGGTGTTTAGCAAGCGGAATTACAACTGACTTTAATGTGATTCAAACGAAGAGCTTTCAGCTCGCGTCGTGCGCTGATTTCCTGCAATAAATCACAAATAAACAAGCAGATCTCTGTGGATCTTTCGGTGCTATACTGCACAAGAGCGTGAAACAGGATTTTTTTCGCTGTGAAAACACGCAGATGTGAAACAACAGGAATTTCCGTCTGTTGTTACTCACATAAACATTTTTATGTATTAGATTTACATTTAAATGTATCAGATCTTTAATTGGGTAGCTAAACCAATTTTTGACCAGGAGTTTACCGTTTTTGTTGAATATCACTGGGTTAACCACGAATTCAATAACGACATTATGTAAGGCCTTCTTACTACTGAACAGAGGAAACTCGCTCTCGATCAGATTTACGTCTTGCTCTGATGAAGAGATTCTCGTCTTTATCAGGCGTTTAAATAATATTAACATGTACCAGCTGCAAAGAGTTTGCTTCGTCTTTACAGGGACAGGTATAATATTATAAACTGCAGTTTAATTTAGCAATTAACAGTGTTTACATGTTAAACATATTTCACAGAGTCAATTTACTTAACTGAGATCGGCTTTGTGCCTATACCCAGTTCTTTAGTGAGTTCGCGTTGCGCGACTTCTCACTGGAGCGCACATAAAAAAAAATTAATAAACAATATATACATAGATTGAAACTGAATTTGCTCATAAAACAAGTTTAAAATGTGCTAAGCATTTTCTCCACCAAACTGTAGGGAAACCTGGATCACTCTTGGGGACGTGTATTCAAAAATTAGTAATTTTTCAATTAATAATTATTCATACGGGTTGACCCAGATAATCATACATGTTAAATCTCCCTAAAAGGGATAATATTTCCCTGCATCTGCATTCATATATGTACCTAGGCAATTAACACAAATGATTATAATTAATTGCATATGTAGATATTTTACAGACAGGTTAAAATGAGCTCAATTGTATATCAATACTTAATCAAAACGGATTATAATTAAATATTTAATATATCAATTATGCCTATCATAGATCGATCGTCGGGATAATCTTTAAGGGGATTAATTTGTGACCGAATCATCTTTTTGTCCAGCAAAAACCTGATCATTCGATCTCAATCAAACCTCATAAAACTATCCTACTTTATAGACTTTCAGGAGAAGCTATTTCTCTGGCCAGAAGAAACAGCCTTCCTGTTCTATAACGATTCTTTAAGTAGGCTATCACTAAATTTGTAAAGCACGTAGCTTTGGATCTTTATACATTAAAGGGACTTGTATGTGAGCGAAAGACAGAATCAATAAATGAATATAATGCATTTAATAAAGGAAAACTACGTATACAGTTACTAACGTTACAATAAATGTATTTACAAACACAATAATGGCAACGACAATGAAAGAGAATGCATCAATAAAGAGAGAGAGAGAATGAGAGAGAGAGAATCTGGAAGGATCAGTGGCAAATTACAGACCTTAACACCTTTAGGGGACAACACGGGGAAACACATCTTAATGCTCTTAAAGCCCGATACGAATATCTATATATTTGCACTGGCTTGTGGTGTGGCTGCTTCGAAGGCATGTGGATGTGTTCCGTGGAAGAGTCACGTGGCCTGCGGATGGGTCCGGAGCGCGCACGTTCGAATGAAGGTTTAGAGGTCTCGGACGTAACATTACCAAAGAAACGATTCAGGCTAAATTCACTTACTCGTCTGAGGAAATGAACGAGGTAGAAAGGAAAAATAAAACTTAAACAAAGAAAAGATCCCCGGAGGGGGGGGGATCACGTGGAGCAGTTACATGATGATGAGAAGAGAGGAGAAGTAAGAGAGAGGGAGAGAGAGAGAGAGAGATCCGTAAGGATCACAGTTTTGCTAACTTCACCTGGACAAAACCCTCTGAGAGACCACAAGAAATTAACATCACCCTAAACGGGGGTAAACAAATCTTACTGCTATGAAAGCTTAGTAGACGAGATACTTGCACATATAGCTCTTTTTTGAGTGGCTGATATGAAGAAGGCGCTTGTGTCTCGGTCCTGCGGGCGTCACGTGTTCACTCCTTCCAGAGCGAGCCAAGCGCGGCGATTTTGAATGTCCGTTTGAGGTGAAGTTGCCGGTTGATGATTCAGACTAAGTTCATTTCACTCGTCGGTGGAAATGAACAAAGGAGAATTCGAAAATGGAAAATAAAAACTTAAAGAAACAAAGGAAAAGATCCCCTGAGGGGAAATCGCGGATCCGTTACATGATGCTAGGAGGAGGAGAGAGGGTGAGAGAGAGCGAGAGAGTGGAGCGCGCTGATATTTATCACCTTGGAGAAATCCAGCCTCTTCCTGTCGGCTTGGCCAATCGGAGAGTTGGAAGTCACAGGCGGGAATTTAGTTTTTATTACTCTTTGTCTAAGAGCGCAAGGGGTTACAGTCGAAAGACATTTCGATCTTCAATGATAGTAAAACCTATCAAAAATACACTTTACTTGATATTTTTATGCATATTCGCGTTGTCCACGCTACGAGTGTTCTACAGGTAGTGAGAACGCTATGTAAAAGCTAACGGAATATACAGTTATATTTAAAATGCATAATGAAGGTATTTATAATTCACTTTATGCTTTGATAAAATCATAGTTATTCCAATGTGACATGGACAAACAGACACACATAAAAACACATCAAATACATCATAGTAAAAGTCTTTCAGTGAGGATATTGGAGAAAGGTTCTTGTGTGTGTGTGTTTGAATCTGCGCGCATTGAGCACACAGCCGGGGGGGGTTCGTGGAATTCCTTTGAAGCGTCCAAAGTGAGTCGAGAGGAGGGTGCGATGGTCTCTGGGGTGTATCGCAGAGTCGTAAATGATGTCAGAAAACCAATCTCACCCCAGACTTTCTGGCGCTTAAGCTAGTAACAAAACTTAGACAAATAAGCTAAATTGACAAGCCTTCCTGAGACTCAGAATGGTTGTCATGTGAGACTGTCCAGATACGCTACAGCGTGAATGTCTTAGCTGATCTTGACTGCATACTGGGCTCCTTTGGCTTAGACTCTTTACATTTCTTAGACTGTTTCATTGAGGCAATCTGGTGTTGTAGCTCAACTACCAATCGCTTTAGTTCTCCCACTTCATCGCACTTCTCAACAGAAGACGCAGGACTGACAGCGTGAAGATTTGACACAACACGTCTTGAGGGTACAGAGGATTGCTTTGCAATACCTAAGTGTTGGTTCATCCGCACTGCTTTTATGGCTTGCTTATCTTCCTCTGTTCTCAACAACAGCAGTAAATCAGAGAATGTGGGTGGATTGTTTCTTTTTCGCTCTAACTGGAGCTCAGTTATTAAAGCATTATCCCAGCATCCCCGGCAGAATTGTTTCAGCAGATGCCGGTCATGCTCATCAGCAGAAACACTGCCTCTTTTTATGGCTGCATTCCAAATCTTTTGTAGCCTGTGCAGAAATTGCGATGATTTCTCACCAGCATTTTGGAATGTGCTCATAAACTTTGCAAAGAGCTCGTCTCCATCCTCCACAGTACTAAAAGCTGAATCTAGGAGCTCAAGATAATCACTTGGGGGAGAATGAGGACTTAAGTGTTTCACAATATCAGCTGCAGGTGGAAGGAGACTGTCTAACATTCGTCGTGAGCGCTGCACATCCGAGAGTGTGGGGTCAGTCAAGAGGAATTCAACATTTGTGCGCCAAGCATCGTAGTCTATCTCATTAGCAGAGTATGAGGGTTTTCCTGAGAAAGGTCTCAAGCGCATAGAAGCAAGGGAATGTGAAGGAGTATCTTCACTTCTTACAATATGCTCCACAACTAGTCGCTGCACTTCAGCTGGAGTCACATCATCTATAGTTATTTTTAGTGGTGTGCCCACATCAGCATTGAGCTTTGAAGTGGATGCACTAAACCGTGGCAAAGAAATGTTTGATTTCCTCTGAAAGAGAGTGGATTCCTTTGATGACGTGTCATCGCCATGTGGGGCTACAGTCTTAATTTGGATTGACTCAACTACTGGTTCCTGGGCACCTTCATGGTCAGGCTCAGTTGCTGGAAACTCAAATTCAGTCTGTGGAAGTGATACAGCAGAGACTGTAAGTTTAGTTAACTCTTGCTGCAAAAGCTCTTCAAACGGCTTTCCTGTTACTTTTGAAATTTCTCATAGCCCTTCTATGAAAGTGTGGGTTGCACTACTGCTGGCTGCAGGTGTATACACACTGGCGAGAGACTCAATTTTATAAGTAACATCAGATGAGGTAGGGCTCTGCAAAGTACAGGGAAGAGAGGGTTCAAAAGACTGCATCGCTGAGTCATGCCTGAATTCAATGATGAGTTGTCTGTGAAACTCTGTTTTAGGGTCATCAATATGGACCATTCGTTCAATAGAACCATAATTTGCCAGGTATTCCATCACTTCTTCATCTCTCTCAGTGTGGGTGAGACCACTGATTATCACAGCGTTGGGGACGCAAACACCTTCACTTTGCACTACTTCCATTTCTGAATTAGCTCAATAAGCCCCTCTATCAAGTTTGTTCTGCACTATCTGTACAACAGGCTCCTGGCTCTGGCTCGCCAAGTTTTGTGTAACACCTGCAACACCTGTTTGCAATAGGAAGTCTATTTTTGTGGACCACTAGGTTCGTCTAGGGAGCCTGAGATAATCGTAGTTTAAAGATATATACAGATAAAATGACTCAGGACTTATTTTGATATCAGCCGACTATTTACTATTTACAATGTAAAGATAATAATGAAATACATTTGTTGTAAACACTCAATAAGAACAATCACATGGAAAATAACATCAATACAATGAACAATATACCGGTATGGGAAAAAAATATACAAGAGTTAGATCTCACAAAACCCTATAGGTGCACCTTCATAAATAACCCCACACTTATATGTATGTCAAATAAATGTTGTTCACATTCATCCAATAGTTTGGTATGGATATAAAACTCAATCAATCAAAAATTAAATAAAATAAATCAATGAAATTCAAGCTGAACAGTTCTCAAATTTTTTCAATCAGGGTTAGTTTGTTTTTCCTCAAAAAAAGTTTTTTTTTTTCCTGAAGGAACCGATTTTTAGGAAAAAAGCAAAAGTCCAGTCCTTTGAACCTGATCCAGGAAAATTTGAATCACTGTCTCAAGTGATAGGAAAAATATTGAAGAAAAAAAATATGAGTGAAGATCCCACCTCAAATTTGAAGAAATAGAGTTCACAAAACGGGGTTTAGGCCTAGGCTACTCAATCAGATCGTCCAGTGTCCAGATCCATGGGGGGCTCGCCATCAAAGGAAATATCCAGAAATTGTTTCCACGGGAACAAAAACCTGACCAAATCCTTGTTTAGTGATGTCTTTTATCAAATTGTTGGTCTCAAAATAACAATGTTCAGACGCATTACCCACAGGAGCTCTGCTCTAACGCTCTTCTCAAAATGGAGGATTCGATTCTCCCTCTGCCCGAGAACACGTTCTCGAAAGAGCAGGCTTAAAGGGGCAGTACCCTATTTTCACATGCATGATGTAACCAGATGAAAAACTCAAAAATAAATTAAAACACATACAAAATTTCTTTTCGTTTCTTTCTTTCCAGAAATACTTTTTCTTCTTGTTTTGTAATCAGATAAATTATGAATTTTAATAAAATCAACATAAATGAGCACTATTGTGTGTTATGTATTGTATCTCTTGTCACTACTATGTAGCTAAATCACCTGTGCTACATCCGGCCAAAGTGGAAATTTCTGATAACACCGGTTATGTGTTGCCGTGTCAACTGGGAGAAACGGGGTTTTAGGTTCTCAAACGTCACATTATGTGCCAGAAAATGCTTAACGTCATGTGAGCGCCCAGTTTGGCATAGTTATGATGGTGCTCGACGGCGTGTTTATGCGGGTTGATGTAAATAACAACTTTTTTGAAAATGATGTTGTGTGCATGATGTTATTATTGTAAACGGAGGGGGGAAATATTCGTTTCTCTAAATACCCGGCTATGTGTAAATGTGGCCTGAGTTAAGGACTTATCAGCCTGCGCCATCTAGAGTTTCACAACAGAACTTTGTATTTCCGTATTGTTCCGAATCTTTTCGGAAATACCATCTTTTTGTCTTGGTAATACATCAGAAAAAAATGAGGTTGTCTTATATTCAGGGTCTATACTTTTACATTACAATAATACACCCGCAATAATAGACCTTTCTCACAACTTCCGTATTTGTGACCGGAAATACGCAATCGTCGTGGAAATCTTCTTCCTCCCCAGTCAGGGCAATAGGTAAACAAATGGCGCAAGCAACGAGCAAGAGTCATTGTAGCGTACCGGCCTGTTGTAGTCCATATCCATAATAAAGGCTAACTATGGATATCTATGGTTGTAGTTATTCACAAAAGCAGCCATATCTGTCGTTTCATTCCTTCCCTGTTGATAGTGAAGTTAGACGGAAATGAATTCAGGCTATCCGGAGGGATGAAGGACCAAACTTTACGATTAAAAAGGGGAGCACTTAAAGCAACACTAAGTAAGAATTTTTACCTTAAAATAATGTTTCCAAAATCGTTTCAGTGGTTCATCAAGTCGTGACATGGTGAAATGCACTTATGCCACAGCTTTGCGGTCCTTTATTCACGCTGATATATCCACGCTATGTAAGATTGCCAGATCGGGTTGCGTTTCTGTAGTTCTAATGAGACATAAGAAAACTACTAATTTGACTTGCTTTACGGCAAGCATTACAATTGCTACAATTGCTCGTTTGTGATGTCGCAATACATCATACTTTCATAAAATCATGCATCATACTCTACCTTGTCTGTGGCCATTGTTGATTCCAAAGCCGGTGCTGGATAAACAGAGAGCATGTGTGTGCGCGTGTGACAGTGCACACTGCGGAAGGCTAAATTATTTACGACAGCGGTAATGGACAATTCCGCTTCCAACCTGTAGGGCGACCGCAGAGGAAAAGTCACTTGATGTTGCTTTAACATTATTGTCGCTACACACAAGACGTTCACTTGGACAACTGCAAAGCGCAAGTAACTTTGTGGGCGGATCTCGGCGCTGTTGCTATTTAACCAGCGGGATAAATGACTCTTGCGCTCGACGCAAATCTAAAAGGGGTTGGTCTGAAGTAGCTTCATTATTCATAGGTGTGGTTTGTGGGTAACGGGTTAACAAACCAATAAGAGCTTTATATCACATTCCCTTTAAGAGCATGATGAACGAGGTGCGCTTGTTCCATGGCGCAATACTATTATAACGGCGCATTTACCAGGCGCGCTTCAGAATCGGTTCTCAGCCGAGGAGATCAATGTTCTCGTCAGGGCTGTAAAAGAAAGAGAAGTGACATCAGGGATGGGACAAACCCACCCAAATTAGCTTTGGTTAAACATGCATATAATAATTTACATAACTGTTACATTTACTTGAGTATTTTTTTGGAGAAATTGTACTTTTAAGAGTAGATTTAAATGTGGGTACTTTTACTTTAACTCGAGTACATTTCTAATGAAAAAACTGTACTTTTACTTCGTTACGTTGGGCGACGTTCCTCTCGTTACTTTATTTTTAATGCAATACATGTTGTTAAATGCGTAGTTTATTCCAAGCACGCTGTATATTTTTTATGGGCATGAGCGATGCTCAATTCACAAATGAATCACTCTTTTGAGTCGATTCTGTTCAAAGACTTCATCAAACAAGTTGGCAGATCTGTCTAAGTCGGTTCGCGAATCAGTTTGAATGATCTGTTCAGTTTCATGCACGCACTGAATCGTCTGAAGCGCTTTCAATTCACACTCGACTCGGAGTCGTAACAGGAAGATTTAAGAACATCAAGAGCGTTGGATGAAGTGGCCGTGGACCTACAGTATAGTGAAAGCAAATCTGCAAATGCATCATATTTTTGCCAGCGATGAAGATCTTTATTAGTTGAACATCTTCGTATGCTGTCTGTGAATGAATGATTCCACAGGACGATACATTCGATTTTTAAAAATGTGTACCCTTTATTTATTTTTTTATTTTATTTTTGGTGACGGAGTTTTCCTCCACAAGTCGTGTAACGTCGGCAAATGTAATATTTGCCAAATCCGTTAGCGAAGATGTGTAGATTCTCTGATCCATTTTCTGTTTTTCTGATGTGTTGACGCTTGACAGGAACTCCGCTTCCACAATGATTATGTATTTCTGGTTATTGTGAGAAAGGTCTATAGGGAGAGCCAAATACGTGTAAAATGAGTGTGCCGTAAACCCAGCGGAGTCATCAAACAATTCTCATCAAGCAGTCAAGAAATTCGGTGTGTCAGAGTGTAATGTTAGAATATGACGAGCCCAAAAAAAAAGTCATAAAAAAGCTAACTGTCTAAGAAAAGCGGCCGCTTCGAAGAAATTGACAGGCAAGTTGGTCAGTACGTAGCCCAAAAAAGAAATGAGGGTTGCCCATAACCAGAGCCGTCATCCAGCTGAAGGCACTGGATATCGCCAAAGAGCTGAACATATGCAAAGCCCCTTATTTCTTATTTCGGCTACATACTGACACACTTGCCTGTCAATTTCTTTGAAGCTGTTTTCTGACATGCTGCCAACATCTGCCACTGTACATAAAAAAGGTGAGAAAATCAGTCGTGAAATCTACTGGAAATGAGAACTACCAATGCTATCTCACGACCAATTCGTACGAATTCGTACAAATGATTAAAAGGTGGCTAATTTGTACGAATTCGTACGACCTCATTCGAGAGTACGAGAGTAGTTCTTAGAATCGTTTAGAAGTGGACAGTTCCTATAACTAAGTTCCTGTAACTACTTGGTCGGAAAGCGGCTAATGATAAATATAAAGTTCCTACCTCAATAAAAAGCTGTGAGCAAGCGCATACAGGCACGTCTGCCTCATAATACAACATTAAAAAGCTATCTTTATGAATAAACATGTCGTCCTCGCCTTGTGGTGGGGCTTGGAATTCATAGGGAATTGGATATGCGTGTTTAGACGTAGGTCGGATGTCCAGATATCGGATATGTATCTGATTTAAAACCACATTTGGAAGTGGCTCAGATCGTATGTGGAAAAATCGGATCTCGTGCAGATTTTTGTGTTTACACGTGTGCTACATATTCCGATCTGTGTCAGATGTGAGTAAAAGATCGGATTTTTTGTGCCAGTGTATATGCAGCCTTTTATGGTGTACCAAGTTTTTAGTTTTAAATATGATTGTTGGTACAAAAAATATATAATTTCATTATCAGAGTTACATTTTAAATTAGCCCTGAACACAATCTACTGCTCTCTATAGAATGGTACCACCATAACCAATTACACAATTTAAAATTAAGCCCTTTTTTGACAATTTGGTTATTGTTGTTACTGATTTTCAATCAGTTTGAAATGTTGGTAACACTAATTAATTATTCACTGGGTATCATGAAGTAACAAAATGAACAACATATTTAGAGTATTTATTTATTTATGAACGTCTTGGGTTACGCTGGCCAGCGACAGCCCATGACATAATACTAGTGTGACCTTAAGTATATAAGGGGCGCCTAGAGAACATGTCATCCACTTATCATCTAAAGGGACTGTGCAGGCAGCCCGGAGGCATAGCAATGAGATGCAGGGAACTGGGAACAAGGGTTACAGTAACCCGAGACGTTCCCTTTCGAAAGGGAACTCGCACTATGCCTGAGACACTACTGGATAACAAAATACCCACGCTGCCACGCTGAGGGGAGTGCATGCCAAGACTGGGGAACGTCTGCCAAGTTAACCCACAGGTGTCTCTCCGTTGCCACCATCACTCTACAAACCGCGGCGGTGGTCTGCTTAGACCAAAACCCCTTATTTCTTATTTCGGCTACATACTGACACACTTGCCTGTCAATTTCTTTGAAGCTGTTTTCTGACATGCTGCCAACATTTGCCACTGTACAGTGATGTGAATAAGTTAGGACACCCATGCTAAAGTTGCCTAAAAAGAGGAATAAAAAATCATCTTTTGGAAATTGATCTTAATGCATTAATAAAAAAAATGAGGAAAAATCCAACCTTTTAAGGACACCAATTTTCTTTGTGAATGAATAATGTATCATAAATAAATAAATGTTCTTCCTTAAAATACAGGGTGCATAAGTCAGGACACCCCTATGTTAAATTCCCATAGAGGCAGGCAGATTTTTATTTTTAAAGGCCAGTTGTTTCATGCATCCAGGATAATATGCATCCTGATAAAGTTCCCTTGGCCTTTGGGATTAAAAAAGCCCCACATCATCACATTCCCTTCACCATACCTAGAGATTGGCATGGTGTTATTTCAGTTAGGCTAATAGCTGGTTTGATTTGCATTGAAAGATGATCTTATGGAAAGTGCCCCATGCCAATCTCTAGGTATGCTGAAGGGAATGTGATGATGTGGGGATATTTTAATTCCAAAGGCCAAGGGAACTTTATCAGGATGCATATTATCCTGGATCCATGAAATAACTGGCCTTTAAAAATAAAAATCTGCCTGACTCTATGGGAGTTTAACATAGGGGTGTCCTGACTTATGCACCCTGTATTTTAAGGAAGAACATTTATTTATTTATGATACATTATTCGTACACAAAGAAAATTGGTGTCCTTAAAGGTTGGATTTTTCCTCATTTTTCTAATTAAGGCATTAAGATCAATTTCCAAAAGATGATTTTTTATTCCTCTTTTTAGGCAACTTTAGCATGGGTGTCCTAACTTATTCACATCACTGTACATAAAAAAGGTGAGAAAATCAGTCATTGTGAAATCTACTGGAAAGGAGAACTACCAATGCTATCTCACGACCAATTTGTACGAATTCGTACAAATGATTAAAAGGTGGTTAATTTGTAAAGCCAGGTGAGAAGTACCTCATGAGAGATATACAGATTAAAGGGAGTGCAAAAAAGGCAGTAACCAGCTGTAATGCCTAACCAGCAGAGGGAGCTCTCACCAGAGTACTGACTGTGGTCCACGCCCTCTGCTTCCTCTACACTCATTTCCTGTTTGCATACTTTATAACCAGAGACCATGCTTGCACACCTTGCAAAAGTATTGCCAGTTAACCTGCCTTACCAAGCGTTTTGACCATTTACCATTGCCTGTCTGCCTGTGTATGATCTTGCCTGATTCTCTGTTTATTAATTCCCGGATTATCCCCTTGTTTTGGTTGCCTGTTTGGACTGATGTTTCTGCTTGGACCCCTTACCTGCCTACTGACTTATGCCTCTTGGATTTCCCCACTGGATGTTAACCTCGCTGACTGCTACCTTGGTTTTGACCCGCTGCCTGCCTTCTCGTATTTGTTTGTGGTGACTATCTTCAATAAACTTCCGCACATGGATTCTCACTCTGCCTCTGCATCCTCATTACAGAATACTTTGCCTACCTTGAATCCAGTGGAAATTTCGAACATGCAAGCAGCGTTTGCTTATCAGAGCGAGGTATTAAAGAGTTACCAGGAACAACTAACCAAGCTCCAGTCAATCAACGAACATCTGACACACTATATCCAATCTCTTCCACTATCCACGCCGAAGATGGTAAATTTCGCACTTCCTGAGAAATTCGATGGTTCTGCCGAACAATGTAAAGGCTTTGTTCGCCAAGTCAAGCTATACTTTGATCACCAAGGAGAGAAATTCGAATCTGAAGAAAAGAGATGTGCATTTCTAATGACACTGTTAATGGGGAGAGCGATCGACTGGGCTGCAGCAGTTTGGGACTCTGATTCACGATTAAAATATTCGGTGGATTATTTCATTAAACAACTCCGTGAAGTGTTTGAATACCCCGCCGGAGGTAAAGATGTCTCGATGCAAATCATTCACATCACACAAGGTAACCGCACCGCCGCTAATTACGCTATTGAACTCAGAACGCTAGCTGCACAGAGTGGATGGAATGATGTTTCGTTAAAAGCCATGTTTCAACATAGTCTCATTCCCGAGCTACAAACTGAACTAGCCTGTAAAGGAGAAGAAACCTCCTTTTCGGAATTTGTCACTCTTGCCATAAAGATCGATAACCTCATGAGACAAGCCCCAAAACGCAAGAGAAACAGGGGAGAGCCACCCCACTTTCAGACCCCCATCGCAGCTGAAACTTACCATCGTGAGGAACCTATGCAACTTAATGTCTCCCGACTTTCTGAAGGAGAGAGGGAGAGGCGCCGGCAACATCAGTTGTGTTTTTACTGCGGTGAAGCAGGTCATCGGAGTCTAGGATGTCCACACAAATCCACCACCGCTCCCAGGGTGAATATTGAACATTTCTCCCTTCTCAGTAACAAATCTCTTACCTTGCCTATCACTCTCAAGACTGATACATTGTTCCTTGAATTGACAGCGATGATTGACACCGGAGCCGCTCTGAATCTGATTAATAAGAACATTGTCACAAAGTATAACATCCCCATTCAACCATGCAACCCACCCATCAAAATCAAGGCCATAAATGATACACTCATCGGAGAGGGGATCACTCGCCAAACAAAAACTCTTACACTCCATGTCGGTTTGCTACATCAGGAATCTATTACATTATACATTGTTGTCTCTCCTAAATTCGAAGTCATTCTGGGACATCCCTGGCTATCCATTCACGACCCTGACATTTCCTGGTACCATGGTGAGTTGACTCATTGGTCCTCATTTTGTTTGAATCAGCCCCAACCATGTCTCACCACCAGCGTTGAAAGCCCTGATACCAGTAAGACTGTGAACATCCCTGCCGATTATCACCATCTTTCTGAAGTCTTTAGCAAAACCAAGGCTACACAGCTACCACCACACCGACCTTGGGACTGTGCTATTGAGCTGCTTCCCAATGCCATGCCTCCCACAAGCAAAGTTTATCCTCTCTCTCGAACTGAAAGTGAATCAGTGGAAGAGTATATTGCAGAGGCTCTGAACTCTGAAGGTTTTATTCGCCCCTCTATATCTCCAGCTGCTGCAGGATTCTTCTTTGTTGAAAAGAAGGATGGAGGATTAAGGCCCTGCATCGATTACCGGGGACTAAATAATGTAACTGTTAAATTTCGTTTATTTTATTTTATTTTAAGATTTATTTGACAGGACAAATGCATAAAACATTGCTTTATAATAAATACAAAGTAGATGCCACGCATACAGGTTTCTAGCCATGACTAATTTGCAACCCCTGTCCCTGGTTAGGCTTATGAAATAAAACAGAAATTACAGAGTATTGAATGTAAGATATGTAACTATTAAAAGACATACAACAAATACATCCCATACATGAAAAAAAAATATGGGCTTAAGTAGATATAAAACTATAAAACAATCTGGCAGATTTAACAATACAAAAACACAAAAGGCTGCATATGCGTGCTAACATTATGCAACATTATGTTTGTATGCATTGTGTTGTATCCTGTACAGTCAGTGTTCACAAAGTTGTTTCTGTTTCAGCCATTGCTTTAAATGTGTATTAAAAACCTTGAGTTCTGTCAATGTTTTAATTTCAGATGGTAAAGCGTTCCACAAATGTATGCCTCTTACTGAAAATGATGTCTGACCAAATGTTGTTCTACGTTTTGCAGCTATACAGTTTCCACTTATTGTGCCTCTAGTTCTTATTCCGCTTTTTTGTTTCTCTACTAGTTGACACAATATTTCTGGTGCAAGGTTGTTCACACACTTAAAAGTTAGTTTTAAAAATGAAAAACTGACAAAACTGTCAAAACTCAATATATTATGCTTCCTTAGAATGATGCAGTGATGCCATCTTACAGATTTCTGGTCCATTACTTTTAGTGCCTGTTTATATAATGACCTAATGGGTGTAATTGTTGTTTGGTTGGCCTGACCCCACACAGTTATGCAATACGATAAATGAGAAAATATCATAGAATGCATAAACTGCTGTGCTGCCTTAAGGGGTATATATTGTCTTATTAATCGGAAGCAGTTTAGATTTGTCCTGACAGTTCTGCATAGTTTCTTTACATGTCTATCAAACTTAAGATGAGAATCTAAAATAACCCCTAAAAATTTAAATTCATGTACCTCATCTATCTCCTTATCATCAATCTTTATTCTAAAATTTTCATTTACCTTTCTTTTTATTGAAAAGCACATAGAGACTGTCTTATCATAGTTCAGGGTTAGATAATTATTTCGGAGCCACTGTGATACCCCGTCCAGTTCTTTTGAAAGCATCTCAGCTGCAATCTGAGGGGTTTTTGCTGAGACATATATAATTGTATCATCTGCATACATTTGGCATGTAACCCCTTTGCAACTGTCAGGAAGATCATATATTTATAAACTAAAAAGTAAAGGGCCTAAGATTGAACCTTGTGGAATTCCGAATCGACAAGTTTGGACAGATGACTGGGCGGAATTTATTTTAACACACTGCTGCCTGTGTTCGAGATACGATCTAAACCAAGTTATTGCATCATGTGACAAATTACAATTTTGCAATTTATTGAATTTAATTGCAATTTTGCAATTTAAAAAGAATTTCGTGGTTAACAGTATCAAAGGCTTTTTTCAGGTCCAGAAACACTGCCCCCACTACATTACCTTTATCTAGTGACTGTTTTATCATTTCAGTGAGGTAACAGTTTGCCAACTCTGTTGAGTACCGTGGTCTAAACCCAAATTGTTTGGCGTGTAGGAGATGATTACTTTCAAGATAATCAACAAGTTGTTTGGCAACTGTTTTTTCAAGAACCTTTGAGAGTGCAGGTAAAATTGAAATTGGTCTATAATTTGAGACCTGGTCAGATGCTCCAGACTTAAAGACTGGAGTTATAATAGCCGTTTTCCATTGTTGAGGAAATGTATTTGCTCTAATGGATAAGTTCACTATATGTGTAACTGGCATTAAGAGGACTGAACTGTGTTTTTTTATAAAAGCGGTATCCAAGCCAAAGTTATCCTTGGCCTTAGATTGCCGTAACTGTGTAAAAACTTCTGCAGTTTCACTTTGGTCTACCTCTTTTATACAAAAAGATGTTGATTGGTCTCTTAGTTTGTGTTTTAATTGTACTGGTTGGAAATTTGCAGCCAATTCCTCAGCTGATTGGATAAAGAATCTATTAAACTCGTTCGCAATTTCAGACCTTTCATTATTGACGATTCCATTTATATTTAATTCGACTATTAATTTTTGTTGTTTAGGCACTCGATTAGTTAAAATATTTAGGTGTTTCCAAAGTTCTGAACTTTTCCCTCCTGATTCAGTCATCAATTTCATAAAATAGATCGTTTTTGCTTTGCGTAACTCCCTGACTACTTTATTTCTTAATCCTTTAAAAACAAGTATATTTATATTAGTTTTTGTTAAGAATGAATGTTTGAGTGCAAGGTCTCTTTTTTTCATCAGCTGGAGAATATCCTTATTCAGCCATGGTAAAGCCCTTCTACGTTGTGGATACTTCAATAACTGGGTATATTTCTGAATCACATCTGTGAGTGTTTTCATCATTATAGTACAGCAGGTATCTAAGTCGTGAGTTTGCTTAACATCATTCCAATTTATATTCTGCAATTCATCTTCAAGTTGAGTTCTTTTATTCTTGGGAATGCCTGTAAATTCTAATTTATGCGGAATATTGCAGAAGGATTGTAGACGCTTTTTGGATAGTTTTCTAACAATTGAAATCAGATTGTGATCGGAAATACCTGTGATTAAGTTGTACGTTTTACTCACTCGCTCAGTTCTATTTGTGAAGATTAAGTCAATAAGGGTTTTACTACTTTTTGTTAATCTTGTCGGTTCTTTGATTATTTGGTGGAAATTATGCTTTGAGTAGATCATTTTTAACTTTTGCTTATTACTGTTACTTAACCAATTTATGTTAAAATCTCCTTGGAAGATAGTCTCACAGCGACAATTTAACTGTTTAAGTAAATCATCTAAATCCTTGTAAAATGAAACACCATGTGAGGGGGGATTATATAATGTAACAATATTAAACTTCATTTTTGTTGACAACAATACAGTGATGGCCACACATTCTAAAGATGTGTCCAGATTAATTTGGACACATTTAAATGTTTCTTTGATATAGATCAACACACCACCACCCCTGCCAGTTAGTCTGTCTTTTCTAAAACAATTATAACCAGGTACATCAATTATGTGTGTTGGAGTATTGCTGTTTAGCCAGGATTCACTTAGACACAGGTAATCCAAATTGGAGTCTGTCAGTAAATATTGAATCTGATCTAATTTTGATGTAATACTTCGAATATTCAAATGCCCTCCGACAATGCCCTTTGGTTTAGTCTTCGGATCCCATATAACCTTTGCATGATTCACAGTCTGAAAGAATCTAAATTGTCTTTGTTTACCTACCGCATGACCAGTAGACCTGATGGTAACTACACTGCTGCAGTTGCTGGGCCCGGAGTCTGGCCTAGTGGTAACTAGGCTATTGATACTGCTGCTGCTACTGCTGAGGTCTGGCCCAGTGGTAGCTTGGATGCTGCTGCTACTGATGCTAAGGCCTAGGCCTGGCTTGATGGTAGCTGGGCTGCTGCCATTGAGGCCTGATCCTGGCCCGGTGGTTGCTGGGCTGTTTCTACTGACTCTGTTGAGGCATGAGCCTGGCCTGGTGGCAGCTGGACTGCTGCTGCTGAGGCCTGAGCCTGGCCCAGTGGTTGCTGGACTGCTGCTGCTGAGGCCTAAGCCTGGCCTAGTGGTTGCTGGACTGCTACTGCTGAGTGCTGGGCCTGGTCTGTTGGCAGCTAGACTGCTGCTGCTGAGGCCTGAGCCTGGTCTGTTGGCAGCTAGACTGCTGCTGCTGAGGCCTGAGCCTGGTCTGTTGGCAGCTAGACTGCTGCTGCTGAGGCCTGAGCCTGGTCTGTTGGCAGCTAGACTGCTGCTGCTGAGGCCTGAGCCTGGTCTCCTGCTGCTGCTGAGGCCTCTGCCTGGTCTGTTGGCAGCTAGACTGCTGCTGCTGAGTGCTGGGCCTGGTCTGTTCGCAGCTAGACTGCTGCTGCTGAGTGCTGGGCCTGGTCTGTTGGCAGCTGGACTGCTGCTGCTGAGGCCTGAGCCTGGTCTGTTGGCAGCTAGACTGCTGCTGCTGAGGCCTGAGCCTGGTCTGTTGGTAGCTGGACTGCTGCTGCAGAGTGCTGGGCCTGGTCTGTTGGCAGCTTGACTGCTGCTGCTGAGGCCTGAGCCTGTTCTGTTGGCAGCTAGACTGCTGCTGCTGAGTGCTGGGCCTGGTCTGTTCGCAGCTAAACTGCTGCTGCTGAGTGCTGGGCCTGGTCTGTTGGCAGCTGGACTGCTGCTGCTGAGGCCTGAGCCTGGTCTGTTGGCAGCTAGACTGCTGCTGCTGAGGCCTGAGCCTGGTCTGTTGGTAGCTGGACTGCTGCTGCAGAGTGCTGGGCCTGGTCTGTTGGCAGCTAGACTGCTGCTGCTGAGGCCTGAGCCTGTTCTGTTGGCAGCTAGACTGCTGCTGCTGAGTGCTGGGCCTGGTCTGTTCGCAGCTAGACTGCTGCTGCTGAGTGCTGGGCCTGGTCTGTTGGCAGCTGGACTGCTGCTGCTAAGGCCTGAGCCTGGTCTGTTGGCAGCTAGACTGCTGCTGCTGAGGCCTGAGCCTGGTCTGTTGGTAGCTGGACTGCTGCTGCAGAGTGCTGGGCCTGGTCTGTTGGCAGCTAGACTGCTGAGGCCTGAGCCTGTTCTGTCGGTAGCTGGACTGCTGCTGCTGAGGCCTGAGCCTGGTCTGTTGGTAGCTAGACTGCTGCTGCTGCTGAGGCCTGAGCCTGGTCTGTTGGCAGCTTGACTGCCGCTGCTGAGGCATAAGTCTGGCCTGGTGGTAGCTAGGCTATTGCTACTGCTGCTGTGGAGGCCTGGCCCGGTGGTAGCTTGGCCGCTGCTAATAATGCTAAGGCCTGAGCCTGGCTTGATGGTAACTGGGCTGCTGCTACTGCTGCCATTGAGGCCTGATCCTGGCCTGGTGGTTGCCGGACCACCTCTGCTGATACCTAGGCCTGGCCTGGTGGTTGCAGACAGTTTGCTTTTTTCATCCACTAGTTCATGTTCATGTTGGTGAAGAGTAGGACCACTAATACACTTTAGCTGTTTAGTAGCCATTAGTCCCAGAGGGAAGATGTCTGTTGGTTCCTTCTTTGCAGTAGAATCATGCCAAACCAACACTGCTTTCTGAAAACAGTGTTTTTGGACAAATCACTGTTTAGATCTGGGTTAAGATTTACAGATGGGCCTGGGTTTAATTGTATATCCCCACTTAGTAGCAGCAAAAACAGTAGAATTCTGTAAACATGCCATTTGCTTCTCTTTGTATATTGTTTTCTGTCTGTAGTAACAATTCCAGTATAATGATCTTTCTGCCAGAAAATAGAATAAGCAATATAGTGCCCATGTCCAAAAAAATAAATAATTTGTCTTGGTATATCATTACAAAGTGCAGGATGTTCAGGAGCAACTAGTTGATTTCTAGCCAAAGACAGGCCTTGAGCTGGTGGAACAAGCAGAAACCACAAACAAAGCAGCATTGTCCAAATACATCCATTTTCTCTGTACCTTTTGGTTGATTCTCGTCTTTGATGCCTGCATTTCTTTGAGTTGAGGTATTTTTGTTGAAAAGTGTCGGGTAAAACTGTTACAATCTGATATAAAATGTTAAATAAAAGGATGGGTGTGGAGCCTAAAAAACCACACCTGTCCTCAGCGGCCATCTTGGATTCGTCGATAGCAGTAGTTATCCCCTGCTAGTACCCTCGGCCCTGGAACAACTACGAGAAGCCACCATTTTCACGAAACTAGACTTACGAAGTGCCTACAAAATATCCGTATAAAGAAGGGTGACGAGTGGAAGACTGCCTTCCACACCACTAGGGGGCACTATGAATACCAGGTCATGCCATATGGACTTTCCAACTCACCCGCCATCTTCCAATCATTTATCAATGAAATCTTCAAGGACCTCCTTAACCGGTTTGTAGTAGCCTATATTGATGACATTCTCATCTACTCCAAGTCAGAAGCTGAACATATCAACCATGTTAACCCTCTGAGGTCGGCTATCGCGCCGGCGCGATAGTCTCGCTTTTTTTCTTATTAGTGCAAAAGAGACTCAAAATACTCTGTTGATTTTGATCTTACGTGTTAGTGTTATACATCATTCGATCCTGTTAAGTTTCTATTTTTTTTGTGTATACTCACAATATAAACAAAGTATTGTGCTTTTAGTCAAATAAAGAAAAATAAACATGATGCTAGTTTTGCCTTCTCTCTGTCAGTGAAGTCCATTCTGAAACGCGTCCGAAAATTAACTGTAATTCCGCGAATACTTGTCATACAGGCATGAGTGTTTTTCCATAATGAAGCTTGAACTCTCTTCTTTTAAATGAATTAATTTATATAAAAAAAACAAATATTCTCAGTTTATGTAATCTGTATGAAAAGAGAGAGATGTCAGTCTTTTTCTTTCCAGCTCATTATACCTGATTACGCGTTAATGTGCCAAGCCCACGGAGAGCACGCGGTATTCAAACGCAAATGATCTAAGGCAAGCCATTCAAACATGCCAACGCCCACCAGCTGGATTATAAAACACATCATGTTTAGGAAGTATCTTACTACCGCTGTGTACACAGCGTATCCCTACGCTGTGAGGAATAATACTATCTAATAATCCTGGAAAATGTACCAGAAGTGCTGGTAGTTTCATTTCGAGGAGCAACGGATCCAGCTGATGTAGTAAGTCATTTATTCTTAAGTGCTTTGTTCTAATCGCGATACTGAATAGTGTCTGTAAACCGCAAAAAGACTGTTTAAATATGAATTGCGTGTCTGTGTGTAGGCTAAATGATGAATGAACGACACAGGCGCGCGCGCGTTGTTTACTTCAGTTATACAGCGCGTGTCTGTGCCGTTCATTCACTCTCGCACCTACATTAGTAAACATGTTATTTTTACATGGACACATCCAAACTATATTGCTATAGTCTACTAAGATGAGTAAAATTAGACTGAAATATGTTGAAATAAAATGTCTGTATAAGCAACAAACTGCAAATTAACATGCTAATATAATATCATAAACACGATATGTTACAGACTAAATATGATTTAGACAAGATTTCGTGATTGGTTTTGGATAGATTATAAAGTTTTGACTGTAAAAAAAGACTACTGTCACATTAAATAGGTAAGCTTTTGTTCGCCAATTTCTGCTTATATGTTAAATATACTATAGTATGGGATGTTTTGTCAAAAATAAAGTAGGTATATTGAATTATCAACTAAGATGTTATTATAGTGTTTGTTCCAATATTCAAACCAATGAATCCTTACCTTTTTTAATATGTATGATAAAATGTATACTTTTTACAAAGAAAGAATACACTTGAAATATTGTTAAAATTGTAATTGTTGTTGTAATTGTAACCTATTTGTAACTGGTTTCTAATTGTAAAATATATATATATATATATATATAATTTCTTTTGTCCGAGGTCGCATTCTTTGGTACCCAGTGACACAGCTGTGTGAAAGGCTCATTAATATGCAGCTCGCACATTATCCGGCCTTTGTCTTCTCAGGTGTGAACACGCCTCCACGCATATTGCCTTTCCAAACAAAAGGTGTCTTATTAAATTTAAATCAATGTATTGTTTTGTGTAAATGATTAGGCAGGATGATTTTCAGATCATTTTGAAGCAAAAATTCTAGGCAACAACACCGATTAGTCAAAAGTCTTGTGGACACATATTTAGTATCTGTTTTGTGGCCTTATTTCAGACACTTTAAGTTTTAGTTTTTGCAATAACCATGCATAAACAATATTCTCTCAAAAATACAAACATGTACATAGATCTTGCTCACATATTATGGTAGCCCTGTTTGTGCTAAATAGAGTGTAATTACACCTTTGCAATTAATATGTTTATAAGCAACTGAAAAAAGCACAAATGTCAGGGCATGTCAAAACATCTCAAGGACCCCAAAAACACCTTAGACCCCAGAGGGTTAAGGTAGTTCTCTTACGAGAGTATCTCTCGTACTGCATAATATCTTACGCTATGGGGAAAACCTCTTTTCCACAAGCCAAAAATTATCCTTAATTTTGAATTAATGTAAAACGCTGTGCAGCAGCATGCAGACATAGGCAAGACGGCTTGCGCGCCTATTGGCTGCCCTGCGGCAACAGCAGCAGCCTATCGAGAGAGGCTCTGCGTGACACATATCCAATGGGGGCATTTCGCGCCCATTTCGTCACGTCCCGCCAGGAAGGGCGTGGTCTCGCCCTATAAATATAGCTCGATTAGGCTGGTACAACTAATTTTCATCTCTTCAGCGAAGCATCACCGCATCGCTGGATCCGGAGTGAGAAGCCACGCCGTCTGAGAAAAGCACACAGCGGGACGCGCCTTGAGTCTGAAGTCGCTGGCATCGCCGCCTTTAGCCGCCGTACCTGCTACGCTTTCCGGCGTTATATCCTTTTCTGCAAGTGTGTGTGTGTTCGCCTCTCCTAAAAGAGCTGCGTCTTTTTCAAGATGCATAGATCCTGCGGCTCGTGCCGAGCCACACTCAGTGAAGAGGATCGCCATGTCATCTGCGTTTCCTGCCTGGGTGAGGATCATGCGGCTCTCGCTCTCGTCGACGGCGGATGCCCTCACTGTGAGCTACTGCCGATGGTGACTCTGAGGACTCGCCTGTCATCATTCTCAGAGCCTGCACTTCAGCCCGCTGTAGCGCCGCGCCGTAAAAGCGCCGTGCCCAGCGCGGCCCCAAGCCTTCTCCTGCCCGCCAAAGCTCGCCGGTTCGCCCGCCAGCTTCGCCGGCATCGCTCGAGTCCCTCACCGACGGACAACGGCCGCCGCGCGCCGCCGCTTCCGCCATTAATGACGACGAGATAGCTGCATCTGTAGAGAAGGCCAGCTGCTCTATCCTGGTGTCGGACAGTGAGGATTGGGCGAGCTCTGTGGACCTCCCCCTTCTGCCCGCGAGTCGTCAGGGAAACGGGCCAGCATCAAAACCGCGGCTAGCTTCCTTAGAAGCTACCCCGCCCCCGCCCCCCGTGGGCATGCGTCACCGGCGAAATGAGGAAAGAGTGTGTTTTTAGTCCCGCCGAGGCCGGACCAATCTCCATTTCTCAAACATTTCTCAGCTCCTCTTAGTTTGAGCGGCTGAAAATGTCAATATTGCAGCAATGAGCCTGTTGTATAACACGCACGCCTGCAAACAAACGCCAACACACACACACTGTGATGACGCTCTCTTATCTGCTCGAGCTATTTTAAGCTTTTGTCATTTCCCCCTGTGGCTCAGTGGCGAAACCCAAAGCCTTCGCATGGGAGACCCGTGTTCGATCCCAGGTCTCGCAGCAGATAAAAATTTAGTCTCGCCGCGGCCAGACTTGCACCAAAACTTTTCGCTCGTTCAGTTCCAAGAAAATGCGACTGTTCCAGTGTATTTTGCAGTAAACAAGCCGGTACCATGGCCCGCTTGCCTGCACAAAAATGCCGTTTCCACGGCGACCCAGAATAATCATATAAGCAGTGTATTTTCTGGTATTCCGGCCACAGCCGATGGTGTTATGAGTATAATAAAAATGCCCACAGCCCAGTGTTCATTTCTACACACAAACACAGCCCGCCACAGTGCAGGGCATGCACAAATGAGATTGACTCATGTCATTGTGCATTAAATGTAGTGAATGTGCCCACAACCCAGTGCCCACAAACACTACACACTGCATGTGCCACGTTTTCTGTAAAACGAAACCAACACACAGTCAGCTAAAACCCACGGTGTTTAAGTCTCGCCGCGGCCAGACTCCACCGAAACTTCTCGCTCGTTCAGTTCCAAACAATGTGACTGTTCCAGTGTATTTCGCAGTAAACAAGCCGGCACCACAGCCCGCTTGCCTGCACACAAATGCCATTTTTACGGCGACCCAGATAAATCCCAAAAGAGTGTATTTTCTGGTATTCCGGCCACGGCCGATGGTGTTATGAGTGTTGTAAGAATGCCCACGTCTCAGTGCCCATTCCCACACACAGACACAGCCCGCCACAGTTCAGGGCTAGCACAAATAAAATCGACTCATGTCGATTGTGCAAAAATGTAGTGAATGTGCCCACGACACAGTGCCCACAAACACTACACGATGCACTATTTTCTGGTACCGAAAAAAGACGGGGGTCTCAGACCCATTCTAGATCTGCGACAGCTGAACAGAGTGCTTATGAAGCGCCAGTTCAGAATGCTGACAACCAGGAAAATCCTAGCGCAAGTGCGCCAGGGAGACTGGTTTATGTCAATAGATCTGAAAGACGCCTATTTCCAAATACAAATAGCGTCACGTCACAGGCGATTCTTGAGATTCGCCTTCGAGGGCCAGGCATATCAATACACAGTCCTACCGTTCGGCCTATCCCTAGCACCCCGTACATTTACGAAGTGCATGGACGCGGCCCTCGCACCCCTGAGACTTCAGGGCATGCGAGTTTTGAACTACTTGAACGATTGGCTGATTCTAGCTCGATCACATTCAGAGCTCATAGAACACAGAACCACATTACTCGAGCATCTCGAGAATCTGGGTCTCACAGTCAATTGGGCGAAGAGTTCGCTGTTCCCCAGCCAGAAAATCTCTTTTCTGGGAACAGTACTGGACTCGCTGTCTATGACAGCACGTCTGTCGCCAGAGTGAGAACTAGACATTCAGAGCGCCGCGAAATCCTTTCGCCGCGGCTCTATAGTCCCGCTCAAAGGTTTCAGAAAATGCTGGGCCTCATGGCCTCGGCATCTTCAGTACTCCAGCTGGGCCTGCTTCGCATACGCCCACTGCAGTTATGGCTGAAAGTGCGAGTTCCACCCCGGGCATGGACCTCTGGTCTGTTTCGCCTCAGGGTCGACATGAAATGCGTTTCGGCTCTGGAACCTTGGAAAATAGCCGACTGGTATCAGTCAGGCGTGAGTCTGGGGACTCCCTCGAGTGTGACGGTGGTGTCCACGGACGCCTCCACCTCGGGATGGGGAGCGCTGCTCGAGGGCAGGCCGTTCTTCGGCCAGTGGTCAGAACGGGGAAAGCTCCTACGCAAATGCTGGCAGTCGACAACGCGCTATGGCGCTTTTGTCCCCAGATAAAAGGCCGCCACGTCTTAGTCCGGTCGGACAACATGTCAGTGGTGGCATACATAAATCACCAGGGTGGCGTCAGGTCCCGAAACCTTACAGGCTGACGGAACGCCTCCTGGTCTGGGCTCAGCACAACCTGCTTTCACTGAAAGCAGCGCATGTGCTTGGTCGCCTGAATCTGGGACCAGACCGTCTGTCCAGAAACAATGTCCCAGCAGGGGAATGGTCGCTGCACCTGCAGACGATCCAACTGCTGTGGGAGACATTCGGCAGAGCGCAGGTGGACCTGTTCGCGTCCCAAGAAAACGCTCACTGTCCAAAATTTTCTCCAAGAGCAGGGATGCGCTGGCCCACGTATGGCCCCGCTGCCCCCTCTATGCTTTTCCCCCTGTCTCGCTCCAGCCTCAAGTGCTGGAATGAATCAGGGAAAACGGATGCCCAGTGCTACTCGTGGCTCCGCTCTGGACAAACCAGAATTGGTTCCCAGTCCTAATGCGGCGGACCAGCACTTCCCCGTGGCCGATACCAGTGAGGAGAGACCTCCTCTCTCAGGCAAAGGGCTCGATTTGGCATCCTCGCCCGGAATTATGGTCCCTACATGCATGGGCCATCAACAGGTACCCGCTAACCTCCCAGAGGGAGTGTTAAATACAATGACGCAGGCTAGAGCCCCGTCTACTAGACGGCTCTATTCCTCAAAGTGGTCAGTGTTCTCTGCCTGGTGTCAAGCTCAGGGCTTTTCACCCGCAGACTGCGGGGTTACGGAAGTGCTCTCCTTCCTTGAGGAGATGCTGGATAAGGGCAGAACCCCATCCACGCTCAAAGTATACGTGGCGGCCATAGCGGCGTTTGCAAAACCGACGTCTGGTCAGTCACTGGGGAAAACGACCTGGTCGTGCGATTCCTCAGGGGAGCTCAGAGGCTGAATCCTCCCAGACCCCCCTCAGTCCCTGTGTGGGACCTTTCTACGGTTTTGGAAGCCATGAAAGGTGCCCCATTCGAGCCAATCCATTTGTCAGACATGAAACATCTGTCTCTCAAAACGGTATTCCTTATGGCTCTCGCTTCAGTGAAGCGCGTAGGGGACTTGCAAGCGCTTTCGGTAAGCGCGTCATGCATGGAGTTTGGGCCTAATGAGTCAAAAGTCATACTCAAACCAAGGCACGGGTACGTGCCCACATCCCTCAACACACCGTTCAGGGCCCAGGTTATTTCCCTGTGCGCCCTCCCGGTTCGTGATGAGGAGAAGGATGCGAGTCTCCTCTGCCCTGTCAGGGCACTGAGAGCTTATGTGTCCCGCTCGTCGGTCTTCAGACAGACTGAGCAGCTCTTCGTTTTGTTTGGCGGACGCTCCAAGGGACTGGCCGCATCAAAACAGAGCCTATCCAGATGGATAGTCGACGCCATAGCACTGGCTTACACTTCTAAGGGCCTGCAGTGTCCTTTGGGTGTCAGAGCGCACTCCACGAGAGGTGTGGCCTCGTCGTGGGCGTGGTATAGTGGGATTACCGATATCTGTACGGCCGCGGGCTGGGCCTCGCCGTCTACATTAATAAGGTTTTACAACCTAGAGGTTCCCGCCTTACAAGCCAAGCTTCTGTCGGTATATAATTCAGTGCTATCTGCCCCGCTGTGCCGGCCCAGATGCTGAGTTTTGCTTGTGCATCGCTCGCTGAGCGATAAAACAGCTCCATGGGTGTTGAATAACCCGTACTATTACCCAGTTCAGGCTGAACACGTTCACCCTGTCTGCGTGAAACACTGTTAACATAACTAGCTCCTGTAGGATGCTATTTCATGGGGAATGATGCTTGCAGCCTCTCTTCTCCGACTCTCTGTGAGTCTATGGTGATTATGCACTATATGAGCCCCGGGCTACTGCCCTTGGGACTTTGGTGTCGGATCCCAGTACGCACGGCGTTTTGCATTGTGTTCCCCATAGCGTAAGATATTACGCAGTACGAGACATACTCTCGTAAGAGAACGTACTCGGTTACTAACGTAACCTCGGTTCTCTCTAGAGAGGGAACGAGTACTGCGTATCTTGCCGTGCATACACAGCTCTGGTTCGCTTCGGCGATGAAAACCAGTTGTACCAGCCTAATCGAGCTATATTTATAGGGCGAGACCACGCCCTTCCTGGCGGGACGTGACGAAATGGGCGCGAAATGCCCCCATTGGATATGTGTCACGCAGAACCTCTCTCGATAGGCTGCTGCTGTTGCCGCAGGGCAGCCAATAGGCGCGCAAGCCGTCTTGCCTATGTCTGCATGCTGCTGCACAGCGTTTTACATTAATTCAAAATTAAGGATAATTTTTGGCTTCAATATCTCGTGGAAAAGAGGTTTTCCCCATAGCGTAAGATATTACGCAGTACTCGCTAGAGAGAACCGAGGTTACGTTAGTAACCGAGTACGTTCTCTCTCGACTACTCCAGAATTAACTCTATGTCAAGGCAGAAAAATGTGAATTCCATGTCAAACAAACCTCATTCCTAGGATATCACATAAGTCATCATGGCGTGAAGATGGATGAATTAAAGGTTCTAGCAGTCACTGAATGGCCCCAACCCACAACGATCAAGGAATTACAAAGATTCTTAGGCTTCGCAAATTTCTACAGACGGTTCATCCGCCACTACAGCACAATAGCATCACCCTTAACATCACTTCTCAAAGGTAAACCCACAAAACTGAAATGGAATCAAGAGGCAATCCAGGCATGTATCACCCTAAAAGAAAAATTCACGTCTGCCCCCATTTTGAAACACCCAGACCCCAGTTTACCCTTCATCGTCGAAGTGGATGCCTCCGACTGTGGAATTGGAGCTGTACTCTCACAGAGACACGATCAACCAGGTAAACTTCATCCATGTGCGTTCTTTTCAAGGAAACTAACTGCCGCAGAACGAAATTATGATGTGGGGAACAAGGAACTGCTGTCCATGAAGGCAGCCATCGAGGAGTGGAGACATTGGTTAGAGGGGGCGATTCACCCATTTCAAATCATCACTGATCACAAAAATTTGGAGTATATCAAAGGTGCGAAACGTCTAAATCCACGTCAAGCTCAGTGGGCACTATTCTTCACATGCTTCCAATTTATGGTAGCCTATCGACCCGGCAGTCAGAACAGTAACGCAGATGCCCTCTCCAGAAGATACGATCTTCCCACTAAACATCTCACCCCAGAGCCCATCCTTCCTCACTCTGTTATCCTTGCTCCAGTTTCCTGGGATATCATGGAAGAATTACAACAGGAACAACAACGTGAACCACCCCCTGCTCACTGCCCTCCGGACAAGCAGTACGTACCTCTATGCCTACGTCAACGCATCATGCAATGGGTCCACACTTCCCTTAGTGCAGGTCACCCCGGCATTTCTCGCACTATTCATCTGCTACAAAATTCGTTTTGGTGGCTTACAATGACCAGAGATGTCACTGCTTATGTAAAGTCTTGTCAAGTCTGTGCCCAATCTAAAACCCCTAAGGAATTACCCTCCGGTCTTCTACAACCACTACCCATTCCACAACGTCCATGGTCCCACCTATCCATAGACTTTGTCACTGACCTACCCCCATCCAACAATCTCACCACCATCCTAGTCATCATCGACCATTTCTCCAAATCCTGTCGCCTAATACCATTAAAAGGACTACCTACTGCCATGGAAACAGCCCAGGCCCTGTTCCACCACGTCTTCCGAGTATGTGGTCTTCCAGAGGATATCGTCAGTGATCGAGGCACTCAATTTACCTCCCAAGTCTGGAGAGCTTTCTGCAAACAATTAGATATCAACGTTAGTCTCACATCAGGTTACCATCCCCAAGCCAACGGCCAAGTTGAACGTCTCAACCAAGAAATCGGCAAATACCTACGAACCTACTGCAGTCGAGAGCAACACCGTTGGTCTGAGTTTCTTCCATGGGCCGAATATGCTCAAAACTCCCTCACACATATGTCTACAGGTCTGACCCCCTTCCAGTGCGTGGGGTTCCTGGAGTTCCAACCCCCCTTGTTCCCGTGGTCTGGCGAACCTTCCTTGGTCCCAGCTGTCGATGAATGGATTCGACGTAGCAAAAGGGTGTGGGATAGTGCGCACGTCCGTCTCCAGCGGGCCGTCAGAACACAGGAGTTTCAGGCCAACAGACGACGTCGCCCACATCCTCCCTACCAACCAGGACAACAGGTCTGGCTCTCTACGAAGAACATCAAGCTAAAGCTGCCAAGTAGGAAGCTCAGCCCAAGGTATGTTGGCCCCTTTAAGATTCTTAAGAGAATAAATGAGGTCACTTACAAATTAGAGCTTCCTGTTAACTACCATATCCCTCCCTCATTCCATGTCTCACTCCTCAAACCGATCCACCCGAATGCTGACCCTGGCCATGAGAGCCCTGAACCACCACCTCCATTGGACATTGATGGAACTCCTGCTTACCAAGTCAATGAGTTACTGGACTCAAGACGAAGAGAGGGTCGGCTTCAATATCTGGTGGACTGGGAGGGTTATGGACCTGAGGAGAGATGTAGTGGGTACCCTGAGTGGGTAGCTGCCTGGGACATTTTGGATCCTTCTCTCATAGAGGAATTTCATCTAGCCAGACCTGACCGACCAGCGCCACGACCACGAGGACTGCCACGCCGAGCTCCAGGAGTCGCTCCTAGAGGGAGGGATTCTGTAATGCCTAACCAGCAGAGGGAGCTCTCACCAGAGTACTGACTGTGGTCCACGCCCTCTGCTTCCTCTACACTCATTTCCTGTTTGCGTACTTTATAACCAGAGACCATGCTTGCACACCTTGCGAAGTATTGCCAGTTAACCTGCCTTACCAAGCGTTTTGACCATTTACCATTGCCTATCTGCCTGTGTATGATCTTGTCTGATTCTCGGTTTATCGATTCCCGGATTATCCCCTTGTTTTGGTTGCCTGTTTGGACTGATGTTTCTGCTTGGACCCCTTACCTGCCTACTGACTTATGCCTCTTGGATTTCCCCACTGGATGTTAACCTCGCTGACTGCTACCTTGGTTTTGACCCGCTGCCTGCCTTCTCGTATTTGTTTGTGGTTACTATCTTCAATAAACTTCCGCAGCCTTCTCGTATTTGTTTGTGGTTACTATCTTCAATAAACTTCCGCACATGGATTCTCACTCTGCCTCTGCATCCTCATTACACCAGCTCACACCGGACAAAGAGACGGGCATCCTGGGGAGCAGGACTCAGCATAGCGCTTTCCAAACCCTTATAATCAAGGGGAGATACGCTGGTTTCACACTGCATGCGTTAGCAGAGCGGAGGCAGCGAGGAAGCAGTGTGTATGGTGAGCGGGAGCAGCACACGCCCGTTTTGCTTTCACACTGGCAGCGTTTGTCGCGTGCAGCTGAACCACGGCTTGTATACAGGCTTTTGAGGTTGTGGTCAACTAAGTACTTTGACAGATTTTGTTTATTTTTTTGAATAAATAAATATTGATAGGTAATTGAATAAATTATAATTATATATTATCTGCATATTTATTACATATTAGCACTCATTCCTCATGAAAAGCGTTCTGCAAAAGAGAAAAACTTTATGAAATCATTTAGATTGTTGAAATATCTGATACAGATCTAATTTACAAACATTACCCATCATAAACATCTTAAAGATAATTCATAAATGTCTGTAATAACAAACAGCAAAGTTCTTAATAGAGACATTGTAAATTATCAAATTCTCAAGGAAAAAAAAGAGTAAAAAATTCAACAAAATGTCAATGTCTATACTGTATGTGTCCTATATTAATATGTATATTATATTTGCAGTGCTTAGAATAAGTGAATACACCCATGCTAAAGTTGACTAAAAAGAGGAATAAAAAAAATCATCTTTTGGAAATTGATCTTAATGCTTAATGATCTTAATTAATTAAAAAAAAAACGAGGAAAAATCCAACCTTTAAGGACACCAATTTTCTTTGTGAATGAATAATGTATCGTAAATAAATAAATGTTCTTCCTTAAAATACAGGGGGCATAAGTCAGCACACCCCTATGTTAAATTCCCATAGAGGCAGGCAGATTTTTATTTTTAGAGGCCAGTTATTTCATGGATCCAGGATACTATGCACCTTCACCATACCTAGAGATTGGCATGTGGTACTTTCCATAAGATCATCTCTCAATGCAAATAAAACCAGCGATTAGGCTAACTGAAATAAACCACGCCAATCTCTAAGTATGGTGAGGGGTATATGATGATGTGGGGCTATTTTAATTCCAAAGGCCAAGGGAACTTTATCAGGATGCATAGTATCCTGGATCCATAAAATAACTGGCTTTTAAAAATAAAAATCTGCCTGCCATTGGCTTTTGGCTTAAATAAATATATAAAGGTGACTCGACTAATCTGTTAACATGGGCACCGAAAAAAACGCTTTGCTAACGTGTGCAGTGTGAAACTGGCGTTACTCTGCTCGACCCTGGACCTACAGAGTGCTATCCTTTTCAAAGCACTGTGGAGGCTGTGTACTCTAAATAGGGTCCCTAATGAAAGAAGTACCTCCAGCTCTATCAGGAGCTGATCTACCAAGGGGGTTCATAGGAATCTCTCGACCTTCAGATCAAACTCAGGGAGGGAGGTTCTTCTAAGGGATGACCTTCTTGAACTAGGGAGTACCTAACAGCCTAATAAACACTGATCTACCAGGGAGGTCTCATGAGAGTCCTTCAACCTTCTGACCAGACTCAGGGAGCGGAGTACTCTACAGAAAGACCCTCTCAACTGAGGGGAGTACTACCTAAGCTCAACAGAGTAGAGCATCAACCAAGCTCTAAGGCAATAACAGGGAGGCTCCTGAGGAGCCTGCAACTTGATGTAACTCTAGGGAGCTAGGATTCTGAATTAGCTGGAAGTGCTAAAAAAACCTAGCTCGACCCAAAGGATCGCCTTCAAGGTGGCCTGAGAAGGGCATACTACTTGGTAACAAATCTAGAACTCTAGGGCTAGTACCAGGGAGGCTCCTGTGAGGCCTGCAATATGATATCAGTCTGTGCCATTCTAGGGAGCCAGGACACTCATTAGCTAGAATGCTAAGAACCTAGCTCAACCTGGAGGATTGCTTTCAAGGTGGCCCGTGGAGGGCCAACTACTTGGTAGCAAATCAATTTCTAGCAGAGATAGCCACCAGAGGTATACTGGGCTTAGGATACTCATTCACATTGCCAACACGAGCGATGTACTCAGCTTAGCATTTTTTTACACTTTGAGCAAGAGGAGCACAGATCTCATGCAACCAGACTGTCGAGGAGGCCCCTATGTAGGGCCTACTACTCCAGAATAACACGGCATGTGCTCGGTGAAAATGTTTGAGCTCTAAGGGAGCGTACTCAACACCGTCCTAAATAGGAGGGAATACTTAGTTGGCTCAACCTGAGCATCATTGGTGCAGGGCAAAAAGGAGCAAAGTATTCTTAGACAAACTTTGAACAAGGGGAGTTGATATCAGCTTAACCTGAGATAAAGCTCAAGGGTAGTGGTCTGAACAAATACTGACTCTTGCTCCAAGACAGGTTGCTGTCGCTAAGCTCTGGAGGAGTGGAGACCTCAACAGGATGAAATTCCCACGACTTGATGGTCAAAATCAAGAGCTTTCACAGGAGAGCGTGCTCTAAAAGGCAACTAGCTAGATAATGCTACTAACTAGAGCTCTAGAGACCGGAGGCTTCAGTATAGTTCTTGTCACTCTCTAAGCGAGAGGAAGCCTAAAAAACGCCCAAGTTACAACCACAGGGGAGGCTTTTCGAAGAAAAAGCAACACCTGTCTACTTGTCTGTGCCAAACACCACTACAGTTTACACGATAAATGATTGGTGGTCTGTTCCGAGTGTAAAGGATCGTCGATATAAGCACACGTGCAGGCGCTTACATGTCCATAAAAAAATTATTATTATTATTATTAGGAAGCTCTGAAGCTGATGCTCTTCAAGTGACACTGCGGTCTGTAGGGGCTCATGCACTAGCTGCACAAGGTCACTCTTTATGTCAAACTCCAGCTGCCCGGCCCTGCTGGTTAAGTCCACAGGGAGTATTATGTTTGAGCAAATGTCAAAGGGGGGCAGTGATCGCAGAATACTATAAGAATCTGAGATAGTAAGCAGTCATGCCAAGAAATGATGAGCTTAGCAGCTGAGGCTGGTATTGGGAGTTTTATGATGGCCTATAAGCCCTTAGACAGTATTCTAGGTTATTTCGGGAGGACGTTTTTTGTCCAATAATTAGAATCTCTGTTTTATCAGAATTAAGTAGTAGGAAATTACTAGTCATGCAGTTTTTTATATCAGCTGTGCATACCGTTAATTTTGTGGATTGGTAAGTTTCGTCAGGGCGTGAAGAAATATAGAGCTGAGTATCATCAGCATAACAGTGAAAACTAATGCCATGCTTCCTAATGATATCTCCTAAGGGTGGCATGTACAGAGTGAACAGCAACGGTCCTAGTACTGAGCCTTGTGGTACACCATACTGAACTTTTGACTGATAACACATCTCTTCATTTACTGCTACAAACTGATAACGGTCAGATAAGTATGATTTAAACCATGCTAGTGCAATTCCACTAATGCCAAAATAATTTTCGAGTCTATTTAAAAGAAAGTTGTGGTCGATAGTGTCAAATGCAGCACTAAGATCGAGTAGCACTAATAGAGAGATACAACCACGATCGGATGATAAGAGCAAATCATTTGTGACTCTGAGAGCGTCTCAGTACTATGATACGGTCTAAATCCTGATTGAAAATTCTCACAGATGCCATTTCTTTCTAAAAGTAACAGTTGTGAAGATACTGTCTTTTCTAGTATCTTTGACAGAAAAGGTAGATTAGAGATCGGCCTGTAATTGACTAATTCTGTAGGATCAAGTTGCGTTTTTTTAACAAGCGGTTTAATCATAGCCAGCTTAAAAGTTTTTGGTACGTATCCTAATGACAAAGATGAATTGATGATATTAAGAAGAGGATCTATGACCTCTGGAAGCATCTCTTTCAATAGTTTAGTCGGTATAAGGTCTAACATGTTGTCGATTTAGATGATTTAAAGAGTTTATAAAATTCACCCTCTCCTAATAGCAATGAATGAATTTAATTTTTCGTCAGTGAGACTACACTGCACTGTCTGATGCGATACTGTAGTAGACGGTTGTATAGTTATAATTTTCTCCCTGATATTATCAATCTTGTAAGTAAAAAAGTTTATAAAGTCATTACTGCTGTGCTGCTTGGCTTGAAGCTTTATTTTTCGTTAGTTTAGTCACTGTTTCAAATAAATACCAAGGGTTTTGTTTATTTTCTACTAATAGGGTTGAAAAATAAGCAGATCTAGCAGTTTTTAAGGCCTCTCTGTATGCAATCGTGCTCTCTTTCCATGAAATGCGAAATACCTCTAGTTTTGTTTTCCAGTTTTGCTCCATTTTTCTGGCTGCTCTCTTAAGGGCCTGAATGTGCTCGTTGTACCATGGCGTTAGACTATTTTCTTTAATCTTCTTTAAGCGCAAAGGAGCAACTGTTTCTAAAGTGCTGGAAAAGAGAGAGTTAAAAGTTTCTGTCGCAATATTGAGTTGTTCTAAGCTATCTGGGATGCTGAGATGATGAAACTGATCAGGAAGATTATTTATAAAGCAATCTTTAGTGGCAGAAGTGATAGGTCTAACATATTTGTAACACGGAGTCGGCTTTGCAGCCTTGGCTAAATGAAGTTTACACAAGACTAGATAGTGATCTGAGATGTCATCGCTCTGCTGCGGTCAACGGGATCAACATTGATTCCATGTGATATTAAATTCTAGAGTATGATTACGACAATGAGTAGGTCCTGACACGTGTTCTAACTCCAATAGAGTTAAGAATGTCTTTAACCCTCTGGGGTCTAAGGTGTTTTCTGGGACCTGGAGGTGTTCTGACATGCTCTGACATTTGTGCTTTTTTCTTGCTTATTGCTTATAAACATATTAATGGCAAAGGTGTAATTACACTCTATTACACTGTAATTACACTTAGCAGAAACAGGGCTACCATAATATGTGAGCAAGATGTATGTACATGTTTGTATTTTTGAGAGAATATTGTTTATGCATGGTTATTGAAAAAACTAAAACTTAAAGTTTCTGAAATAAGGCCACAAAACACATACTAAATATGTGTCCACAAGACTTTTGACTAATGGATGTTCTCGCCTAGAATTTTTGCTTCAAAATTATCTGAAAATCATCCTGCCAAATCATTCACATAAAACAATACATTGATTTAAATTTAGTAAAACACTTTTTGTTTGGAAAGGCAATATGCGAAATGGGCGTGACTCATGTATAATGGTCTGATTCACACCTGAGAAGACAAAAGACCTGCTTAATGAGCCTGCATAATGAGCTTTTCACAGGTGTGTCACTGAGCCACAAGAAAGAATACAAGGACAAAAGAAAAAAAATATATATACTACAAAATTGGTTCACAGTTGGAAACATCTAGAAAAAAATAGTATTTTTCCACTTGTGTTTTTGCTTGCAAATTGTATAATATCCAAGGTGAACATTTCTAGTAATTGTGTAGTTAATTCTCATACTGTATTTTCAGAAAGTTTTGGATATGTATCCTCTCGCCAAATTTGTCACTAATAAAACACAATACAAATAATTTGAAGAGAAGGCTTATATTGACCTTTTAAGATTTTGTTTACATCTACCTTGTAAATATATTATTTGCTATTTTATTAAAAAGGTTACAATTACAGCAACAAATAAAATAACAATATTTCAAGTGTAATATTTCTTTGTAAAAACTAAAGTATACATTTTATCATACGTATTTCAAAGTTAAGGATTCATTAGTTTGAATAAAGCCTACATTGGAACAAACACTATAATAGCATCCTGATGACTTTATTTTTGACAAAACAAACATAGCCTAATATATTTAACATTTGAGCAGAAATTGGTGAACAAAAGCTTATTCGATGTGGCAGTAGTCTAGTTTACAGTAAACAGTTAATAATCTATCCAAAACTAATCAACAAAATGTTGTCTTTCATATTTCGTCTGTAACATAGGCATATCGTTTGTTGTTTTTATGATAGCCTATATTAGGGCATATAAATATTAATTTGCAGTTTAATACGTTGCTAATACAAAGACATTTTAACGTTATTTCAACATATTTCAGTCGATTTTCACTCATCTCAGTATAGCAATAGGGTTTGGTAAAAACTGTTCAGTTCATTCATTCACACACAGACGCGATTCATATTTAAACAGTCTTTTTGCGGTTTACATACACTAGGATATCGCGATTAGAACAATAATAAAAAAAAACGTACTTCTCAGATGGATCCATTGCTCCTCGAAATGAATTTAAACCAGCACTTCTGAGGTAATTTCCCAGGATTATTTCTCACAGCCTTGCTAGACAACGTACTGTACTGAATAAATTTGGTGTGCTGATCTCATGTGATGGGCGTTTACACGTTTGCATGTGTTGCCTGAGATCATTTGCGTTTGAATAGCGCGCGCTCTCCGTGGGCGTGTCAAATTAAAAGATAATGAGATTAAATGAGAGCGACTGACATCGCTCTCTTTTCATATAGATTACATAAACAGAGAATCTTTGTTTTTGTTATGAATTAGATAATTTAAAAGTACAAACTTAAACGATTATAAAGATATATTGCTCATGCCTGGGTGAATAGTAGTCGCTGAGTTTTGTTTAAGTTTAGAGACGTGCTCAAAAAAAAAAGCTCACTGTGACGGAGAGCCAGAAAGCACACCCTGTTTATTTTCTTTATTTTACAAAAGCACAATGTTTTATTTCGATTGTAATTGGACACATAAAAAAGTAGACATTTAACAGTTAGTTTTTTCATATTTCTTAATTCTGTATGACCAAAAATGACGGAGTATTTTAGGTCTATTTTGCTGCTATGTGAAAAAAATCGAGCAAAACGCGCTGGCGCGTTTTCAGACCCCAGAGGGTTAAATGCCAATGCATCTTTTTCGTTATCTACATGTATATTAATATCACCAACAATTAGGACTTTATCTGCAGCCAGTACTAACTCTGAAAGAAAGTCAGCAAATTTGGACCCAGAAACTGCATTCTTTGGATGGTGTCTAAAGATGAAGATCGTTTTTGCTAATTCAAGTGAAGTCTGGATAACAGGGGGTGAATTAATTTACCATTTAAACTAAAGATAACTTTAGAAATGCTTCTTTGATAACAACATGATGGGGTGAGAGAATGGAGAAATGGGGAACAGAGAAATCGTACTAACGTAACTTAAGATCGAGAGTACCCGTGCCTGCAGAGGGGGACCTCTAGGTTATAAAATCTCACAAATGTGGATGGTGAGGACCAACCTGTCACCGCACAGATGTCTTTGAATGGTACACCACTGGACAAAGCCCATGAGGAGCCCGTGCCTCTAGAGGAATGAGCTCTAACACCTATGGGGCATTGAAGGCCCAGGGAGGTGTAGGCTAGAGAGATAGCGTCTACATTCCATCTTGATCTGAGCACGACACTGGAGTCGCCAGGCCCAAATTCAAGGCATGCAGCGCTTAGGTCCCCTAAGGAGCCTGAGGACCATGGATAGGCCGCTATGGCCGCCACTTATACTTTGAGCGTGGAAGGGGTCCTGCCCGCGTCCAGCAGCTCGTCTACGTTTCGTGCTGCACACCAGCTTGCGAATGCGGACCACTTAAGAGCATAGAGGCATCTGGTAGATGGTGCTCTAGCTTCAATCATGGTATTTTGGACTCCCTCTGGGAGGTCCCTGGGTACCCATTGAGGGGCCATACATGTAGGGCCCACAGATCTGGGCGTGTGTGCCAGATTGACCCGTTTGCCTGTGTAAGGAGGTCCTTCCTCAGCGGTATAGGCGAGGGAGCTGCCTTCAGCAGTTTCGCCAGGTCTGGAAACCAAATGTTGGATCTCCAGAGGGTGGCTATGAGGAGGACTGAGCTCTTGCTCTCCCTGATCCGTTCGATGACCTGTGGGAGCATCAAGACCAGAGGGAACGCATAAAGGGGGCGGATGGGCCAGTTGTGGGCCAGCGCGTCCTTTTTCTTTGAAAAGAATATTGGGCAGTGAGCATTGTCTTCTGAGCTGAAGAGGTCGACCTCTGCCTTGCCGAAGGTGCTCCATATCATGTGAACCATCTGAGGGTGGAGAGACCATTCCCCTGGGGGGACATTGTCTCTGGATAACATATCCGTGCCTCAAAATGCCCAGTACGTGAACTGCCCTTAGCGAGCACAAGTTGGCATGTGCCCAGATGAGAAGTCTGGCCATCGCGCCTAGGCTGGCCGATCTAAGGCCGCCCTGGCGATTTATGTAGGACACCACTGACATGTCCGTGCGGACCAGGACGTGGTGTCCCGCCAGATCTGGGAGAAAGGTTTTCAGGGCTAAATGAACCGCTCTCATTTCGAAGCAGTTGATATGTAGGCACTTCTCCGGGCTCGACCAGAGGCCGGAGATTGGCCTGCCCTCTCACAGTGCCCCCCAACCCAGGTTGGAGGCATCTGTTGAAACCATTTTCCTTCTTGAGACCAATCCCATGCCTAAACCTGACTGGTACCAGTCGGTGTGCTTCCAAGGGATCAGGGCTTTGACACAGCCATGATCCTCCCTGATGCACAAGTGACCAGAGCACCACGCATGAGCTGGCACTCGGCGTTTCAGCCATCGCTGTAGGGGACGCATGCACAGTAGGCCTAGTTGGAGTACTGACGACGCGGAGGCCATAAGGCCCAAAACCCTTTGAAACGCTCTGAGCGGCCTGTGAGAGCCTGCTTTGAACGACGTCGCTAGCTGCTGAATAGTAAGGGTGCATCTGGCGAGAGCCACGCTTTCATTTGTCTCGAGTCTATAACTATTCCTAGGAAGACCGTATGCTGGCTGGGAGAGTGTGCTCTTTGCAAGATTGATCCTGAGGGTCGCCGTCCAAGAGGCTCGGAGATCAGCGAAGAAGGTGTTCGCTGAAGGAGATTAAATCTGACATGGTCTGCTTATATAGGCATAAGCCACGCCCATTTTGGGGGGTTCTGATGCGCCCTGGGCGTCAAGCGACCTGATTGGTTCGTGCAGTTGTCAAAAGGGAACGGCAATGAAGACCTCCTCGCCTATAACCTTATTCTTATATGCCGGTTTCTCTCTGTCTGACACATGATACATAATAAACAGAGATCTTCTGGCAAAGTAACTGGTGTAGCTTCCGTGATTCAACAATAATGGGGAAAGCATGATTTTCAAATCTACAACCAGGAATCAGCACAGCTATTCCTTCAAAAATGTGTCTATTATTTACCAAAATTGGCATAAATGATCTTCAAAGCAAACAACTTTTTCAATGAAAAAATAAGGGCTGGAATAGTTTAATGAAGCTTACCAGTGTGACATTCTGTGTGCTGATGGGAGCAGTCAAAGGTGAACTCTTTATTCTCAGATTCACACAGTGTGTCCTGGGTGGTTGTGCCAAGTCTGACAGTCTTCAGGCCCAGTTGACTGCAATCCCTGTGGGGCATACACGGCTCAGTGGATGAAGATGTGCTGGAGAAATAACCCTGGGGACACTTCTCACACACTGTGTTCCTCTCTGGTGTGCCTGCAGGACATGTACATACACTCTCAATGCACAACTGCAATATGTAATTTTAGAACACAAGCACTTTGCATAGAAGTAGACCTAGTTTTTGCAATTCAAAGCAGGCACATTCATCTGAATATTTATTCATACTGTATGTTTATATATACATGTATTGGGCAGGATTGTTTAAATTCTATTTTGTGCTACTTTGTTATTATATTATATTGAAAGTGAATAAATGGAATAAGGGAATGTTATTATTTTAATCATGACTAAAGCTTTTTCAATGCTAAAACTCCCACATTTTCTCCAACTTTCTTTATATTAAGAATGTATAATCATATGGATGTACCCACTGTGAAAAGATATATGAGAAAAACATCTAATTTTATTCAACGTAAACACCCATGTAGTCTGGTGTATGAAACATAGGAAGTGAGAGTTTTATGAAGAACTGTTTAGGATTCATCACTTGGACAAATGTCATTCATGTCACACATGACTAAAAGAAACCAGCTACTCACATGTTTAGGTCAAAAATGAGTCAGATCTATAAATGACTAAGATGAATAAAAAAACCATGAAAGTATTAGTGGAGTTTAATTACGTGAATAAGGAACTAAGGAATTTTGAGGAACTAGATTTTTACTTTCGGGTCTCATTCTTTAACGGTGCATAGAACTTTAAAACATAGAACATTCATTTCACACTTTTTATTAGAAATTAAAAACATGAAAATAAGCCAAACTTACAATAATTTGTACTTTTTTCAGAGTAGCAATAATGTGATATTGCTCAATCTAATAGGTTCAACATAAAAAGTGTAGTCTAGGGCAAAAAAAAAAAAAAAAAAGTCTATTATGTTTCAACTGGTTTTGAGAATGGCCTCCCAAAGCATTTCTTGAAGAACTGCCCTGTACTGGTTACTGGCCGGTTTCACAAAGATAGACTTTGACTATGGCTTAGATATAGTAGATAGTCAGACTTCAGATAGACATCTAAATCAGACCATTGCACAAAGCACTTAAGACTCTGACTATCTTAAGTAGGACTACACTGCAATGCATTCTGGGTAAAATAAGACACTTTTCAAAACAAAAAACATGGCGGATCGAATAAGCGCATTGAACCGCTCAGTGCAGTTTACCCCAACGGAAAATGTGTTTGTTGGAGGAGTATAACAGTTACAAGGACATTTTACTTGGGAAATTTAGCGGAGAATGTAGTAACAAAGAAGAAATGTTTAATTTGGAAAAAGATTGCTACGACAGTTAACGGCGTTAATCCGACCGTTGAGCGGAGCGTTAAAGACGTACAGAAAAGAAAAGTCCTCATTATTACATATTTCCAGTAGGTTACTGCGGTCCCTAAAAACCCTTTCCCTTCTCATAGCTCTCTCCATAACGCCGTCAGCAAACCACAAATTATAAGCCATTTTCTCTTTTCTTTTGGCTGTTTGTAATGTAACTGTTACTGCTGGTTGCCAAGGTAACAGAGTCTTAGACCCAAGTTAGCCTGGGGGGTAAGGTGTCTAATTTTTTTGGTCTAAATTAAGTCAGTCTTTATCTTTGTGAAACAGTCTAACTTGCATTAGACTAGTCTATTAGCAAATTTTAGACTTGTCTAAGACTATAGACCGGTCTAAAATAGCTTTGTGAAACCGGCCCCTGGACCGGTTCAGTGGGAAGCACGGTTTGGGCATATATTATGCTAATATTTATGCTAACTAGCATGTGCCTATTAATTTAGAATCCATCTACATTGGAACTATAGTAAGATCACATTTATGTTTGTACGTACCTATTGCAAATCTGGTGAAAATATTGCATGATAACCTTTTCTGCACACACAAGTTAGAACAATTGACAACTAAGTGACCCCATTTTGGTTTTTGTACAAGGAAAACTTACCACAATGCTCAGTGGTTGCCAGAGTGTTTGTGTGTATTGGCTAAGGTGTTATTTTTTCTTTTAGCATTTTGTGTTGTTGCTAGGGTGTTGTGGTAGGTTGCTTACAAGGCTAAGTCAAAACAATCCAAGTCTCTATAATATTATGGGTTCTGGATAAGTCTTGAGTATGTAATTTTAATGTCTTATCCACCAGGCAAAATTGGTTAGAAAAATAATAAAACATATCTCTCCATTAAGCTGCATAATTTGGGATTGCATTGCTGTTCATAGCACAATTTGAGTTATGTACTGAAGAGTAACACTTGGTGTAAAGGGTATGCTCATCAAGAAAAACTCATAAACCAGAAGAGGACATCACAAATGTTCCAAAAAAAAAAAGTCAAGAGTTCAAGGACCTCTATCACCATCTTATGGTGAACTGCTCGACTAATATTTTTTTCGTAAAAAAAGGTCTTTAATTCAATACTTTTCATTTAAAAGACATTGAAAACAAAAACATGAATATATAAATTTGTAACAAACTATGAGATAAACTTAAGGAAAATGATTTTACTCATATTATATTTTCATGAAAAACACTAATGATGGAATCACCCATACTGCATTTGGAGATAAATCAGAGCCAAAATCTTGCCATCTTCACTGGTTACAGAAACCAAGTATTCATAATATATACTTAAATTTAAGGTTTTAACCAGTAAATTCCTTTTTAAAATGTGATGCATGGGCTGGGAATTCAGTAATTTACAACGGAACACAGAGGGATAATGTTTGACCTAATTAAAAAGACAAAAATAAATGACAAAATTAAAACATCTGCTATTGAACACAAATTCTGAGAATGAACAGATCATGCCCATTAGACTCAGGCTGGAGTCTGGGTGGGGTGGCCAATGTGATAACAACCAGCAGTGTTATTCTGTTTAATGAACACCTCACACTCTCCATTGCTAACAGGGAAGTGATTACTTCTACTTAGTGAGAAATTCACAGTGGCTGAATTCCAGCAGATACAACAAACAGCAAGATTAAATAGCACCCTGACAGCACATACACGCTGCCAAATGTTCCACCAGCTGCCAAGAAAGCTTAAGTGAGGTATGGCCGACTGCTAATGTATATTTCTTTCTAATGAATGTGATTTCTTAACCTTGAAAGCAGTTTGACACAAAGAATACTGAATATTGGATTAAAATTTGTAAAATAAGGAATATGGGTGCACTATGAGTTTAATTCAGGGTCAATTGACTGGCTGAGTGTGGAGTTTTACTGAAAACCACTGAGGTACCCCAATAATTATATTTAAAATGGCATTTAAAAGCAATGACACACCCGGCCATTTTAACCCTCTGGGGTCTAAGGTGTTTTCTGGGACCTTGAGATGTTCTGACATGCTCTGACATTTGTGCTTTTTTTAGTTGCTTATAAACATATTAAAGTGCGTATGTCAGGTTAAATTTGTAATTATGATTAACACAAAATAGTTAGGGGAAATACACGTTTGACAAGTTGTTGTATTGTTTTGTATGATTTTCGATACCTAAAAGGCAGAATATAAGATGAAAAAGTTCGTTATTTTCAGTACTCACTTAAAACTGCTCCTCTGCCCAAACGGATCGCTTGACGTCATAAGAGGGAGACGTCTCCCAGGGCGCTGAGAAAGTGAGTTTGTGAGCTGTGTTGATAATTGTACGAGTGATAGAGCGAGAGAATTAGGGATTAGGACATTTATTTATTTAGTTAGCTATTTAAGTTAGGTAGTTAGTTAGGTATACGCAGGCGTATTTTCACGATGGTGAATTACTGCGTTTGTGCTGGGTGCTAAAACACAGTTAAAACCGGTCACAGAGTCCACTTTTTCCCAAAAAGCAGGTCTGTGTTCCGTACTGGGTCAACTTTGTTCGGACCAAACGCGCTGACTTCAGTGCTGCTTTCGTATCCAAGACTTCGGTCATTTGCAGCGCACATTTCTTCCAGTTTTTATGTTTCCACTGTTCGATCGCGCCCGCGTGTCTGTCTCTCTCTCTCTCGCGTGTGTCTCCGTGTCTCTCTCTAGGCTTGTTTGAGATGCGCCTTGCCTCGCCTGAAATGTAGGCGAGAGTAGGCGGCTGTAGTGAGAGGAGGAGTGAAAAAAGCGCAGGCAAGCCGGACAGTTCTCGCTTCTCGCAGTGGATCTGACACCTGCGAGATCAATGATGGATATCGCGGGATTCACGGGATTCACGCTCGTGCACAGTGTTGCTAATAAATTGGATGTAATTTAAGTTCTGTTGCTTTTATATGAAAATAAATATAATGAACAAGACACCCAAAGTACTTGTTATTTAATTCCATTCCAAATAAGTGTTTATCAATCATTTTTTCTTTAATACAGACATAGGCTATGTGTTTTTTTATATAATAAAATGACATTGCATAACCCATAGAGATCGCACTGTCCGAGAGTTTAGGAATATTCACACATAACATATAACACATAAAACATGATATCCGAGTTTTAAAATCAAACATTTTTAAAGAGAACAATACATCACGGTTGTTTAAACCAATCAACATTAAGCTGTGTCGTCAGCAAGTCGTTTCCCATCATGCTTTTGATCAGCGCAGTCGGTGGAGAGCAACTGCGCGCGACTGCAGAATCCAACACGTGCGCCTTGCGCTCGCGAGAGCTTTTTGCCACACGTCAGCATGACATCAGAGCAAGGCGGACCGCACTCGGACACATGTCTAACCTGCATGCATTACGCGCTGATCACCGGTGATCGGTTCTGCGCAGATTTTGCTTATCTCAAACAAGCCTTCTCTCTCTCTCTCTCGCGTCTCATTCCCGATCGCGCGTCTCTCGCGTGTCTGTCTCTGTCTGTCTGTCTGTCTGTCTCTCTCTCTCTCTCTCTCTCTCTCGATTGCGCGTCTCTCTCTCTCTCTCTCTCTCTCTCTCTCTCTCTCTCTCTCTCTCTCGCGTCTCTCTCGCGCGCGCGTCTCTCTCTCTCGCTCTCTCTCTCTCTCTCTCTCTCTCTCTCTCTCTCTCTCTCTCTCTCTCTCTCTCACCAACACCAACAACCCGCGTAATTTGCACGCGAGTTTTATTTATTTTTATACTCGTGTATTAATGCACCGAACCGTGACGCCCGTACCGTTTCGGTTCAATACGAATACATGTACCGTTCCACCTCTAAGTTATGCCTATATACACCTGCCCAACTCTCCACTGGTTATCTTCACACCAGATATTTATGTTTCTTCAAAAGTGTATGGCTGTGGGGGGATTTTGAGGGGGATTTGAGGGGGATTTTGGATCTGCTCAGACTCAAAACTCTCCATACTTGAATAGAACGTTTGTGGCACGACTCCCTCTTCTGACGTCACAGCTCAGCTGCGTTTTAAAAATATGATCTTGACAGAAATGGCTATAAAGCTTACTGTAGGGTAATTACAGTAATAATTTTAATGATAATTACATTTTCACTCAGACATCTAACCCTTATTTAATATATCTAAAAAAAAAATTAACCTGACATAGACACTTTAATGGCAAAGGTGTAATTACACTCTATTTAGCACAAACAGGGCTACCATAATATGTGAGCAACATGTATGTACATGTTTGTATTTTTGAGGGAATATTGTTTATGCATGGTTATTGAAAAAAATAAAAAATAAAGTTTCTGAAATAAGGCCACGAAACACATACTAAATATGTGTCCACAAGACTTTTGACTAATGGATGTCGTTGCCTAGAGTTTTTTCTTCAAAATGATGTGAAAATCATCCTGCCTAATCATTCACATAAAACAATACATTGATTTAAATTTTGTAAGACACTTTTTGTTTGGAAAGGCAATATGCGCAAGGGGCGTCAACGATTTCAACACCATCATGCTTATTTAGTGGTTCACACCTGTATATATATATATACCAAATTGGTTTACAGTTGGAAGCATCTCATTTTTTTAATATATTTTTCCATGTCTAGTAATTGTGCAGTTAATTCTCATACTGTATTTTCACACACATATATATATATATACCAAATTGGTTTACAGTTGGAAGCATCTCATTTTTTTTAATATATTTTTCCATGTCTAGTAATTGTGCAGTTAATTCTCATACTGTATTTTCAGTTTTGGAATATGTATCCTCTCCCCAAATTTGTCACTAATAAAACTCAATAAAAATTATTTAAAGAAAAGGCTTAAATTTACCTTTTAATAGTTTGTTTACATCTACCTTGTAAATATATTTTTTTATTAAAAATGTTACAATTACAACAACAATTCAAGTGCAATCTTTCTTTGTAAAAACTAAAGTATACATTTTATCATACATATTTCAAAGTTAAGGATACATTACTTTGGATATAGCCTAGGCTACATTGGAACAAACACATAATAACATATTATTTGATTACTTATTTTGACAAAACATACTATAGGCTATTTAACATATGAGCAAAAATTGGCAAACAAAAGCTTATTTGAGGTGGCAAATATTTTAGAGGAAAAATTTATAATCTATCCAAAACTATTCAACGAAATGTTGTCTTTCATATGTCTGTAACATAGGTCTTTCGTTTATATAAGAAATATAAATGTTAATTTGCAGTTTAATACGTTGCTTATACTAATACATTTTATTTCAACATATTTCAGTTGATTTTTACTCATCTCAGTATAGCAATATAGTTTGCTAAAAGCGGATCATTCATTCACACACAGAAACGCGATTCAAATTTAAACTGTCTTTTTGCGAGTTGTGGTAAACAGCGCATCTCTGCCGTTCATTCATTCACACACAGAAACGCGATTCACTTGAGAATGAAAAAAACTTACTACAGTATTTCTCAGTATTATCCTACAGTATTATCATACATATTTTAAAGTTAAGGATTCATTAGTTTTTATATAGCTTACATTGGAACAAACACTATAATAACATCTTAGTTGATGAGTTTATTTTTGACAGAACATAGCCTACTATATATTTAAAATATGAGCAGAAACTGGATGACAAAAGCTTATTTGATATTTTAGAATAAAAACTTTATAATCTATCCAAAACTACGAAATGTTGTCTTTCATATTTCATCTGTAACATAGTAGGCTAAACATAAACAACAGTGCCCATCTGTGCCGTTAAAATAAAAGTGTCTCCTTGCTAAATAAGCTTTTCTAGAGGCCAGAAATATTGGAGTCCTTACAAGTTAAATTGTGTAGCATTTCTTCTTCATAATATTTTGGTGAATGAGATGTTTTAAACTTGATACATAACTTGCATCTGGCAAGTCTGTGAAATTGCTAAATTACGCGTTTAGACACACTGGTTCAAACATCATTGTGCTAGAACAATATTTATGAATTCAAGACCCTGTTGACAAAGAAGGAGTGTACGTACCCTGTACAGCGACTCCAGAACCAGGTAAACAAGCTGTGTGATGGACACAAAATTCTACGACCAGGTGATACCCAGGTATACACTCACAGAGCCTGTCATGAGTGCTGTTACATTCCCTTTTTACAATCTGCCTTTCTTTGCAAACTGATGTACAATGTTGACAGCTATCTCCCCAATGCCACTGTTCCGCAAAGCGTTTTTCTGGGCAGGGGAGACAAATGGTGGGTTCCTTCGTCCTGCAGTGGCGTTCCACGGCTGTGCCAGGTGGACACTGCTCACAAAGCAGCACCTTAGAGGTCAGAGGGTCTCGGTGCTGGTACTTGGGTATTTCTTGGTAGGCCCATGCAAAAGACATGGCAAACAGCTAAGGAAACAAATAGGAAATACAGTTTAGAGATTGCATTTTGGTATGGTAAGTGTTTTCCAAGTAATTTTGGGGATTTCCCCTTCACAATGCTGCCATGACAAACAATCTGGATATCGCACAGGCCGTGGTGTGACTGCTCTTGGCTCATGTCAAATGATAGAGAGAGAGAGAGAAAGCGAGACCATACAGAAATGTAATATGCACAATTATGAAATATCAATACATGTATTATATGCTCATATAAAGTAAAAACATATACTACTAGAAACTGAAACGATTCCATTGTGACAAACATTTATATGGGATATATGTATAATACATATTTTGACATTTTATCATATATAATTATTGATACACATAACATGTCTTTGAATGTGTAACATGCAAATTACACATACATGCGTAGCATATTGTTTACATACAAGTGACGTATGTGTCACTGATATAGATGTCAGAGTTTACTATGGATTTTACATATTTGATAAATATATGGGACATATAAATGTAATTTATGAAAAACATGGGTGTGCACATGTATTTTGAGCATATGTTACTTATTGTGAGGTAAGGGATGTAAGGAGGACTCAAGGATGCAGAGTTTAAGGAGCATTTTATTAGATTTCAAAAATAAACAAAATAAACAAAATACTACCCCCAAGGGGAAACACAGTCACAGTATAGCAAGGCTAGTGATGGCAATTTCAAAACACTGCTTCATGAAGCTTCGAAACATTTATGAATTGTTTGTTACGAATCAATGGTTCGGAGCGTGTATCAAACTGCCACGTGATTTCAGTAAACCAGACCTCATTACGTCATAACTGTTTCAAAATGTTTTTTCGAGACACTTCAAAATATCAATGGTTCACCGCTGGGGTGATGGTCTGTCAACCCATTAACATGAGTCATCACTGAGAACCAATGAACAGGGGCGTCGTTAGGCCCTTTTTAGGGGGCTTCAGCCCCCTAAACTTCTGCCTAGCCCCCTAAAATGTGAGATTAATGTAGGCTACACAAATTCGTGTTCGCTTCAGTCTTGTTATAATCAGATTCAGCGTGTTCTTCATCTTCAATCCGCAGCGGCGCCGAGCAGAGAGCACGTCAGAAACAGAGGACAGGGTGTGTGTGTGTGTGTGTGTGTGTGTTCATCTGAGCCTCATTGGTCTGTCACTGCTCGTCAATGTCAGAATATTTGAGATGACCAATCAAATCAAAGTAGGCGGGCTTTATGTTCACAGACGCTGCTGAGCGCGAATTTTAACAGTGCGACTCGACGCGTACGGTCAAGTGTGAGATAAGATGTAAGTAGCTAAACTTAACATTTCATATTTGACATTTTTTTTAGGTCATAAATGTTAAACGAATGACAAAAAATAATCAGGCAAACTAATATAGGTCTGTCTAATTTCGCCATTTTGAACTGAAAATATGCCTATGTAACGTGACTTATGTAATGTAATAATTAGTTTACTGTCATTGTTAGGGGACAAGAAACATTAACAAAGCCATTTTCATCATGTTAGGCACAAGATTAATAATGAATGTGTACATATTGAGAATATAATACAAATTGTAGCCTTTAGTAAATTAAAAAAGCTCAGGTTTAGGAAGGGAAGAGAAAGGGATGAAGAGACTGAGAAAAAGAGAAAGAGTGATGGAGAGATGAGGAGAGAGCAGGTATTGACAAATAATCTACTGCCAACTGACATGGTTTTAAAGCTATTTCTTATCCTTTTTTTGGGTCTTAAAAACGTCTTGAAATGCACATCAGAGAAATAAAAAATTTGAACCCCCTACCTCAAATTTAGGACCTCTTTGATTATAAAGCCCTGTCTACGGCCCTGTATTGGGCATAAGATCAATAATGAATGTGTAGCCTACATATTGTGAATGCATTTAATAAACTTAATTACCTAGCTTTAGTAGCTTTCAGTAAATAAACGCGTCTGAGAAAATGATTCATAGGCAAAATCAACCTATCAGTTGACTCTATGTTTACTTTCTTCACTGACAGACAAAAATGAAAAGCCTATATCAGTCAAAGCTCAGCTTTAGGAGGGGAAGATATAGGACAAGATAAAAACAAAGAGAAAAAGAGTGTGATGCTGATGAGGAGAGAAAAATAATCAGCTGCCCACTGACATGGTTTTAAAGCTGTTATCCAAATTTTTTGGCCTTCAAAACATCTTAAAATATGTAGATCAGAGAAATCAAAATATCAAGATTTTCTCAGGGAAACCCAGAACCCCTACCTCACATTTGGGACCACAGTGATTATAAAACCCTGCCTTTGCATGGTAATGAAACTGGTTAATAGTGAGCATTAGATCCTTAACTAAAGTGTTACCTTTTTTTATAATTAAAAAAAAAAAAATCATACCCTCATTGGGGGCTTAGCCCCCCTAAAATGAAAATCCTAGTGACGCCCCTGCCAATGAACAAGTGTCTGTGGGTTATACCTGATCTCTGATCAGTTTAATACATTTGTAGACGTTTTAATTAGACATTAGAATAATTAAAATGAATAATGATAGTTAATGGTCTCTTATTGGCCTGTTTAGCTGAGCCATTCAAAGAACAAACCCTGACAATTGATAAAACATATAGACACTTGATAATCTTATTAGATTAGATAATTGCATTTGAAAGATTTTCCAAAAAAAAAAAAAAAAAAATATTGCAAAAGGTGTTATGCATGTTTGGCCTGGGTTTGTTGCATTTACACTGTTCTGACCACTAGGGGTCACCGTGGAGACCGGTGTCGGATTATTTCGACGCCTCGACACAATACAGCACATTTGCTTCAAAATGTTTTAGTGCTCCACAAAGCCTCGATCTGCCCACCACTAAGCAAGGCACAGCATGACAGTACAGAACAGTAGGGGAGCACGGGACACAACCCAACACATTTTGGCTCAATTATTTAAAAAAAAATATTAGGTTAATCTTTTACACAAATCTTTTTACACAACATACACATCTCTGCTACAAATGAACACTTAAAAGTTTTTTTTCTAGGACCTACCATTTTCATACAGTTGCACTGAAAGTGACAGAAGTGCAAATGTTACAACTTAACCCATATGCGGGGTTAATTGTAACAGAGTTGAAACACTTGTGTGTAACACATAATTCAGTACCATTTTATCTGTATAGTTTGATATTGTTTGTACATCTGTATAGATAGATATCCATACATCCATCCCTCATACAATCATCCTTCTATTATGGATCAATATCATGAATAGAGATATGAAAGGCCTGCACAGTTTTGCAATAAATAAAATAAAATATTGTAATTGCTATTGAATTACATTTGTGTGTGGCAGCTGCATGCAAAATTATTATTATTAATAATAACAGTAATAAAAACGAGCTCAATCACATTTTAAAGGGTTTATTGCATTAAAAAAAACAGGCATTAATAAAAAACAGGTGCTCAATGCATAGTTAACAAATGTGAGAAAAAAAAAAATCAGACTTTGACATTTAAATTCCAACATTGTTTGTGAAAGTCCAACAAAGTTAAATGTGGCAAAATGTATAAATAAATACTCAAACCTGAAAAGTTGTGGCTCCCTGTTTTCATTTCATTATCTTTGTTCACTTGGCTGCTTAGTTGTAACACTGTGCTACAACTAACCCCGCTGTGTAAAAAAATATTTTAAACCTAGTTAAAGGTATAGTTCACCCAAAAATGAAAATTCAGTCAGTAATACTCACCCTCATGTTGTTCCAACCCCGTAAGACCTTCGTTTATCTTCGGAACACGAATTAAGATATTTTTGATTAAATCTGAGAGCTGTCTCACTCCTCCATAGGCTTATAAGGGATTGAAACTTGCCAGCCCAGAAAAATTATTAAAGACATCGTTAAAATAGTCCAAGTAGGGTGACCACCATCAAACAAACCAAATGTGGGACAATTATAAGTTTGTGTGGGACAATGTGGGACATGTTACCAACACTAAAACATAACCTGAAACTGTTATATAATGTTCATCTAACTTAATTAAAACATTTGTATTCTGCCCAAAGGCAGGCATCATGCACATAACTATTTTTGAAACAATACTGACCAAGTCCAACTAAAATCCAACAAAATAAATAATGAATAAAATAAAATATAAAACAATATGAAATTAGATAATCGACAGTCTCATATATTAATATATTAAACCAAAAACGTTCACATTTTTAGAAAGGATGTGAATTAAAACAACCATAGCAGGCAACAAGTTGATAAATTCTGTTAAATTTAAAATTTAATTTACCGAATTATCCATTTGTTTTCTGACAGAAACACATGATGGAACGAATCACCGCTCCACATTTTGATTGACAGCCGTCACAACCTACTAGTGACCGTGTTTACTCCTTTGCTTTCAACCATTGGATAGGTTGAAATTTTAAAAACGGCTGTTGTATTTGTACATCTGACGAAGCGCTGTTAAATATAGGTGAAAAACGCTGCAAAAAGAATAAATAAAATGCTTTCTTGAAAAGGCAAAAGAACGCATGCACGTTTTCTTAATATGATAATTAAAAACCAACAGACTGATGAAAATGCAGGACATTTTCTCAATAGGCGACGTGCGGGACAAGGGGTGAAAATGCTGTGCAGTACAACGCAAAGCGGGACGGGTGGTCACCCTAAATCCAAGTGACTACAGTGGCTCAATCTTAAGTTTATCAAGCGACGAGAATACTTTTTGTGCGCCAAAACAAACAAAAATAACGACTTTATTTCAACTATTCATTTCCTTCTCTGTGGGCCTCTAGTCAGTTCACGTAGTGTGATAGCGTAGTGCTACGTCACACGTAGGCTCACTATTGGCCGACGCTGGTATGATGCGTGTGACGTATAACAACAGAAGCTTACGCTATTACACTAGTAAACTGACTCGAGGCCCACAGAGAAGGAAATGAATAGTTGAAATAAAGTCGTTATTTTTGTTTTTTTTGCGCACAAAAAGTATTCTCGTCGTTTGATAAACTTAAGATTGAGCCACTGTAGCCACTTGGACTATTTTAACGATGTCTTTAATAACTTTTCGGGGAACATGTTTCAATCCCTTAGAAGCCTATGGAGGAGTGAGACAGCTCTCAGATTTAATCAAAAATATCTTAATTTGTGTTTCGAAGATGAACGAAGGTCTTACGGGGTTGGAACAACATGAGGGTGAGTAATTACTGACAGAATTTTCATTTTTGGGTGAACTATCCCTTTAACAGTTGCTGATATGTTTCAAAATGGTGCCATGTTTTAGCCAACAAGACAGTGATTGAGGTAATATAAAATTAGATTTGGTGACGTACACACCTAACTTAGAAAACGAAAAACAAAACAAAAAAAACTTATGATGAAAAAATTTACTTGCATGTTGTCAAAACACTCTGTCCAGTATCTTCACAAAATCTTATCCACAAATCCACAGGAGACCATCTTCTGGCAGCGAGAGAAAAAGAGCAGAAAGACAACCTGCTTGTAGTGATGGCAATTTCAAAACACTGCTTCATGAAGCTTCGAAGCCTTTACAAATCTTTTGTTCCGAATCAATGGTTCGGAGCGTGTATCAAACTGCCAGAGTCACGTGATTTCAGTAAACGAGGCTTCATTACCTCATAACTGTTTCGAAACACTTCGCAATTTCAATGGTTCACCGCTGGGAGCGATGATCTCTGTCAACCCATGAATCATGAGGAGTCACTGAGAACCAATGAACAAGTGTCTGAGGGTTTTACCTGATATCTGATCAGTTTTATACATTTGTAGACATTTTAATTAGACATTAGTATAATTAAAATGAGGTAGTTAATAGTCTTATTGGCCTGTTTAGCTGAGCTATTCATACGACAAACAAAGCAAACCCTGACAATTGATAAAAGAACACATTTACACGTGATAATCTTATTAGAGATGATTAGATAATTGCATTTGAAAGATTTTACTTTCAGTAAAAAAAATTGCAATAGATTGTAAAAGGTGTTTTTATAAATGTTTGGCCTGGGTTTTTGTTGCATTTACACTGTTCTGACCACTAGGGGTCACCGTGGAGACGGGTGTCGGATTGTTTCGAAGCCTCGGCACAACATGGCACATTTGATTCAACGGTTTCAGTGTTTCACGAAGCCTCGATCTGCCCACCACTACCTGCTTGACCCTGACTAACTATTTAAAACCTTGTTTCATTTAACCCCGCGTTAGGTTGTGCCCCACACTCCCCTACACTGCAACACCTACAGGGAAACATCCTCAACAAAAAACAGGACTGAAAACACAAGGAGAATAAATAGGGAAGGAAATTAGGGGAGTAACGAGGGAGAGCAGGTGGGGGAAATGAACCAACAATCAGGTAACAAGAAGGGGCGGGGTAAAGACAATAGACAGCTGAGAAGATGAACACGCAGCCAATGAGAGCTCTCACTGACTGAGTGTCCACAACACCATATGAAAGCACACAGTTGATGATAAACACGAGCCATGTGCTATACAGAACACATCATGAAAGCAAACGGCCGATGATGACCACAATATGCATGCTACACAGAACACAACATAAAAGTTCACAGCCAATGATAAACAGGAGCTGCATGCTACACAAAAAACAACAACACACAAAAACAAGAGAGTACTGCCCAAGCGAAACTCGAAACCGACAAATTCAGCCCATGCAGCCCACATGTTCAGCCGCAGATGTTTTGCTGGGGTTAGGGCCTTAAATTGGAATAAATAAATGAATAAATAAATAACATAGGACATGAACAAATAATGAAAGATGTTTTTTTGAGGAATGTATTTTGAAGAATGTTAACCTTGACTTCTATAGGGAGAAAAAAAAACCAGACATATCTTAAATTATCTTTTTTTATGTTCCACAGACAAAAAGTCATAGGCTACAGGTGTGGAATTATAAAGGCTGAGTAAATGCTTTTATTGGGGTGAACTATCCCTTTAACAACAATAACATTTGTGAAGAGTGAACATCTAATTTATGTAAGACACTGATATGTATCTTTCATCAGTCTATCATTGAATTTATTTTACTTCAATTACAATTCATTATAACTATTACAAAGGTCATAAAACATATTTGAAGAGAAAAAGCTTCATCCTTAATCCATATGATGCAGGCTTTAAAGCTGTTTTGTTAAATTATCTTTTGTAATTGCCCTAATAAAATATACCTTCTTGCACAGAATCCAGAGTTTAACTGTAGTAAGGCTATTAGTAAGATCATGGTAGAGCCGTTTCTGGAGGGGGAAAAGGTGGTGATGATTCTAGGGTCACACATTTGGAGTGGGTCACATTCTAGGGTCACACACCCTAGCCCTTTGCCGTTACCCATGCGATCCAATTGAAAACAAAATGAAAAACAAAATCTAAAATCTCTGTATTTTAGAGTCTGGCAGCAGCTGTCAATTAATCCGTCACTGCAGGTCTCAGGTGCACCCCAACCCCCCCACCCCACTCAGCCCCGCCCTCGGTTCGTCCCCTCTATCTCTGCTGGGCTCTGCCCACTTTTCCAGCATTTTTCAAATATTGCCAGTGGGTGGAGTCAGACTCTGACCAGGGGTTTAGTTACCCTTTAAACAAATTTTTTAGCATAGTGAATGCTGCAGATATAGAGTGAAACTGTGGAAAACGTTGTGAACTTTTAGCCTTTTGGCGCTCTAAGCAAGGTTGCCATTTGACGAAGATGTGTACAGTACTCTAACCCAAATTACATACTACCATGGAGTCTTTGAGAGTTGTAATTACACCGTTCAAATGATCTAAAGGAAACTCACAAAGAAACCAGTGACCTTCAGTCAGTGCTGAATTCAAATGCTTAATTTCAAGGTAAGCTACATTTATCTCAGGCACACATAAGGCTCTCAGAGAAATCTCATTGTTCTAAGAGTGGAAGCCTAAAACAGGACACTGAAATTAAGATTTGAATCCAAAAAGATTCAAGTGTGATACAAGATGGCTAACAAGACTGACTAAAAAAAAATGGAAGACCATTCAATTTGCACTTACATAGCTAATAGATTAGAAAGTGTGTGTACACCACACAATGACTAATTCTCCAATTATCACCACACCAACTATTCCTGATTAACCACCATGTTAATATATAAAATAGCTGGGGAAATTAGAAGTGGGACATTTCAGGATCTGCAGGTGGTCTTCAAGGATACTGGAAAGCTTTCTTAATTAAGTTACAAAGTTACATCATTCATACCTATATCACTCTTGAACTCTTCCTGAAAATTTCCCCAGCTCCCTGTGCACTATCCATTCACTGTCTTGGACACCTGACATCAAACAAGGCTCACCTTACATCCACATCATAAAACTAGTGGCATGGATCATAGTGGATGGAGTTATTTCACTAGTTTGCCTGCCCATTTAGCCTTAAAGATTAATAGTAAACTAACTTGGCTTGCTGTCCTTTGAGGAGGCTCGAACTCAGAGTTAAATTCTTTTCTTTTAATTTTGTGTGATGTCTGAAGGTATAGTTCAGACATCCATTCATTATCATAAAATTTATTGTAATGTATTAACCAAAAGACCAAAGAAATAAGTAAGGAATAACTGATGATGGGCCGTTGAATTATAAGAAAAATAATGCACACCCGAGGTGGTAATGCGGCCACAATGCGAAGAGGAGTAAACAATTCCTCCATTACAGTTTTTATCTAGGAACTGAACATATATGAATATAGAAATGCAAGAAAGAAATCACAATTTAGTATTATAATTATGTTGTTGATGGTTTGATTTTGAAATGGGATGTTTCACATTTTATTCTTATGATATATTAAGTTTTTATTGAGTATAAAGTTTGAAAAAACATACGGTGACATCTCTCCAAACTGATATAAAGTTGCATCTTGCTTGTTTCACAGCAGTTTTTAAGTGAAATGTCCAGTGAGTGACGCTTGATGCATGTTAAATTTTCTGCAACAGATGAATGTGGCAAAATTTTATTACTATGTTGTTGTATATAACGTTGCATTTTTTAAATGAAATGCCCGATGAGTTATGCTAAAGATTGAAGGTGCAGTAAGTGATTTCTGAGAATCATTGTTGAACACTTTTGATACTTCAAATCAGTGGCGTGCACAAACCTCCTCAGGGGCAGGGGCGGAAGGACCAAAAAGGGGGAAAAAAGTTCCTTGTTTTTTTTTTTAATCTTTTATTTCCTTGACATTCTATGAAAATATGTTGATACAATTAGAATGCATAACACATCAAACGAAAATAGGGAAATTATTATAATATTACTAAATATTATTTACTTTACCAAACAAAACAGTGAGAATCAAGAAGGTAATTATGAGGAATTCATGTTTAGTTTAGTTGATGTTGTAAATTTTATGTTTGTATTATATGCATATAGTGTTAGCTATGAAATCAGTAGCCTACCACTTTTCATTAGTTACATTTGTTAACATGAACTAATAATGAACTGCACTTCTACAGCATTTATTAATCCTAGTTAATATTAATTTCAGCGTTTACTAAAACATTATTAAAATCAAAAGTTGTATTTGTTAACATTAGTTAATGCACTGACTGTGACATAACATGAACAAACAATTAACAGGTGTATTATTATTAACTAAGATTAACAAATACAGTAAAAAATGTGTTGCTCGTGGTTAGTTCATGTTAGTTAATAGTACATGAATAATAAACAAATTAACCTTATTGTAAAGTGTTACTATTAAATCAAAGATATAAATTCCTTACAATTTAGAGTTGGACATGGACTTAAGATTTCACTTCACTAGATGTATTTCCCCAATACGGTGTACATTTTAGGACATCCTCAGACCTCAGACATATGAAGACAAGGCATCATGCCTCAGACTAAAAGGCTTCGGTCATTGGACAAAACGGCATCGCGTCTCTGACTGAAAAGCTTCAGGTCTCAGGAAAAACAATATCAGGTGTCAGGTCTCGTACAATTAGGCATCAGACGAAACAGCCTCAGACAAAAAGGCATCAGACATAAAGGCATCGTACGAAACGAATATGAAGCCCAGAATATGAACGCAATGCGTTTAATTAAACATTTAGCATTTTCCTCCCATAGAAAACCATTATAAAACGCATAATGGGGCTTAATGCAGATTAGAATGTCCCCTTATTATGTCGAAATAGCAAGTTATTATGTCGAAATAACGAGATATTATGTCGAAATAACGAGATATTATATCGAAATAACAGATATTATGTCGAAAAATAATGACTTATGTCGAAATAACGAGATTATGTCGAAATAACGACTTATAATGTAGAGATAACGAGATGTGTTGAAATAACGACTTTATATCTAGAAAAAAAACAAGATAAGTTTTCGTTTTGTTTCTTCACAGCCTGAATATAATTGCTTCCAATAATTATTTTTGGGGGTGCTATCAGGGTGCTTTGGTCTTTCTTGGGGGTGCTGAAGCACCTGCTAGCCCCTCCCTAGCGCCGCCCATGATACAAATAAAAAATGTTTACAGCAATGTTAAATCAAGCTCAAGCAGTTTTAATCAAGCAGTCTAATAGCTCGAAAGAACGCTTTAACCTCACGATCGTGAAAACTATCGATAGTTTGCCAACATACAAGCTATAGCTAGTTGAAATATGTCATCTAACTTTTTAAACGTGCAAATAAAACTCGCGAAATGCATGTTCTCTTCTAGTGTAACATTTGATGAAAGAAAATATACAAATATATCATGAGGGGTTACCGCCTCCATCAGCTGTTGTTGTATCCGATCTGAACCGCGTACATGTGACGTCACATGGGGCGGGGCAATGCGAACCTCTAAACTCCACCTGAGTCCGTTTCGCCCGATGCCTTAAGGCTGATGCCTTTTAGTCTGATCCTTTTTGTCTGAGGCTGTTTCGTCTGATGTCGTTTCGTCCGATGCCTTTATGTCTGATGCTTTTTTGTCTGAGGCTGTTTTGTCTGATGCCGTTTCGTACGATGCCTTTATGTCTGATGCCTTTTTGTCTGAGGCTGTTTCGTCTGATGCCGTTTCGTACGATGCCTTTATGTCTGATGCCTTTTTGTCTGATGCCTAATTGCATGAGACCTGACACCTGACATTGTTTTTCCTGAGACCTGAAGCTTTTCAGTCTGAGTTTCAGTCTCATGCCGTTTTGTCCAATGACTGAAGCCTTTTAGTCTGAGGCATGATGCCTTGTTGTGTGGGTATGTCTGAGGTCTGAGGATGTCCTAAAATGTACACCGTACCCCAAGCTAATAACACTTGCCTTGGATAAAAACGAATGACATTGTCAGACTCAGAATGCATCTGAAATCAAGTTATCCTTTTATTTTAGGTAAGCATAACTCTAATGCTGCCGCAACTTTTACAGTAGCATGGTAGGATAAATGTAACTTTACCATATTAGCTTAACGTTACCTGCTGCTCCTGTAGTTTGAAGACTCGTTGCACATAGCGCTGTAGAGGAAACTCCGCCTACCACTTCATCTCCGCCAATGCTTCCGCCAATTTTTTTTTAATATATAATATTTGTTTGTATTATTATTGTAAGTGGCAATAGTGTATAAGTGTATTGTTATCTATAATACTATTTATAATAATAATAATTATTATTACCAACTTTGGGAGGTGACACAAGCGATTGGTGTGTGATACTTTTTGGGTGCGAGGCATGCACAGTCAGCTCCTGAGGGTGCTGGCTGTGTTCAATGAGAAATATCTCGAAGCGCACAACTGTTGACCACCTTCTCTTCTTTTAATTCAGGCTATCATTCAAAATGTGTTTCACGTATGTATTCATTATGGCTGCATTTAATTCTGAGGAATTAAAAAGGTGAGGATATTTTCCCACCGGTTTTTAAATCGAGTGAGCGTTTTTAATTAATTCCTATGGAAGTTGAGCTTCCATAGGAATGAACTGAAAACGCTCGCTCTGTTCTGCTCGCTCCGCGCCAGTGAATACGCACCGCTATGAATGCCCGTGTGGCCATGCACATTTTACTTTCGCTTTCAAATTAGCGCAGTTAATTTTCGTTTTCAAATTCGGGGGTGGATTGCTTGAATGGTGAGTTAATTAGCCTATTATTCTTAATGAAAAACACAACAACAAAACAGTATAATGACAAATTTGCTTAAATAGGCGCTTTTACATTTCGCTTTGACACCAAATATTCCGCCATCATCTTGTCAGTCAGCTCCTCACTCTCATGATAAATGAAATCTGACTCGTGCTGCTGATCTGTGCTGCGTAACACCGTAAACAACGACTATTGTAGCAAGCCTACTGTGTGAGAAAAAAATTTGTAGTTTTATTTTTTAAAAAAGTTTTAGTGTCAGTACTACATTAAACTACTATATATAATGTTGAAAATAATGTATACTAATGCAATGGGGGAATATTTGTGGGTCTTGATAATGCCAAATGTCTCATGTTACCAGGAAAAAGTGGGCTACATTATTTTAAATATATCTAGTAGTCAGTGACAGAGTGCAAGCATATTCGTCTAAAATAATTCTGTATTTTCAGCTTCAGAATCATGAATATTTTTATTCTGGTATCACCATTGTCCTGTGCATTGGGTTACCAGCACCAAGTCCAAGCCTATTCTTTTCCACCCCCAATGTAATACCAATTTAGCATTGTATCAAATGTAACAGTAAATTTTTCGTTAACCTTTGACCATTTGTCTTGGAGTATTGCAATAATATCGTATCGTGAGTTCAGTATCGTTATAAGTATCGAATCGTGACATGAGGGTATCGTTACACCCCTAGCCCAAACTGATTGAAATTTCAATCGGTTTGAGAGGGGTGGGATAAACCTTTTCTAATCCGTTCGATAGGACACGTAAACACTTGATTGGATTAAAAAACGAAGCTGGAAAGTTTTGCATATGTGCAATGATGTAGAAATGGCGTTAATGAGTTATGATGCACGGAACGAGCTGATGTTGTTGTTGAATATGGTGGGTGTGAATGAATGGGTGTTTTCATTGCTTGATAAACATAAGCACATGGCACAAAGCTTTGTGTGCTTATCATCTCCTAATTAGGACCCGGAATATATCCTGTATATTAAGTCTGCATTTTAAAACAAAGTAAAGGAGTATGGTTAGGTTGGGACAACAGCGGGAAACTCAGATTCACTTTATTTTGATGGTCCCTTTAACATTCTGTTGACTATAAGTAACATTGCACCTACATGTCTACTAATTAGACTGGTATAATAAGCTGACATGTAGTTGCAAAATTACTTATGACCAAGTAGAATGTCTGTTGGAGGACCATCACAATAAAGAGTTAGCAGATATTAAGCAGACGGTCTACTAATACTCTAATGAGAGTTAGTTGACATGTAGTTGCAAAGTTACTAATAGTCAACAGAATGTTCAAAAGGGACCATCAAAATGAAGTGTTACCGGAAACTCTGTATATAGAGGGTATGCATGTGACGTCAGCATTGGCCGGAGTGACTGCGGTTACGCCCACAAGTGGCAAAAAGACTGAGCGGCAGCATTGGTTTTCAGCGTGAATGCTGCGGAAAAACACACAAAACGCGTCTAAAACGGGAAAGAGCTTTGAGACTGACTGTACAACTAGATTTGACAAGAAATATGAGGTATATTTTTACAGACTACCTAAAGCTACAGAACAGAGAAGCAAATAGATCGCTGCAATTCATAGAAACAACTGGACTCCAGGCAGCGAAAGGTGGATTTGCAGTTATCATTTTTGTGTCAATATGCTGAATTTAGTGGTAAAATCATTCTCTATATATTGTATTGTTATATCTTGCAGTGACAACTCATCAATCAAATATTTACCACTGTATATTCTGTATAATTTGACATTTTTAAATAAACACTGACAAAAAACTATACAAGTTTTAAGTCTAGACGATATGATGATATATATAACATTGATATAAGTGATCACCTGGATTTAGACCTGCCTATATTGTATTTATATAAAGCGTTCACAGGCAAATTTGCTGTATGTATTTACCCGGTGTCAAAATCAGGCACATATAAATGTCAGGAAACACGATTCCTGGCTGAATGTCAATATCCATGGATCACTGGATCTTTAGTAAGTTGTAAGGAACACTATATTGAGTCCAATCTTTAGTTTAAACTGATAATCGTTTGTTTTACTTGCGTTTTCGCAGTTTCCCCTATTAAATCCAGTCACGCAGCTGCTCTTCTGCCACTCAGTCCGGCTGAGGGGGCGTGTTCCGGCGGGAAAGTGACGTTAATGCATTCCCTCTATACGTGCAGACATCAACCAGATCACTTTATTTCACGTTCATGTAAACATAAAGTCATAAAAAGTGAAGTGACGTGTAGCCAAGTATGGTGTCCCATACCTGGAATTTGTGCTCTGCATTTCACCCATCCATGTGCACACACACAACAGTGAGTATTGAACACACACCCGGAGCAGTAGGCAGCCATTTTTGCTGTGGCGCCCAGGGAGCGATTGGGGGTTAGGTGCCTTACTCAAGGGCACCTCAGTTGTGGGTAATGAGAGTGGAAGAGTAACTTCAGTGCTGTTCATTCACTCCCCCCACCTACATTTCCTGCTCGTACTGAGATTCGAACACACAATCTTCAGGTTACAAGTCTGACTCTAACCATTAGGCCACAACTTCCCCCATCTTGAAATCATGTTGATTTCATTCCAATTGAAAGAAAACATTTTCTTGTAATCGTGGCTAATATCTGCATGGAGCATATTAAGCTGTGAATTAATTTCAGACAATTAAGAGGTATTTCAATACAGTGCTGTCTAGCAAGCATTAACAATTACATTCAGCTTGATTAGAACTACTAGCTATGAATAAGCTACACTATTATCTGTTATCATATTCATAACTTATTTAATGTATCATGGCCTCTCCTATTGTACAGATGAACTGTGAAAACAAGTTTTATACCTCCTCAAGATAACAGCAACAGCCGAACAGAGAGACACCATTTAGGGAAGTTCAAACGTTTCACCCTTTCATGATTACCGATAACCTCTCCTTGACAACAACTTCACAGTTTCCATACTAAAGCCCAGCTCAAACCACCATTACTCTAGTACCTCATTATTCGACATGGCCTCATAAAAACGTCTTCCTAAAAAAAGGCACATGGAAAGTCCAATGATGTTTGATAATTTCCAAAACATGGATTCATGCAAATAATGTTTCAGAACCACAAAGAGCTACACATGCAAAGCACACCTCTACAACTGTACACAAAGTACACAAGTACAACGTGAAGAACAGTGAAACCATTGCATCAGGTGCACCAACATTAAAATGGAAATCATATGATCACTGTACTCATTGTGTACATACCCGATGCTTTTCAATCTATCAGGAGATTTATATTTGTGCCTATAATGATTATTGTTTGCATTAAGGGTATGAGTAAGATTTAGGTTTAGGGGTAGGGTAATATGAACTCATAACCACAGTCTCCATCGTTTCCTGTCTCCACAAACACTTAATAAAATAAAACTTCCAAAAACCCCTATGGCATAATATTAAGTCATTACAGTACTGTATATCCACATTATTATAACATACTGTTATAATTATTATTACTACATACTATTATAATAATACTCTAATAATAATATATGTTACTAATTACACTCCAAATTACTGTAAGATGCATATTATCAGAAATATTTTCAACTCCTTAACACCTTTAGGAAAAAAAATACTAAAAGAATAAATATGATGCCACATTACACGGTTCTTGATGCAAATACTTCAGGGACACTCCAAAACACAATGTACTTGGTACACGAGAAGCCAAGTTTAATTCTTGGTAAATAAAGCAACATACATCAAAACCAAGCAGGTAGCCAAAATAGACAGCATTCTGGGGCATCTAAAAAAAAAAAGATTCGACTCCAAACAAGCCGATATGATTCACCAAATGCGAACGTTTTTGTAGATTTCGCGCGAAAAAAACAATTGATTGGCAGGTTCATTCACCTGCGCTGCTTGACAGAACATACAATGTCCCTGTAATTTAAAGCATCAACCACAACGCGATTTAAATAGCTCTCAACATCATTTATAATCATTTCAAAACAGCATCATGTTTTGAGAAAAAAACAAAAAAAAAAACACAAACTAAGCAGAAGCATTACTGAAGTGTCGCAGGCACTGAGTATCATCATACTCACCATCTGTAATTTCACTACTGTCAGTGGAGGCATATTCAGCACACTCATAAGTCTCGCAGAAGTCCGAACGGACAAGATCGTTTCCACACTTATAGTTTAAGGGATAAGGTCAGAATGTACCCACCCACTTTGTGGCACTGCAGTCCGTCCTCTGGCTGTTTCTCTGGCTTGAATCATTTTTTTACCTGCGGAAAGTACACTTTTGATGAAGCCAGTATGAAATAAATGCGTATTTTTAGATTATTCGGGAAATGTGGCAGAGCATGGATCAAACTACGATGGGATATTTCAGGCTATTTATGCCAGTAACTCCTTTCATCACATGTTCCGGAAAGATGCAACCAGAATGAAAATTGCTATTTGTAATGTCTGGATTTTTTTCTTACTCAAAAGTTATTTATTAATAAGGAGTCCCAGGCAGTGGCGGCTGGTTAGCGCGCAAACTGAATCACACTGTTAGTAATGCAAGACTGAATATAATTGATAAATAACCATTTAACAAGATATAATAATGTATCATTACTGCTTAGCTAAAAAAATCGAAAATTCAACTGTTAAAGCATGAAATAATGTAGCCTACCACGAATCAGTGAATTTGAGTTTAATATGGGTATATTATCAATAATAAAGTAATCATTAAAAAAAAAAAAAGTATCAGCCATTTGTATCAATGGATTCAGAGATGAAGGCCATAATACTAATGTTATCCACTAGAGGGAGGCACAGGATAGCAAATCCGTTGAAGATCTCAATTTAAAGACTGTGAAAATTGTTCAATAAATTGACTTTTAGTAAGAAAACAAACAAAAAAACAAATCAAACCAAACAAAAAAACATATTATTTCATTATAGTTTCATAAAGTTTAATAAAGCCCAATATAATAAGTTTGCAAAAAACATCTTGGTTACTAACGTAACCTCAGTTCCCTGAGAGAAGGGAACGAGTATTGCGTAAGTAGCTTATGCTATGCGAAAAACTCCTTTTTTCGAGAATACTGAAGCCTAATTTTTTAAAGGCAGTGCAGCGCCTAGAGCGGTCATTGGCTGTGCTGCGGCAACTGCACGAACCTATGGCGAGACGGCTCATGCGCGCGAACCAATCAGGTCGCTTCGAGCCCTGGCCACCGTCATAGCCACCGTCATAGTCCGCCAGAATGGACGTGGCTTATATTATATAAGGTCCCATTCTCCGCCATAGAACCAGGTTAAATCGACTGAAGCGATCCCCCGATCTAAGCACAGTAGCACGGCGGGTTCCGCAATACTCGTTCCCTTGAGAGAGAGTGCAATCCAAGATGGCGTAACGTGCGAGGCTTGTACCCAGTCTGTCCCATGTATATCGTCTTGTCTTATCGTTTCAGTCTTGGTTTTCTAAAGTTTCTAAAGTTTTATCACACTTTTTAAATTATTTTTAAAATTATCTCACACCCAGACGCAAATTCTCTGGTCACATGCCTTTACCCCAGGGACTAATACTATGTAGCCCTGTGTGTGTCTCACTTTTCGCTGAGCCGAGGAGGGGATCCAGCTCCAGGACGTTTGCTGTTGTTGACGACTAGAAAACCTATGCCCAAACCAACTACATCGCTGACGTATTCTTCGGATGTGCCCCGACTACGGCGGGATTTCCAGCACGATGAGGTCACCGTGAGTAATTTGCCGGATTCGGTCGGACTTGCTTGCTATTGCCCTTGACATCAGCCCTAGCATAGACAGCTGGCTAGCGGATCTGTGGCTGTATAGCATTACAATCATCGGCAGGCTAGCTTTGGTGGCTAACCCTGCCTCCACATCAGCTCTCGGCACCTCGCTGTTTCTCTGGCATTTTTTCGGATTACATATACTTAACAGGACACGCTATGCAAATTGATTGCCCCATACTTATCCCCTGAGTTCTTACTGATGGGAGATTTAAATTTAGACATGTTAAATGCCTCAACAAACTTACTGTCTAAGTTGGACACCCTCAACCTCACACAAATGATCAATGAACCTACTAGATACAATTTAAAATCTGTAAACAAAGGCACTCTAATTCATAAGCTCTGACTAACATGCCTTCAAAATATACCCCAACGGTCTTCAGTCAAGATCTCAGTGATCACTGCCTCATTGCTTGTGTCCGTAATGGGGCTGCAGTTAAAAGGCCTCCCCTCATCACCATTAAACGCTTTTTAAAACACTTCAGTGAACAGGCCTTCCTAATAGATCTTGCCCAGGTATCCTGGAAGGACATAATATAATATCAGGGACAAAATTATAACTATGCAACCGTCTACTACAGTAGCGCATCAGGGAGTGCATTGTAGTCTCCATGAGGAACATTTTGATTCATTTGTTGCTATAGGAGAGGAAGAATTTTGCAAACTTGTTAATTCATCTAAATCGACAACTTGTATGTTAGACCCTATACCGACTAAGCTACTGAAAGAGATACTTCCAGAGGTCATAGATCCTCTTCTAAATATCATTAATTCGTCTTTGTCTCTAGGATACGTACCAAAAACCTTTAAGCTGGCTATGATTAAACCGCTTGTTAAAAAACCGCAACTTGATCCTACAGAATTAGTCAATTACAGGCCAATCTCGAATCTGCCTTTTCTGTCAAAGATACTAGAAAAAGCAGTATCCTCACAACTGTGTTCCTTTTTAGAAAGAAATAATATCTGCGAGGATTTTCAGTCCGGATTTAGACCGTACCATAGTACCGAGACTGCTCTCATTAAAGTCACCAATGATTTGCTCTTATCATCCGATCGTGGTTGTATCTCTCTATTAGTGTTACTCGATCTTAGTGCGGCATTTGATACTATCGACCACAACATTCTTTTAAATAGACTAGAAAGCTATGTTGGCATTAGTGGAATTGCACTAGCATGGTTTAAATCATACTTATCTGACCGTTTTCAGTTTGTAGCAGTAAATGAAGAGATGTCTTATCGATCACAAGTTCAGTATGGCGTACCACAAGGCTCAGTACTAGGACCGCTGCTGTTCACTCTGTACATGCTACCATTAGGAGATATCATTAGGAAATATGGAATTAGCTTTCACTGTTATGCTGATGATACTCAGCTTTATATTTCTTCAAAACCTAACGAAACTTACCAATTCACAAAATTAACGGAATGCATAGCTGATATAAAAAATTGGATGACCAGTAATTTCTTACTACTAAATTCTGAAAAAACAGAGATTCTAATCATTGGACAAAAAACGTCCACACGTAATAAGCTAGAATACTGTCTAACACTTGGTGGCTGCTCTGTTAAGTCTTCGTCGTCGGTTAGGAACCTGGGTGTGCTCTTTGATACCAATCTTTCATTTGAAAGTCACGTGTCTAGTATCTGTAAATCCGCATTTTTCCATCTTAAAAATATATCTAAATTACGTCATATGCTCTCACTGACAAATGCGGAACAATTAGTTCATGCGTTCATGACCTCAAGGCTAGATTATTGTAATGCTCTACTGGGTGGTTGCCCTGCACGCTTAATAAACAAACTACAGCTAGTTCAAAACGCAGCAGCTAGAGTTCTTACCAGAACCAGGAAGTATGACCATATTAGCCCGGTTCTGTCAACACTGCATTGGCTGCCTATTAAACATCGTATAAATTTTAAAATATTGCTGATTACTTACAAAGCACTAAATGGTTTAGCTCCCCAGTACTTGAGCGGGCTCTTAACGCATTATAGTCCTTCACGTCTATTGCGATCTAAAAATTCTGGCCAGTTGATAATACCTAGAATATCAAAATCGACTGCTGGCGGTAGATCCTTTTCCTATTTAGCACCAAAACTTTGGAACAATCTTCCTAACATGGTCCGGGAAGCAGACACAGTCTGTCAGTTTAAATCTAGACTAAAAACACATCTCTTTGGCTTAGCATACACATAGCACACTATAGACTTCTATAATTCAATGTTAGGCTGCGTAGTTTAGATCAGCCGGAACCGGGAACACTTCCCATGATTCCTGATGTACTTTGTACATCATGGGAAGGATGGCGTCTACGCTAATATTAGTCTCTCTGTTTATCCCGAGGTTTACCGCAAACCACCGGATCCAGGCCATATCCAGATCTGAGGAAGGACCATCACCTGGACACGACGACAACGCATCCCTGAAGTGCCAGCCTCATCAACACTGAAGGCCTCATGGACACCTCAACACACTCATCTCCACACCGGCGTGATGACTCCGACCCCAACCAGATGAACTGGATAAATATCGTGAAAGTTCTGATCACATCTGACTCCTGACATTATGCTGCCTAAATCATAATCATTCACTGTTCGTTCGTTGGCCAAAGGAGGACTGGCCCCCCGACTGAGCCTGGGTTCTCCCAAGGTTTTTTTTCTCCATTCTGTCACCTGATGGAGTTTTGGTTCCTTGCCACTGTTGCCTTTTTCGTCTCTCTTCGCCTTTGTCGCCATTGGCTTTTGGCTTGCTTAGTTGGGGACATTTAACATTTAATTTTGAATTTAACAATACTATTATAACATTATTTTCCTGTTATCTCTGTGAAGCTGCTTTGAAACAATTTGTATTGTAAAAAGCGCTATATAAATAAAGGTGACTTGACTTGACATGGACCTGATACCAAACGTGGAGGATGCTTGGTTCTTTTTTAAGGATGCTTTCATTACCATCCTGAACAAGCATGCTCCTTTCAAAAAGCTCAGAACAAAAAACAGATACAGTCCTTGGTTCACTCTGGAACTGACCGCCCTCAGCAAGAACAAAAACATTCTGTGGGGAACTGCACTAGCTTAAAAAAATCCTCACGATCTGCAGCTTTTTAAGGAAACCAGAAACCGGTACACACAGGCATTTAGGGAAGCTAAGACTAGTTTTTACAAACATAAATTTGCGTCTTGCAGCACCAATTCTAAAAAGTTTTGGGACACAGTCAAATCAGTGGAGAACAAGAACACCTCCGCCCAACTGCCCACCACTTTAAAGCTAGGAGACACTGCCACCACCAACAAGTCCGCTATAATAGAGGGCTTTGATAAGCACTTTGCTATGGGTGACCATGTGTTCCATCTGGCTACCTCCACCCGATGCAACAACTAAGCATCTATTGTAGCATCTGGCCCTAGCCCTCCACAATTCTCATTTGCTGAAATCCAAACTGAAGATGTCTTGAGAGAACTACAACATCTTGATCCATACAAATCAGCTGGACTTGACAATCTTGACCCTTTTTTCCTGAAAATGTCTGCTAAAATTATTGCTTCTCCCATTACTAGCCTTTTTAACCTCTCCCTTGTTTCATCAGAGATACCTAAAGACTGGAAAGCTGCTGCAGTTATCCCTATATTCAAAGGAGAGGACACTTCAGACCCAAATTGTTACAGACCCATCTCCATCCTGCCCTGCCTCTCAAAAGTCTTTGAAAGTCAAATCAATAAACAGATATTAGGTCATCTTGAGTCCCACCATAGCCTCTCTGATATGCAATCTGGCTTCCGAGCTGGACATGGGTGCACTTCAGCAACACTTAAGGTTTTAAATGATATCATAGCAGCTATCGACCAAAGAAAACATTGTGCTGCTGTCTTCATTGACCTGGCCAAGGCTTTTGACTCTGTCAATCATAGCACCCTTATCGGCAGACTCAAGGGTCTGGGCCTCTCAAACGAGTGCCTTGCCTGGTTTTCTAATTATTTTTCTGATAGATTTCAGTGTGTTAAGTCTGAGGGCCTGCTGTCCGGGCCTCTGACTGTCTCTATGGGGGTGCCCAGGGTTCGATCCTCGGGCCGACGTTATTTTCCATTTACATTAATGACGTCGCTCTTGCTGCAGGCAACTCTCTTATCCATCTCTATGCAGACCCTCCAAAAGAGCTTTGAAGACCTGCAATTTGCTTTCCGTGGCCTCCAACTGTCTTTAAACTCTGGTAAAACAAAATGCATGATTTTCAACCGGTCACACTCTGCACCTTCTTGCCCATTAAACATCACCACCCTGGATGGGTCCAAGCTGGAATATGTGGAGAAATACAAATACTTAGGGGTCTGGCTAGACCCCTCGCTCTCCTTCCAGACCCACATAAACCATCTCCAGTCCAAGATCAAGTCTAGGATTGGTTTTCTATTCCAAAACAAGGCCTCATTTTCTTTTTCTGCAAAACATGCCCTTGTGAAAATGACCATCATCCCAATGCTTGACTTCAGTGATGTTGTCTACAGAACTGCTTCAAGTTCTCTCCTCAAGAAATTGGATGTTGTTTACCACAGTGCCATTCGTATTGTATCCAACGCCCCATACAATACCCATCACTGCACCCTGTACTCATTAGTTATAAATAAATATGGATTAGGATGGCCTTCGTTACACACCCGGCGCCTAAGCCACTGGTATCATCAATCTACAAGTCCTTATTAGGCAAAACACCATCTTACCTAAGATCTTTAATATCTGTAGCAGTACCTACACTCAACCTGCGCTCGAGTAGATATATTTCTCTAGATGCTAAAAAAGCCCGCACCTCATTTGGCCGCCTCTCTTTCCAATTTTCTGTTTCAAATGATTGGAACAATTTACAAACATCTCTCAAACTAGAACCCAATGTTCCTATCACTACTTTTAAAGCATTACTTTCAAAATTACTAACGGACCGCTGCACATGTTGATATTTCTGCCCTCTAATGCCTTAGCACATTCACTAAAGTTTTAATGCATCCTGTACATACTCAACTGAATAGCTATGTTTGAAACAACTTGCACTTTACCATGTTAGTCATGTTGCTTCGGGGATATCTATCCCTCTGCTATTCCGCTTGTGCTGCCATTTTACATTTTAAATAATTTACCTTTTAAATTTTTGTTAATTTTTGCATTCAATGTTCAGTACCTTTAATTGAATTTGACCATTTTTATATGTGTGATTATATACTTGAATGTTTGTACACTGTGTAATTTCATGTCGCCTTGCACCTTCTGCCTTATCTAGGCCAGGTCGGGGTTGCAAATGAGAACTTGTTCTCAACCGATTAACCTGGTTAAATAAAGGTGAAAAAAAAAAAAAAATTCGATTGAAGCGATCCCCCGATCTAAGCACAGTAGCACGGCGGGTTACGCAATACTCGTTCCCTTCTCTCAGGGAACCGAGGTTACGTCAGTAACCGAGACGTTCCCTTTCTAGAGGTCTCTCGTATTGCATAAGTAGCTTGCGCTATGGGAACCCCATTCGAAATGCCATGCGTGCTTAAACTTTGCTCCTCACTAAAGCCTAGGGGAAAAATCCCGGAGCCCATATGAGAGTAAAGTTATGAGTCCTAATAGAGGCCAAACCCATACTGAGCCTTCTATAGGGAACCAAGGAATGGGCCTAGAGAGGGCCAATCCGTATAATATGTATGCACTATGACCAGATATATGCATTGGGCTTATAGTTATGTGCTTAACACTTATTATATTGAAAGAACCTTTGCTTGCAAAGCAGGAACTTCCAGGTTATAATATCTAATAAATGTGGACGGCGAGGCCCAGCCGGCAGCCACACAGATATCTTCAATTGGTATTCCACTCGACCATGCCCAAGATGAGGCCATGCCTCTCGTGGAATGAGCTCTGACGCCTACGGGACACTGGAGGCCCTTAGATTCATAAGCCAGCGAGATAGTGTCCACTATCCAGCGTGATAATCTCTGTTTTGTGACACGCGAGCCCTTTGGAGCGGCCGCCAAAACATATGAAGAGCTGTTCTGACTGCCTGAACGGGGCAGAAAGCTCCAAATAGATTCTGAGAGCCCTAACAGGGCAGAGTAAATTTGTATCTCTTTCATCCTCTGACAAGAGAAGAAGAGCTGACAGTGAGATGACCTGTGCTCTGAACGGAATGGAGAGCACTTTAGGAACATACCCATGCCTTGGCTTAAGGATGACTCTGGAGTCGTTGGGCCCGAATTCAAGGCAGGAAGCGCTCACTGACAGAGCTTGCAAATCACCTACTCGCTTGACCGACGCTAGCACCAGAAAGAGAGCAGTTTTGAGTGAAAAACTGTCTGCCTGCTGCCTGCTGCTGCTGCTGAGTTGATTTGCGTCTGTAAGCTTCGTATATCTTTCTGTTTTGATTCATTATTTACTATCATTTCCTGTTGTTTATACTGCTAAATATAACTTACTCAACATCACATATTAACCTTACATCACTAGCTTCAATCTAAATCGATGCTAGCACAACACGCTAGAAATTCGCTAACCTGTAAGCGTGCCATCAGTGCGCTCTTTATTTATTTATTTTGCTTGTGCACTCGCACCTTTTACAAATCCATTAGACAACCGTGGTGAGTATCAGTCAGTCAAACCAACACGGTGAGTTATGTCATCTTCTCCTCTTATTGTCACTTGCACTTCATGTAACATGTATAGCATAGCCTTCTCTGTCAGCACAGGATTTACATGTGATAAATGCAGGGAGATAGTCAGGCTGACGGAGAAGATTTTAGAACAAGAGACACACATCCAAACTTTAATTGAGGTTAATTGTAAGAGTGCAAGGGCTTTAGATACTATTTTGGATGCAATTAGCTTAGAGAACACTGTGCATTGTTTGGTTCCGGTTATAGTAGAGCCCGTGCAGCAGGGCAATTGGGTGACGGTGAGACCCTATACCGACTAAACTACTGAACGAGATGCTTCCAGAGGTCATAGATCCTCTTCTTAATATCATTAATTCATCTTTGTCATTAGGATACGTACCAAAAAAATATAAGCTGGCTATGATAAAACCGCTTGTTAAAAAAACGCAACTTGATCTTACAGAATTAGTCAATTACAGGCCAATCTCGAATCTACCTTTCCGTCAAAGATACTAGAAAAGGCAGTATCTTCACAACTATGTTCGTTTTTAGAAATAAATGGTATCTGCGAGGATTTTCATTTAGGATTCAGACCGTACATTGTCCGGGAAGCAGACACAGTCAGTCAGTTCTAGACTAAAAACACATCTCTTTGGCTTAGCATACACAAAACACATTATAGACTTCTATAATTCAATGCTAGGCTGCATAGTTGAGATCAGCCGGAACCGGGAGCACTTCCCATAAATCCTGATGTACTTGGTACATCATAAGAAGGATGGCGTCTACGCTAATATTAGTCTCTATGTTTATCCCGAGGTTTACCACAGTCCGCCATATCCAGGCCATATCTAGATCTGATGAAGGACCATCGAATGGACACGACGACAACGCATCCCTGAAGTGCCTGCCTCATCAGCCCTGTGAAGGCCTCATGGACACCTCAACAAACTCGTCTCCATACCGGCGTGATGACTCCGACCCCCAACCAGATGGAACTGGATAAATATTGTGAAAGTTCTGATCCAATCTGACTTCTGACCTATAATGCTGCCTGAATCATAATCATACACTGTTCGTTCGTTGGCCAGAGGAGAACTGGCACCCTGACTGAGCCTGGGTTCTCCCCAGAGTATGTGAGCGGAGTGGAGCGGCAACAATTTCCCCTCCGCGCTCCAAGCATTTAATAATCACTCCGCTCCAGCTCCGCTCCGAGTTCACCATTTACCGCTCCCGCTCCACTCCTCGCTCACTATCAGAAACACCGCTCCGTCTTCGCTCCCCGAGGAAATTGCGAATAAAGTATTTAAGTATGCTTTGAAATATCACAAAATTTCTCCTCATCATAATATATAGGCATATTAAACAAAAAAATAAAAAACAACATTAGGAGAATAGTTTAGGGAGTGGTGATGGCGCAATGGATAAGACACATGCCTTTGGTGTGAGAAACCCGGGTTCGAATCCACTGTGAGACACCAATGTGTCCCTGAGCAAGACACTTAACCTCTAGTTGCTCCAGAGGCGTGCCCTAACCTCTGACATATATAGCAATTGTAAGTCGCTTTGGATAAAAGCGTCAGCTAAATGAATAAATGTAAATGTAAGTTTCAATGTGGTTTATTGGATAGTGTGCAAACTTTTCCTATGCCATGCTATGCTTATTGCATGGTTAACAGCATTAAAAGTTAAATATCATTGCTGCTTTTTGCAGAGCACATTTTGTTTTGGAAAGAGGAAAATAACTACGTTTTCATCAGTTATTTTATCTACGGGTCGCTACATTTCTTACAGATTTCTGCTCATTCGAAATCAAATAGGCTACCGACAGCACTGTAAGATTACATTTGTTTGAATGCAATGCATTAGTGAGAAAGCGATTGCGTGTGTGAATAAGTGTTACCTGATTAAAATGTGCTTTCACCCGATCCAGCCCGATCTCATGAAAGTGCGTATCTATAGCACAAATTTTATTTCTTGTACCATTTACAAAATAGTTTTTGCTTGCATAGCCTATGATAAGCAGTTTTCACGTGCATATGATACACACTTTATGGCGTGCACGCACTTCACATCCCTAATCCTAACCAAGGGGTTTAGTGTGTTTCATTTGCACGCAAAAACTATTTTTTGCCGTATAAATGGAACGAGAAATAAAATTCGTGCTATAGATACGCACTTTCATGAGATCGTGTTGCCCGATCATAGCCAGTAGGCTTGAGAACCTCCCGCAGTCACTCATGTCCATCGGCGTCATCATAACCTTCACATTTTTTCTGATTTGAGTTATCCATCTGTATCATGCTAGCGTAATGTGTTTAACGTGTGAATCCTTACTAAAAATGCAGTTCTATAATGAGCCGTTGGCATGAATTGTACTCGTGATGGAGCGGTAGTGGAGCGCTCTCGGAGCAAGTGAAAACCACGACGCTCCGACTTTTAAAAAATCTGCTCCGCACTCCATTCAAAATCACACCGCTCCACTCCTCGCTCCGCTCCCACTCCACTCCGCTCACATACTCTGGTTCTTCCAAGGTTTTTTTTTTCTCCATTCTGTCACCTGATGGATTTTCGGGTCCTTGCCACTGTCGCCTTTTTCGTCTTTCTTCACCTTTGTCGCCGTTAGCTTTTGGCTTGCTTAGTTGGGGACATTTAATTTTATATTTAAAAATATTATTACAACATTATTTTCCTGTTATCTCTGTAAAGCTGCTTTGAAACAATCTGTATTGTAAAATGCACTATATAAATAAAGGTAACTTGATTTGACTTGACTTGACTTGAAAGGGGCTTCAGGTCAGCGCAATTGAAGCGGCTCAATTGGCCCCCAGAAAGGGTTTTTCTGGAGAGACTCCAGAAGGGGTCTCTCCATGTCTGGGACCATGGAGAGGTCCCAGACAGGCACGGAGGGGGGTTGAGGTTGGTTTAACCTTCTGGCCCCTTTGAGGAAGCGCACGACCAGTTTGCTTCTTCCCAGTGATTTCCCAGCCACATGAGCATGAAATGCTGCTATGGCCGCCACATATACTTTGAGCATGGACGGGGAACACCCTGCGTCCAAAAGCTCTTGTAAAAAGGAGAGCACCTTTGGCACTCCTCATGAGTAGGGGTCCAGGTTCCGAGCTGTGCACCAGCTGGAGAACCCTGGCCATTTTAGAGTGCAAAGACGCCTGGTCGAGGGCGCTCTAGCTTCAGTTAGAGATAGTTTTCAGCAAACTTTCAGAGAAGTCCCTGGGTACCCATTGAGGGGTACATGGGTACATGTAGGGCCCACAAGTCGGGACGGGGATGCCAGACGAGAATACTTTTTGTGCGCAAAAACAAACAAAAATAACGACTTTATTTCAACTATTCATTTCCTTCTCTGTGGGCCTCTAGTCAGTTGACGTAGTGTGATAGTGTAGTGCTACGTCACACGTAGGCTCACTATTGGCGTGTGACGTACAACACAGAAACACTACGCTATCACACTAGTGAACTGACTCGAGGCCCACAGAGAAGGAAATGAATAGTTGAAATAAAGTCATTATTTTTGTTTTTTTTTGCACACAAAAAGTATTCTCGTCGTTTGATAAACTTAAGATTGAGCCACTGCAGTCACTTGGACTATTTTAACGATGTCTTTAGTAACTTTTCGGGGAACAGTGTGTTCGGAGTGATCCAGCTCTCAGATTTAATCAAGAATATCTTAATTTGTGTTCCGAAGATGAACGAAGGTCTTACGAGGTTGGAACAACATGAGGGTGAGTAATTACTAACAGCATTTTCATTTTTGGGTGAACTATCCCTTTAAATTGGTTTAGGAGTTTTTTATGTTTATCACATGTAAATCCTATATTGCTGACAGAGAAGGCTATACTATACATGTGACATGAAGTGCAAGTGACAATAACAGGAGAAGACATTACTCACCGTGTTTGTTGACTGATCCTATACTTAACACAGTTATTTGATGGATTCGTAAAAGGCGCAAAAAAACAAAACAAAAAACAACATGCACGGATGACGCAAGTGCGCAAGAGGAAAATAAATAAATAAATAAAGACGACAGGCACGGATGGCGCGTTAACAGGCTAGCGAGTTACTAGCGTGTTGTGCAGACTAGCGAAATTACTAGCGTGTTGTGCTAGTGATAATTTAGATAGAAGCTAGCGATGTCAGATTTATGTGCGGTGATGAGTAAGATATAATTAGCAATATAAACAACACGGAATGATAGTAAATAAAGATTCAAAACAGAAAGCAATACGGAGCTTACAGATGCAAACCACTCAGCAGCAAGGCAGACAGGAGCAATCAATCGGCAGAGTCACTCCGAATTTGAATCTGAATTTGAATTTGTCTACAAAGTGGCTTCTGTATCTGGATAACAGATCGGATCTCGCATTCCCGCGAAAAAAAAAAAAAAAAGAAAAAGGATGGCTCCGGTGCAAAATTAACCTAAAGTGGTGGGTTTTCTTTTAAAAACAATTTTCAGTCGGGGGACATTTTACAAATCTCGTAAAATGAGGAGGATGAAGAGGCTGCAAGTACTAATAATGTGGATAGATGCCATAATGGAAACGGTACAGAGAAACGTATGAAACGTACAGAAAATTAATGGTTCTGCAACTTTTGGGTGCGAAGGCAAACATTTCAGTATATTTGCGAAGTAACTTCACACTCGACTGTATCGCAAAACCACACAGCTACGTTCAGAAATTCCTGGAGAGAGGAGGGGGAATAATGACAGTGGGCGGGGTTTTGTGTGACTTCCACCTGTGAATGCAGACACAATGGCTGGATTGCGTTACATTACACTGAGATCCGATCACAATGCGTCCTCGACTACCTCGAACCTGGACACACTGATCGGATAACATTCTGTCAGAAGCGCGTTTACACTTGTCTTTTCATTGTGTATGTGGACAACATCTGGATACAGGTCGCATGTTAATCCCAAGTGTAAACACAGCCTATGGGAGAGCTGAAGGCTTATAAGCATGAACAAACAAAGGGAACTAATAAGTTGAATAACAAGACACAGGTGAATTATGGCGCTTTTCCACTGCATGGTACGGTACGGTTCGGTTTGGTACGGCACGCTTTGGCGCTTTTCCACTGCATGGTACGGTACGGCTCGGCTCGGTACGGCTCACTTGTGGCGCTTTTCCACTGCATGGTACGGTACGGCTCGCTTCGGCTCGCTTTAAATGGTACCACCTATGTTGAGGTTCCAAGCGTACCGTACCGATACTAAAATGTGACGTGGAAGCACTGTAGATCACTGATTGGTCAGACAGACAGAATCGTCACTACCAGCGTCATTGTATTTGCGAGACATCAAACCCGCTAGATTTAAATAGCCAGTAACAGCCACCGCTGTAGCACCTGTTTTAAAACTACTTGCTTGACTTGCTTGAAGAAAAAAAACTTCCAAAAAAGAAATGGCTGAATCGTGGTCAGTGGACGAGAAGCGCAGACGTTCCTCTTGTTGGTTGCCGAGGAGCGGATAAACTATAACGATCAGTCATAATCCCACCCACTTTGAAGCGGTACTAACTGCAGTGGAAAAGCAACCGAGCTAAAGCGAACTGAGCCGTGCTGCTCCGAGCTGAGTCGTACCACGCAGTGGAAAAGCGAAGTGAGCCGAACCGTGCCGCGCCGAGCCGAACCGTACTGAGCCGTACCATGCAGTGGAAAAGCGCCATTAAATTACTAATTTAACAGACTGAGGAAAACTAGGTCACAGGACAGAACCAAAAACACAATGAAGGGGTGAACATAGAACTTACATGTTACAATACGCCGCCTCCCAAAAAGGTGCGTCCTCGCGCCTTAACTAGTCCAACTGAGGAGAGAGGGGACTCTGGAGGAGGGCATGGAGCAAAAAAAGAAAAGAAAGAGTCCAGGATACATAATAGAATCCATGAAGGAGTGGAAGGTGGGAGGAGCCAGTGAGGAGCCAGGGAGCAGGAGAAGCCGGATGTAGAACCAGAGGCCAGCAGGAAGGCGGGAGGAGCCATGGTGGAGATGACTTGATGGTAGGCACCAAGGGGACAACCGGTGGAGATTCTGCCACCGAAGATGGAGACCCATAGTGGAGCGATGGGCACAGAGGCTGGAGGCAGAGCTAGGGGATCCTCTGTGCTGGATGGAGCTGGTTGCCTGAAGACACTAAGCAGATCCTCTCTGCGTGTTGGAGATGCAGAGGGTCTGAAGGACACCAGTGAAGGTGGGAATGAGGAACAGGAGGGAGGTTGGGCGGGCGAACCGGGGATGCTGGAGATACAGAGGGCGCTGGAGATACGGAAAATGCTGGAGACTCAGGAAACACTGGAGATACAGGGGGCGCTGGAGATTCAGGGGTGTAAGATATAATTTCTCCAAAGCAGTCAATAAGGTCCTCCTCAAACAAATCCTTTAAATCATCAAAATGTCCTCCAGAGACCAAATGTTAGGTCCAACACTGTTAGGGGCGCAGTGCACCAACACCCACTCGACGAACTCGGTGAATGATCCTCAATGACCCACACCAGGCAGGCGAGCCTTTGTGCGTGACATTGTGTAACATACATGTTACATAGGGAATGTCACGACATGAAGGACTCATTTACGACGTTACCACCAGCAAATGTTTAGAAGTATTTAATAGTAGGTGTTGAGTGATATTGCATATTCTCTAAAGAAAATGAACAATATTGATGTTTTCTTTCATTGGCTTTCAGGTTTTACCAATTATAATAAGATTTTAATGAATATGACTGCACTGCACTATGATGCTGATATAATGCATTTCAACAAATAAAGAGAAAATTAATAATTTAATTATAAATATTGTATTATATTGTTGTTTAATTAAAAAATAAATAAAATAATGATGTGTTCTCTCTATGGCTTCCAGGTTTCAACAAATGAATTATACTTGAATTCTAATTATTTATGACTGCTGTGTAGGCCCTATGCCTAATAAAGATAATGCTTTTTAATGTATGAAGGTAAACATGATATAAAGTTTTTAATAAATAAATGTATTCTTTCAATGGCTTCCAGATTTCAACAATTAAATTACAATTACATTTATAATGACTAGTATCACAGCTATGTATGACAAATAAAGCTGTTTTTTAATGAACAGATTAAAATCTAATCTTTAATGTGGTTTTATGGGCACCTTAGTGACCAGTAATCTGCAGCTAATAGAGCGATTTGCTCTTTGCTCTTTTTACCGCTCAGTAAAGCACATTCCACAAACATTGCAGTCCTACTGTAGGAGCACATTCCACAAACATTACAGTCCTAACTTTACTAGCAATAACACCAAATATAGAAAATTATTCACAAGATGAACATGCTAATCACAAGGAAATGTGTGTAATGTAAACTGTAACTGATTTTTAAAAAAGTCTGAACGCTGGCCACCGACTTCACTGCCATTATATGATAGGATGAGGTGCCTCATGTGATCCAAGTTAGCCGTTACGCTTTTTCCAATGGTAAGAGCCATAGACCCTCTCATCTCTAATAATAAGAAAATCTCTGTATATACCCCCTGTTCAGTTTAGTCCTTTGTCGGTTATCGTTTATGTTTACGTTGATGGTTGTGTTCCCAGTGTTCTCCTGAGTGTTTGTCATTAAAAATGGTTCTAGTTCATTCTCTTTCAGACACATCTTTAGAGCCATTTATATATCATATTAAATATAATTTTATATATTTATATATACATTTATTGTTTATTCGTGTTCACATATAATACATTAATGTTTATTCGTACATCTTGAAATGCATTAGTTTAAGTAGATTATTATTATTATTTATTATTATTATATTCGTTTTATTTTTATATTAATAAATTAACATCATCATTTGTAAAGGAGTATAAAAATCAAGTAAATAAAGTTTTCTTTTAAATTATAAAAAAAGTAGAAAGTTTTCTGTTCGGGTTAGGGTGTGGGTTACGGTTAGGTTATAGTATTTATAACTAACCGTATATAAAAACAATAGAAGTTCGTGGAATGGTTTTAACACGTAGATGAAAAGCCTGAAAACACAAACTTTTGAAAACTTGTTTTAAAGAGTTTTTGAAAATTATACCATTATCATCTCTGAGTAAACTACACAGATTTGTGAAAACGGTTACATCATGTGCATACGCATTACGTGTTCAGTCTATCATGTAGTGTTTCTGGCCTGGCATGCATAATACAGGGTTTTTAGTCATTTTTGTGGATCGTGAACGGGGATTGTTTTGACAACATTGTCATTCGTATGCAAAACTTTCTTTTCCATATTTAGTACATTGTTGTTGTGAAAATTTACCCTAAGACTGATTTTTTCTACCCTTTTTGGACTATTGTTCTCCTGTTTTATTTTTGCCTCATCAGTCTTCGAGTGCCTCAAGACTGTTTTCCCCTAGACAATTCAGTTAAGATTTATTTACTCATTGTTTGTTTTCACAGACTGTTTTCATTCATCTGCACTGTTCGTTTATGACATCACCTGCCAATAAAACCCCATACTTGAGTTCATCCTCTGCCTGTTTCACATTGTAACAGTAAGAGAGGCTGTGCTATATAATGAATATACTGTTTTTTTGTAAACCCTTTAGCTGTGACTGTATTCACAATAAAGCAGACTCTTTGACAACATTTGTTTTTTATCACATATTCTTCAGGAAGGAGTGTTGTAATCAGAATCAAAAAGCATTGTTTTATAATTCATGGGAAGGCAGGTTTTTTTTTTAAATCCTAAACTACTTATTCATACATATATTTGATTCTTTAACAGTAGACTGCTTTGGTGGCTTGACTGAATAAAATAAATAAACCAGTTGCAAATTTATGTTGACAAGCACTTTTCAATTATAGGCTTTCTTATTCTTTTAGAGTATTGCCACGATCCTCTTTCTTCGTGGTCTTTGCACCCTCGATAGTCAGCGCAGAGATTAAAGAGTCCTGCCAAGCGACATGCTTTAGGTCACAGAGGACAACAGAGACACCAGCTGCATGTAAAGTACTTTAACAGTTCTTATTTTATGACATAGCTACAAAGTATGTTGAAATTTTGTGTGGTCATGTAACCACACCAGAGTGTGTCCTAAGAGATTCTACCCAAAGATAGCACACCCATGATGTCTTCACTGGCACATCTCCTTTCCAGATTATGCCTTGAACTGATCCCAGGTTTTGAATTTTACCCTGATAATTTATGAGTTCATTTTTTAGATATTTAAGTGTTCAGTTGTTTCCTAAAATGTTTTCAATCAAAAGTCAAATATTTAAAAAAAAAAATGTATCAGTCTTGAAATATTTTATAACTGTATAGAACCACATTATATAACTGTTTTTAGAACCACAATGTCTTCCTCAAGATTAGAGAATCATTCTGAGTACGAATTATATAACTTATTGTATTATCTGAACACAATTTCCAGAAAACAGTTATCATTGTGCTTTTGACAGAGACTGCTTTATGCTATAAGTTCACAAAAGACCCTAAAAACTTTTTTTTTTTTAACTGATGTAATGGGTGGTTCATTATTTCAACAGTTGGACCAATACAGACCACACCTCGTAAGGTTGTGGGAGAAGGCACACCACAGCATGTAGGCAGTCTAAGACAGACGTAGCTCTCAACGCCATCAGTGACGCGTGGATCGGCTGCCCGACCTGTGGTGAAGCATTGTGGAATTCTTTACCGACATATACCCAGACATGATGTGGGTGTTAAGAGGTCAACCATCAGTGCTTCCATGTGGCCAGTCTACAAACCATTTCAAAGCCCTTACCGACACACTCATCATAAAATGACAATGCTTTGGAATATTGAAGGCTACTGTATTTTCGGTTTTATACTACTGACCACACAAACTACAGTAAAAGGTCAGTAAAACAAACAAAGGACCAGGGGCTGTATTGCAGAAACATCCTAACTCATAATCCTATCCTATCTGTTCAGTAACCATGGTAATTTCACTTAGGAAATAGAACATCACTAAAACAGGAAATTTCAGTAGAACAGCCCCAAAAGATTATAACTAAACTGTTCAATTAATGTCAACATGAATTCCTGTTTGCAACTAATTTAAATTAAACTTGCAATAACACATTGCACAGACACCTTTTTCCAACAGAGTTGGAAACATTTCCAACATTTTTTTTCTTTCATGCTTCTTCTTATTTTTACATCAGTATGTGGGCATTGCTAAGCACCACCACTAAAGTCATTGGAGCACTTTCATTTTCTCTTTGGAATAGCATGCAGCAATGAATCGTTTACAATAAGTCCAGGAGTATGTAGTATTAATGTACATTTTGATTTTGAGTTGACTTTAACTAATGGCACATTTATGACATTATCTGTTACGTTTGTTGAGGTGTTGTGTGGTCACTTCTATAAAGAACAGCATAATTTCTGCACATCTACAGTTAATAAGTTTGTTTTCACCAATACTGGAAGATTAACCTACACCTCTTTTTGGAGAATAGCATATACTGAATGACTAATATATGTGTTACTTGTGGTGGGGTAAATAATGTTCAACCGTGTTCTGCCATTCACATGCAAAACTCTTGTCAGAGCTTTTTCAGTTGTCAGCACTCTGACTAATTCCTAAAGGATCCCCATTTTGCAAATTTGACACAAGTAAACAGATTTACCATGGGCAGCTGTGAGTCCAAAAAGCCAGTTAATTTACATACACTGTAGATTGATATAGAGATCTTCCTCTGTTGAATGAGTCTACTGATAACATTGAGGCCCTCAAAACTCAATTGATTTCCATAACTGATTCCATAAATAAAAAGAACAGGAACTTTAACTGAAAGTTGGCTGCCATCAGTACATTTCTGTGCTGGGGAGAGGTGAAAAATAGACTTACTGAGATGAATTCCCAACTGTAAGCTTAAAGGGATAGTTCAACCTCAAGCCATCCTAGGTGTATATGGCTTGAATATATATATAGGTGTATATGGTGTATATATACAAATACAAATAGATTTATATATATATAAAAAAAAAAAATTCTGGCTCTTCCAAGCTTTATAATGGTAATGAATGGCGGTCCTGACTTTGATGCCCCCAAAAGTGCATCCATCTATTATAAAAAAAAAAAAAGGGGGGCGGGGGGGGGGCCAATAAAGGTCTTCTGAAGCAAAGCAATGTGTTTGTGAAGAAAATATCCATATTTAAACCTTTATAAACTAAAATAACATCAAAGCTTACAATACTCCTAAATCCTACATCATACATCGTGACAAAACACAGCTGTTTCATTCCGATCAAAACATTAAACAGGTTCTCCCCACTTAGTGACGCACCCACTGTTATTGGCGATTCTATTACACAGAACGTGAAAATAGAGACACCAGCCACCATAGTCACATGTTTGCCTGGAGCCAGAGCGCCTGACATCAAAGTAAATTTAAAAGTGCTGGCTAATGTTAATTGTAAATTCTCTAAGATTATTATTCACGTTGGCACTAATGATGTTTGACTTCGCCAGTCGGAGTTCACTAAAATTAACATTAAAGAGGTGTGTGAACTTGCAAGTACGATGTCAGGCACTGTAACTTGCTCTGGCCCCCTTCCTTTTCGAAGGAGTGATGAGATACTTAGTAGACTGTCCTCATTCAATGGCTGGCTGTCTAAGTGATGTACGCAAAATAAAATAGGGTTCATAGACAAATGGAAAAGTTTTTGGGGCAGACCTGACCTGTTGAATTGAGATGGTATTCATCCCTCCTGGGATGGTGCCGCTCTTCTCTCTAGTAATATGGCACATAGTCTTAGAGCTCAAACATGACAATCTGGGGCTCAGGTCAGGAAGCAGACAGACTGGATAAACCGACCGTCTGCTACCTGTCTCACGTCACTGAGGTCAGATAAATCCCATCACACAGAGACTCTTTCACCTAGATATCTTCATATAGAGACTGTGTCTGTTCCCCAAATACAAAAAACTCCCAAACCCATTTAAGGGTAAAAATTTGATTGATGTTCAACAAATAAAAAACAAATATAATGCAGATGAACAAATAATAAAGCTTGGGTTGCTGAATATTCGATCCCTTTCTTTAAAAGCACTTATTAAGTTGGCTTGTGAAAGCCAACTTACTGAAATCCTATTTAAACTTATTAGGGCCCAAGCCTTGAAAAGGCGAAGGCCCTATTGTTTTCCTAAGGATTATTAGGGCCCAAGCCTTGAAAAGGCGAAGGCCCTATTGTTTTCCTTAGGATTATTTATTATTAGGGCCCAAGCCTTGAAAAGGCGAAGGCCCTATTGTTTTCCTTAGGATTATTTATTATTATTATTATTATTATTATTATTATTATTCTTATTATTATTTTACTACCTTTTGGGCACTTTTGGGGCCCTTAACGTGCTCGAAAACTCTTGAAACTTTGCACACGGGTCAGAACCCGCGGCCATCAGGGCCGGGTTGAAGATGGTACCCGGGCGTGGCAGGGGGGCTCGACAGCGCCCCCTGGAACGGGATTCGAAAACATGTCCATATATCAAACACGCTTGCATGAATTAATCTGAAAATCGGTACACATATAGATCTCATCGTTTCATATATCCTTCGCACTCTTACTTTTTACGCCAGCCCAACAGGAAGTCGGCTATTATGGGTTGTTTGGAAACTCGTGCTCAGGAATTCGATATACTCCTCCTAGGGAATTCACCCGATCGTCACCAAACTCGGTGTGCATGAAGTCAAGACATTGAGGATGAAAAATTGCCAGGGGATTTTTGATATCTCGAACGGTTTGGCCGTGGCGAGGAAACGAATTTATGGCGAATAATGGAAACAGGAAGTGTGTTATAACTTCTGCATACATTGACTGATCTTGATGAAACTTCAGCAGTGTGTTCGCTGTAAGAGGCCGATCACATGGATGTGACTATTGTGAGTCAAAGTTATAGCGCCACCAACTGGCAGCAGGAAGTGTGTCACTTTCAAAATGCTTTAAAATCACCCTCTTATTTTTACCCGATTTGCTTCAAACTTTATGTGTATAATGTAAACACACGGCAGATTTAGACCTGTGAAAGGATTATTGATATCTTAGATACTGTTGCCGTGGTCACGCATCAAACTTTAAGATTCTTTTTTGATGCTTTTGAGACTCTTAGCATACTTGAAATTGCATGAAACTCGACAGACACATCACATTTATTAGCCAGTAGACACGTGCAAAGTTTCAGAAACGGGCGTGGTGCAGGGGCTCAGTAGCGCCACCTTTTGACAAAAGAGGGGGAGTTAGGTCTATACTTTTATCTACAATCTTAAAACTCAGTATGTATATTGTTCATATCGAGCTGGACAACTTTCTAATTTAATGTCATTAGCTCAGACCAACAGGAAGTCAGATATTTTGGTTTGAATGTGGATGTTTTGGAGAATTTTCTCTTCCTCTCTCTCTGACCCTACGTCTCTCCGTGTGTTTGAGGGGAGGGGGTTTGTCTGCTGAGTGAGAATGCTTTTATTTTTGTTTTTCAAGGTTTTGGGGCCCTTAACGTGCTCGAAAACTCTTGAAACTTTGCACACGGGTCAGAACCCGCGGCCATCAGGGCCAGGCTGAAGATGGTACTCGGGCGTGGCAGGGGGGCTCGACAGCGCCACCTGGAATGGGATTCGAACACTTGTCCATATATCAAACATGCTTGCATGTAATGATATGAAACTCGGTACACTTATAGATCTCATCGGGCCGAACAACTTTCGTGCTCTAAGTTTTACGACAGCTCAACAGGAAGTCAGCTATTATGGGTTGTTTGGAAAATGCATGCTTTTATTTTTTATATACTTCTCCTAGAGAATTAATCCAAACACCACGAAACTCGGGCAGCATGAAGTCAAGACATTGAGGATGCTAAATTGCGGACGGATTTTTGATATCTCGAACGGTTTGGCCGTGGCGAGGAAATGAATTTATGACTAAAAAAGGACACATAAAGTGTGTTATAACTTAGGTAATTTTACCTACAGTTACAAAACTTGGCGTATATATTGTTCTCATCAAGCCGAACAACTTTCTAATT
>JAVALU010001597.1:0-7500 GCA_030770095.1 Gila robusta | reverse complement strand
ATGAAGGGCCAAAGCTGGCGGCACCGCCACCCCGGTGCCTTTAGGTAAAGGCACCGGGTGGCGGTGCCACCGGCTTGGGCCCGCAATCGCTGCTCGCAGCTATATTTATGGCCAAGCTTGAAAAGCGAAGGCCTATTATATTTTCTATATGATTATTTATTATTATTATTCTTATTATTATTTTACTACCTTTTGGGCACTTTTGGGGCCCTTAACGTGCTCGAAAACTCTTGAAACTTTGCACACGGGTCAGAACCCGCGGCCATCAGGGCCGGGTTGAAGATGGTACCCGGGCGTGGCAGGGGGCTCGACAGCGCCCCCTGGAACGGGATTCGAAAACATGTCCATATATCAAACACGCTTGCATGAATTAATCTGAAAATCGGTACACATATAGATCTCATCGTTTCATATATCCTTCGCACTCTTACTTTTTACGCCAGCCCAACAGGAAGTCGGCTATTATGGGTTGTTTGGAAACTCGTGCTCAGGAATTCGATATACTCCTCCTAGGGAATTCACCCGATCGTCACCAAACTCGGTGTGCATGAAGTCAAGACATTGAGGATGAAAAATTGCCAGGGGATTTTTGATATCTCGAACGGTTTGGCCGTGGCGAGGAAACGAATTTATGGCGAATAATGGAAACAGGAAGTGTGTTATAACTTCTGCATACATTGACTGATCTTGATGAAACTTCAGCAGTGTGTTCGCTGTAAGAGGCCGATCACATGGATGTGACTATTGTGAGTCAAAGTTATAGCGCCACCAACTGGCAGCAGGAAGTGTGTCACTTTCAAAATGCTTTTAAATCACCCTCTTATTTTTACCCGATTTGCTTCAAACTTTATGTGTATAATGTAAACACACGGCAGATGTAGACCTGTGAAAGGATTATTGATATCTTAGATACTGTTGCCGTGGTAACGCATCAAACTTTAAGATTCTTTTTTGATGCTTTTGAGACTCTTAGCATACTTGAAATTGCATGAAACTCGACAGACACATCACATTTATTAGCCAGTAGACATGTGCAAAGTTTCAGAAACGGGCGTGGTGCAGGGGCTCAGTAGCGCCACCTTTTGACAAAAGAGGGGGAGTTAGGTCTATACTTTTATCTACAATCTTAAAACTCAGTATGTATATTGTTCATATCGAGCTGGACAACTTTCTAATTTACAGTTATTAGCTCAGACCAACAGGAAGTCAGATATTTTGGTTTGAATGTGGATGTTTTGGAGAATTTTCTCTTCCTCTCTCTCTGACCCTACGTCTCTCCGTGTGTTTGGGGGGAGGGGGATTTGTCTGCTGAGTGAGAATGCTTTTATTTTTGTTTTTCAAGGTTTTGGGGCCCTTAACGTGCTCGAAAACTCTTGAAACTTTGCACACAGGTCAGAACCCGCGGCCATCAGGGCCGGGCTGAAGCTGGTACCCGGGCGTGGCAGGGGGGCTCGACAGCGCCCCCTGGAATGCGATTCGAACACTTGTCCATATATCAAACATGCTTGCATGTAATAATATGAAACTCGGTACATATTTAGATCTCATCGGGCCGAACAACTTTCGTGCTCTAAGTTTAACGACAGCTCAACAGGAAGTCAGCTATTATGGGTTGTTTGGAAAATGCATGCTTTTATTTTTTATATACTTCTCCTAGAGAATTAATCCAAACACCACGAAACTCGGTCAGCATGAAGTCAAGACATTGAGGATGCTAAATTGCGGACGGATTTTTGATATCTCGAACGGTTTGGCCGTGGCGAGGAAATGAATTTATGACTAAAAAAGGACACATAAAGTGTGTTATAACTTAGTTAGTTTTACCTACAGTTACAAAACTTGGCGTGTATATTGTTCTCGTCAAGCCGAACAACTTTCTAATTTACAGTCATTATCTCCGACCAACAGAAAGTCAGATATTGTGGTTTGAATGTGGATTCTGAGAATTTTCTCTCCCTCTCTCTGACAGAGAGAGTGTCCCCTGCCATTCTGTCTGTGTGTGTGTGTGTGTGTGTGTCTGTGTGGGGAGGGGGAGAAGGAGGGGAAGGGGGTCTCTTCGGGTGATAGTTTAAACACAAAATCATAAATAGGGCTATACTGCCCTCTTGTGTCCAAAATTATATTTATATATAAATATATTACGTATGTGACTGAGGATGTTGTGTTTTATTGCGAGTGTACACAAATATAAGTAAACAGTTTGCAGTCTGAATGATGTCCTGTATGAAAAAAATGACGGAGTATGTTTCCACTGTTCACACACACACACACACACACACAGTTCGATCGCGCCCGCGCCTCTCTCTCTCACACACACACACGCGCGCGCACACACACACACACCACACACACACACACACAGTTCGATCGCGCCCGCGCCTCTCTCTCTCTCTCACACACGCACACACACACAGTTCGAACGTGCGCGCCTCTCTCTCTCAAGCTGGAGTGTGTGTGTGCGTGCGAGAGAGACGCGCTGGCGCGAGCGAACTGTGTGTGTGTGCGTGATCGCGCTGGCGCGATCGAACTGTGTGACAGAGAGAGAGAGGGGCGCGGGCGCGATCGAACTTTGTGTGTGTGTGTGGGAGTGAGTGAGTGAGAGAGAGAGAGAGAGAGAGAGAGGGCGGGCGCGATCGAATGTGTGAGAGAGAGAGAGAGAGAGAGAGAGAGGGCGCGATCGAACTGTATGTGTGTGTGTGAGTGAGTGAGAGAGAGAGAGGCGCGGACGCGATCGAACTGTGTGTGTGTGAGAGAGAGAGAGAGAGAGAGGCGCGGGCGCGATCGAACTGTGTGTGAGAGAGAGAGAGAGAGAGAGAGAGAGAGGCGCAGAAATCATTTTATACGGAAATCAATTATTTATAATTCAGATGAGAATAAAGTTAGTGTTAATTAAAATTAAGGAACATTTAGTTTTTCTGTTCTGAATATCATTAAAACAGAAAAGGCAGAGACAACATAATGATGAATAATCTTAAGATATTATATCGTATGCTATGTGTTGTGAATACACCCATGTTAAACATTAAAATTTACTTCCATTGCATATCATAGAACACATAAGCGTAAAATATAATTACATTAATAAACCTGTACAAAGACCTCCAGATAAATACTGGGCTTCTATATTTACACATTTAAGTGCTGAAAAACATATTGAGCTATGACATCCTATGACATTAAAAAATTATTCTATATTTAAATTATCTCATATATGTGGCTATTGTGGTTCACGATCATAGGCCCTGTCCCAAATGGCACACTTCATATGAATACTCGGTCTTGTGTACTTATTTCATGTGTCCGTTAAATCCATGAGACCCATGGATGAGGTGTCTCATTTTTCATTTTAGGTTTCAGAAGGTTGCTCACGCATACTTTGTGGTTGATATGTGCCCTCGATGCGCACTTGATGCACCCAAACTGATGCAAGCTCTACAGCACACTTCTTTTCGACAGTCAAAGCAGGGTTACGTTTTTGCACGTCGTGCACAATAACCCTAAAGGCACCGGGTGGCGGTGCCACCGGCTTCTTTTTATATATATATATATATATATATATATATATAAATATAGCTGCGAGCAGCGATGAAGGGCCAAAGCCGGCGGCACCGCCACCCGGGTGCCTTTAGGTAACTAAAGGAACCGGGGTTGCGGTGCCACCGGCTTGGGCCCGTAATCGCTGCTCGCAGCTATATATATATATTATTTATTATTTTCTCTTTATTTTTCTTACGACTATTCGGGCACTTTTGGGGCCCTTAACGTGCCCGAAAACTCTTGAAACTTTGCACGCGGGTCAGAACCCGCGGCCATCAGGGTCGGGCTGAAGATGGTACCCGGGTGTGGCAGGGGGGCTAGACAGCGCCCCCTGGAACGGGGTCCGAAAACTTGGTCCATAAATCAAACACGCTTGCATGTAAGAATATGAAACTCGGTACACATATAGATCTCATCGGTTCATATATACTTCATACTCTTACTTTTTACCCAGCCCAACAGGAAGTCGGCTATTTAGGGTTGTTTGTAAAACGCATGCAATGGAATTTAAAGTACTTCTCCTAGAGAATTCAAAGAAATGGCACAAAACTCGGTCAGCATGAAGTCAATACATTGAGGATGAAAAATTGCCAGGGGATTTTTGATATCTCGAACGGTTTGGCCGTGGCGAGGAAACGAAATTATGGCGAGAAACGTGAAACAGGAAGTGTGTTATAACTTCAGCATACATTAACTGATCTTGATGAAACTTCAGCAGTGTGTTCGTTGTAAGAGGCCGATCACATGGATGTGACTATTGTGAGTCAAAGTTATAGCGCCACCAACTGGCAGCAGGAAGTGTGTCACTTTCAAAATGCTTTGAAATCACCCTCTTATTTTTACCCGATTTGCTTCAAACTTCATCTGTATAATGTAAACACACGCCAGATGTAGACTTGTGAAAGGATTATTGATATCTTAAATACTGTTGCCATGGCAACGCATCAAACTTTAATATTCTTTTTGGATGCTTTTGAGACTCTTAACATTCTTCAAATTGCATGAAACTCGACAGACACATCTCATTTATTACCTAGTAGACATGTGCAAAGTTTCAGAAACGGGCGTGGTACAGGGGCTCAGTAGCGCCCCCTTTTGACAAAAGTGGGGGGGTTAGTTTTATCTACAGTAACAAAACTCGGTATGTATATTGTACTCTTCAAGCCGGACAACTTTCTAATTTAAAGTCATTAGCTCAGACCAACAGGAAGTCAGATATTTTGGTTTGAATGTGGATGTTTTGGAGAATTTTCTCTTCCTCTCTCTCTGACCCTACGTCTCTCCGTGTGTTTGAGGGGAGGGGGATTTGTCTGCTGAGTGAGAATGCTTTTATTTTTGTTTTTCAAGGTTTTGGGGCCCTTAACATGCTCGAAAACTCTTGAAACTTTGCACACAGGTCAGAACCCGCGGCCATCAGGGCCGGGCTGAAGCTGGTACCCGGGCGTGGCAGGGGGGCTCGACAGCGCCCCCTGGAATGCGATTCGAACACTTGTCCATATATCAAACATGCTTGCATGTAATAATATGAAACTCGGTACATATTTAGATCTCATCGGGCCGAACAACTTTCGTGCTCTAAGTTTAACGACAGCTCAACAGGAAGTCAGCTATTATGGGTTGTTTGGAAAATGCATGCTTTTATTTTTTATATACTTCTCCTAGAGAATTAATCCAAACACCACGAAACTCGGTCAGCATGAAGTCAAGACATTGAGGATGGTAAATTGCGGACGGATTTTTGATATCTCGAACGGTTTGGCCGTGGCGAGGAAATGAATTTATGACTAAAAAAGGACACATAAAGTGTGTTATAACTTAGATAATTTTACCTACAGTTACAAAACTTGGCGTGTATATTGTTCTCATCAAGCCGAACAACTTTCTAATTTACAGTCATTAGCTCCGACCAACAGAAAGTCAGATATTGTGGCTTGAATGTGGATTCTGAGAATTTTCCCTCTCTCTCTCTCTCTGACAGAGAGAATGCACCCTGCCATTCTGTATGTGTGTGTGTCTGTGTGTCTGTGTGAGGAGGGGGAGGGGGGGTCTCTTCGGGTGCGCCCGCGCCTCTCTCTTTCTCTCTCTCACACACACAGTTCGATCGCGCCCGCGCCTCTCTCTCTCTCACACACACACAGTTCGATCGCACCCGCGCCTCTCTCTCTCTCACACACGCACACACACACACACACACAGTTCGATCGCGCCCGCGTCTTTCTCTCTCTCTCTCTCTCTCTCACACACACACACACAGTTCGATCGCGCCCGCGCCTCTCTCTCTGTCTCACGCACACACACAGTTCGATCGCGCCCGCGCCTCTCTCTCTCTCTCATCACACCACACACACACAGTTCGATCGCGCCCGCGTCTCTCTCTCTCTCACACACACACACACACACACACACATAGTTCGATCGCGCCCGCGCCTCTCTCTCTCACACGCACACACACACACAGTTCAATCGCGCCGCGCTCTCTCTCTCTCTCTCTCACACAGTCGATCGCGCCGCACTCTCTCTCACACGCACACACACACACAGTTCGATCGCGCCCGCGCCTCTCTCTCTCACACGCACACACACACACACACACACACAGTTCGATCGCGCCCGCGCATCTCTCTCTCTCACTCACGCACACAGTTCGATCGCGCCCGCACCTCTCTCTCACACGCACACACACACACAGTTCGATCGCGCCCGCGCCTCTCTCTTTCTCTCACACGCACACACACACACACATATTGGAACGTGAGTGAAGTACAAAGCCTATAATAAAGAATAGTTTAGCATCCAAATACATCGCAAATGTTGAAACAGTTTGATTCTAATGAGAGAGTTACGTGAGCCCAACACCACTTACTTTCACTTTCGCTTTACATTATTTCGGTTACTTCTTGTTTATAGTTTTTTAAAATTCTTGTTCTGTTCTGAATATCATTAAATGTAAAGGATTGCTTGTGTAATATTTTGAGTGTATCATCAAATCAGAATAATTCTCTTGGTTTAGTGATTCCCTAGTTATTTTTTTATTTATTTTTTCATTGTTCTAATCAGGTAAGGCAAGTAATATTCTCTGAGTCTTTCCCGAATAATTCAGACCAACCAGAGCGCACTATTCCTACAACATCATCAGTGCTGAAGCGGAACTACCAGAGCCGATCGGCAGATAGCGAGCAGATGCAGCATGTGTGTTGTATCGAGGCAGGGTCAGGCCAGGGGAATCCATTTGCAGCTTTTTATTAAGAATGGTCAAGACAGGCAGGGTGAACAATGGCAAACAGGGCAGAACAAAAAAGGCAGAGACAAACCAGGTTGACAGGCAAAGGACAAAGACCTCCAGATAAATACTGGGCTTCTGGATTTACACATTTAAGTGCTGCAAAACAAATTGACCTAAAAATTATTCTAAATTTAAATGATCTCATATATGTGGCTATTGTGGTTCACGATCATAGGCCCTGTCCCAAATGGCACACTTCATATGAATACTCGGTCTTGTGTACTTACTGCATGTGTCCGTTAAATCCATGAGACCGTAGGGCGTCTCATTTTTCATTTTAGGTTTCAGAAGGTTGCTCACGCATACTTTGTGGTTGATATGTGCCCTCGATGCGCACATTTGCAGAGCCCACACTGATGCAAGATCTACAGCACACTTCTTTTCGACAGTCAAAGCAGGGTTACGTTTTTGCACGTCGTGCACAATAACCCTAAAGGCACCGGGGTTGCGGCTTGTTTTTATATATATATATATATATATATATATATATATATATATATATATATATATATATATAAATAAATATAGCTGCGAGCAGCGATGAAGGGCCAAAGCCAGCGGTACCGCCACCCTGGTGCACCAGGGTTGCGGTGCCACCGGCTTGGGCCCGTAATCGCTGCTCGCAGCTATATTTATTATTAGGGCCCAAGCCTTAAAAAGGCGAAGGCCCTATTGTTTTA
>JAVALU010001596.1:0-10186 GCA_030770095.1 Gila robusta | reverse complement strand
TCGAGCAAGTTGCCGCAGCACAGCCAATGACCGAGCTCCTTCGTTCATTGCTGTCAGCTGTGCAGCTGCAATGCGTTTTACATAAAGACTTCAATATTCTCGAGAAAAGGAGTTTTCCCCATAGCGTAAGCTACTTACGCAATAGGAGAGACCTCTCGAAAGGGAACTGCTTTTTCTGTAGTTTCATGACTGACTTAAACAATGATGAAAATGAAGCATTAATGAATATGAATTTAAAAAAAAACTTCTGCTGTTGTGAAAGATCACAGTTCTGTGTGAAATCTTTTAAAAATGCTACAACATCTTTTGCATAAAAATTGAGACACACTTAGACATCAACACTCATCATACAAACCTCATCAATGATGACAATAAATAATAAAAAGCCTGGTGTGTGGTGATCGAGACACTGGCGCCGTTGTTCTGGGGCTTTCATCGCATTAACCAAGTGGATTCTGCACACTGGGAGAGGTAAAAAAAACAAAACAGAAAACATAAATATCATGGTTTTGCGTACACCATAGTATAAGAAAAAGCACAATGACAAGGTTAAATATGTTTGAATTCATCATAATGCATTTTTTTTTTAGTTCTTTATAAGCCTGAGGGATGAAACTGTTAAATTAAACAAGAAAAAAAAAGGAAAACATAAAGGAGATTTACAAAGATTTAGATTACGTTAAAAGTGTTTTTTTTTTACAGTAAGTTTGATTTGAATCAGAAGTATGTGGTATTTTTTTTAATTAATTAATAATGGGTTCCCTATATTTTCAGTTTCCCTCAATCGTTGCCTCAAATATATGAATTTACTCAATGCTGAGGAAAACAGACTGTATAAAATATAAAAACTAGGGCTGGGCAAGTTAACGCGTTATTATCGCGTTAACGCATTTATGAATTAATGCCGACATTTTTTTTAACGCACGTTAACGCAGGTTTTTTTTTTTTTTTTTTTTTGAAAGTCCGTTGCTCACTGGCTCTGAATACTACACATAGGCCTACAGTCAAACCATGGGTCACAGGAGGGGTGGGATGTTGGTCAGCCAGCAAATAACCCACCCAAACAAGCAGTGGAGAGGCTTTGGCAGGTTCTCTCAGATGAACAGAAAGGGAGACAGCGCTCCGCGAGTGAATTACAGGCGCTCTATGGATAGTAAACATGGCAACGGCTTCTGTGCGCTACACAGCTGTAGTCTTTTTAACTTAAATTAAAATTATACATAACTTTACCTGATAGGCCTGCGTTTAGTTTAGCGGGGATGCTCTGCCATGTGAATTCCCTTCTGTTGATGTCCTGATAACTATTTCGATTCTGGAAACTCACAAACAGCGAGCCGAGGATCAGTCTATCTTCCAATGATTTGTGCTGCGCGTCGTGTAGCCTACAAAAAGTTATAGACAATTCAACTTCGGCAACGGGCGGGCGCGGGCGCGTGCGTGAGGCGAGCATGACCGCAACAGTTTCACAGGAACTCTTTTCGCTGCACCGTGTGCTCGGCCACTTCACCTCACTCTAAAAGCTGATTTATACTTCTGCGTCGGACCTACGCCGGAGCCTCTACGTTGGTTTTCATTTATAGCCTACTTCTGCGTCCTTGTCCGCGTTGACGCGCAATTACAAAGAGGGAGCATGTGAAACCCGTGAGCGGTTCTAGCAATCACTGCTGATTCTCAGCAGACAAATCACGGTGAAATCACAACAACGATCTGACAAACACAAGACGAAAGACAAGGGCAATAAATAGGAAGGCTTGATCAGTATCAGCTGGTGCTGATGATGAATCAGAGGTGATCAGAGGCCACGCCCACCATAGACATAATAAATACATAGACGCCCTATTGGCCGCTGGAGCGTACGTCAACGGCGCCGCTATATTGCGGAGTGCAACTTTCCCATACCTCTCATTACGGGAATTGAGAAAAATGCCTGCTTCCTGTGCTGCTTGAGGCTGTACAAATCGCCACACAATTGAAAACAGGTATCGGGGAATTACCTTTCACAAACAAGACTGAACACTTTTTCCTGGTTGTATTTGGTCATTATATAATTAGTAATAGTAACGTACACCACGTACAAACCACTGAAATCGGTTGATAAATGTAAACGTTATTATTGTTTTTATCCAGGAAAACCGCAGCTCACCCGTTTACTTGCATTTGTTTACAGCGCAGTCTTGCCGTCAGCAAAATGGCGGATGCGTTGACGTGTCGCAGCAACGTTCCAAAGCGGCCAATAGGGCGTCTATGTATTTATTATGTCTATGACGCCCACAGCACACACACACACACACACACACAGAAAAGAGACAGTGAGTTCATGAACCGTGACAGGTTCCTTTCTGAAGTTGATTTCTTACAGAACACACTCACAAAACCACACCGGCAAAAACCTCTTTAACATTGATATGTATTTGTTAAAATTGTATTTTCATAACACTACTTCTATTAATAACATTAGTAAATAACAAAGGTCATAACTCAATGTAGTTTTGTATGACTGTTCATTAGTTACTTAATTAGTAGATAATTAGTAGTAGTTCTTCAGGAGGTATGACAGAATTCATTAGTTATTGATTGACTAACTGTTACTTAACACAATCATACAATTCTATTACATACTGATTAGTTAACACATCTTCCTTAGTAGTTAACAGTAGTGAAGAAGTAGTTCATGAATAATTAATTATTCAATAATTCCTTGTTAGTTATGCAGTAAGTAAGAAACAGTATTCTAAAGTGTTACTGAAAAATCATCTGCAGATGTATTTTAAAACACTGCTTTTGGTAGCATGATTATCTTGTTTCATCGTGTAATAACTCCATATTTATCAGGCTGATAAAAGTAGCATGAACCTTTGTACAAATAAGAAAAGAAAATTTATAAAACAAAAAGGACCAGTTAATGGCATTATGTCAGAACACATCAGGTATGAAGATATGTTTGGTTTTAACTTTTTATTCTAACTTTAAAGCTAGATTATCCTTTGAAAAGTGTAATACAGTATTTGATTTTGGGGTAATTTGGGAAACTATACCTTACACATGCAGTGTTTCACCAATTGAGCTAAACCGTTGACCATCCATAATGCTGTCATTGTGTGAGGAACTGTGTGGAGTTTTGCAACACCTATTTCTTTAAAACATTGCATCAGACATGTGTATCATATTTTCTTTTACTTTATACTTGCTAGGAAATTAATTGAACCTTTGTAGAAATAAGAAAAGTACATACAAGTCATCAGTCAATTTTTGTTTGTTATTTTGGCCTTGACCCAACCCTTAAGTCGATATGCTTTCTTTTTGATGTCATGTGCTGACACTGACAATTTTAACAACTTTTTTATAAAAAAAGAAAAAGAAAGAATACAAGCAGTCAGGTGTAAAGACTTAATTTATGTTATACTCCTGGACCCTAGAACTGGCACATAACAATGTATTTATACCCATCTCTGCAAATGATTAAGACGCAATGAAATGTAATGAAATATGACTGAAGAATAACACTCACTGTTTCTCCTGTTTCACGTCAGAGATGTAAATATTGTTCATCCTGAACGTCTAAATGTGGACATAAACAAATGAGTTATGAGGATGTTTACATGCAAATGTGTTCATGTTTTATAAAAAAAATAACAGTAAACGGCAGGAGTATGAAACACAACAAAATAAGACTTTTTACAAAAAGTAATGTTTTAATTTTATTTCTATAATATTCAAACAAAGTTTCATTTTCATATGTAAAACGAGAATGTAACCCTTCAGGGTTTTGGAGTTAACATATTTTTGGGAAAGTTTGTTTATCAGACAAAATACTTTTATTTTCATGCTGTCTTGCAGCTTCCCACTAAACAACATGATGTCCAAAAGACGTCTTTTCAACGTCCGACTTTTGTGACAAAGACGTTGAAAAGACGTCTTTTGGACATCATGTTGTTTAGTGGGAAGCTACTAAACTGCTACCACTGAGGAGCCAGAATGAAAGTTTTTATGACGTCTTTTTTTGACGTGTTCTGCACGTCCGATCTTGACGTTCATGGACCCTCTTCGGACAAGGTTAAAAACTAGTTCAAATGTGGCCATTGGGGACATATTTTCAACATCATTTATGGTCTCATTTAGACAATTTATACTGTTTCTGGACCAAATAAACACTCAGGATGCATTAAATTAAAACTCATGTTTATATCAATGTAATTTCCTTACATTGTTTAGATGAGGTTTAGATGTTGATGTTTCATTTTAAGTAACCATTGTGTTGATCAGTGTTTGCTTTAGTTGGGCTCTTGGTCCCAGTTCTTTTTACTTTAACTTTTCCGTGGCTGTTGTAACTGTGTGTTTGTATAACACTATTGTTTTGGTGGAGAAAGCCAAGAAAATATAACATCGGCTTTCATCAGCTCCTTGTTGATGATGACAAAATCAACACTAAGTGAGCATTTAGTGTTGTGTTTAGACTTTTGTCTTTATATTTGGCATTTATAACCACCAATCTCGTGGAACTGCATTATTTTGACCAGAACCATTAAAATTATCACTCATTTGAAGGTGGATAAAAAAAGCATGTTTACACAATGTTATGAGAAAATGTATCATATAGTCACACACAGACATCAAGATTTTGCGTATGATTCACAACAATGGTGACAATAAAAAAAAGCTTCATGCTGCAATGCATGATGGGTAGCTTTCATAGTACAAAACATCCTTGATTCCCAAGCTTTTTTGTTTTGGTTGTCACCGTTGTTGAGAATCATATACAAAATCTTGATGTCTGTGTGTGACTATATGGTACATTTTCTCATAACATTGTGTAAACATGCTTTTTTTATCCACCTTCAAATAAGTGATTATTTTAATGATACTGGTCCAAATAATGCAGTTCCACAAGATTGGTGGTTATAAATACCAAATATAAAGACAAAAGTCTAAAAACAACACTAAATGCTCACTTTGTGTTGGTTTTGTCATCATCAACAAGGAGCTGATGACAGCCAATCTTACTTTTTCTTGGCTTTCTCTGCCATTACAATGGTGTTTTACAAACACACAGTTATAACAGCAAAAGAAAAGTTAAAGTAAGAAGAACTGTAGTGATGTTACGTTCGTGAACGAATCGTTCTTTTTGAACGAATCTTTTAGGTGAACGAATCATTCTTGTTCACGTTATCCATTGACTCATATTTCTCGTTCACTGAAATTCCTCCCTCCACCACTGCGCGCCGCTATTGCGCGCATGCGCAGCTCAATGCACCGTGTAGCTCTGTGGACCGTTTCATCTGTCAAAGACAAAGAGTGACTAAACCTCGAGCCAATAGCCTTCGAGTATGATACGAGGACGGAGCATGTGATTTGTTGAATCTAGTGAACGAATACGCCCTTTATTGAGTTGCTTTGAGTTTGAACGAGCCAAATGAACTGTTACATACATCTCGTTCGTGAATGAAAGATTATCATATTGCTCTGTTTTGAGTCTGAACGAGAGAGAGATCTCCCGTTCGTGAAGGAATTGAACGAACTGGTTGCTATACCCAGTTCGTGTACCAGGTCGGCCATTCTGTCAATCTAGTTCATCAATCAGCAGAAAGTGAATGCAAAGCGCAGGTATCCGTACTGTGCACGCGCAATTCATATCTTACATACAGAACATAACTCCTCGTTTAACTCGTTCTGACCAAACAAATAAAATGTTAACTAGCCTGCCTAGTATGCAAACAAATTAAAAAAACACTTGTGATTTGGTCATCCGAAAAGAGTGTAATTTAAAAGATAAAAAGAGTGTAAAGACTTTGATCGCTTATTTAGACTTATTTTATCCATTTAATGAGTAGGGCACCATTTTTTAATAAAGTCAAATCAGTTTTTATTTTGTAACAAGTAAATACGTTAGTTGAACAACACATTTTGCCGCACCTGCTGCTGACGTATTTGTGTAATATGGGAAAAAAAACTGAACGAATCAGTGAACGAATCTGAACGAATCATTTTGGTGAACAAACTAAAAATGAACGAGTCTCTGGAAAGAATCAAAATTTCCACCACTAAAGAACTGGGACCAAGAGACCAACTAAAGCAAACACTGACCACCACAATGGTGACTTAAAATGAAACATCAACATCTAAACCTCATCTAAACAATGTAAGGAAATTACATTGATATAAACATGAGTTTTAATTTAATGCATCCTGAGTGTTTATTTGGTCCAGAAACAGTATAAATTGTCTAAATGAGACCATAAATGATGTTGAAAATATGTCCCCAATGGCCACATTTGAACTAGTTTTTAACCTTGTCCGAAGAGGGTCCATGAACGTCTAGATCGGACGTGCAGAACACGTCAAAAAAAGACGTCATAAAAACTTTCATTCTGGCTCCTCAGTGGTAGCAGTTTAGTAGCTTCCCACTAAACAACATGATGTCCAAAAGACGTCTTTTCAACGTCTTTGTCACAAAAGTCGGACGTTGAAAAGACGTCTTTTGGACATCATGTTGTTTAGTGGGAAGCTGCAAGACAGCATGAAAATAAAAGTATTTTGTCTGATAAACCAACTTTCCCAAAAATATGTTAACTCCAAAACCCTGAAGGGTTACATTCTCGTTTTACATATGAAAATGAAACTTTGTTTGAATATTATAGAAATAAAATTAAAACATTACTTTTTGTAAAAAGTCTTATTTTGTTGTGTTTCATACTCCTGCCGTTTACTGTTATTTTTTTTATAAAACATGAACACATTTGCATGTAAACACATCCTCATCACTCATTTGTTTATGTCCACATTTAGACGTTCAGGATGAACAATATTTACATCTCTGACGTGAAACAGGAGAAACAGTGAGTGTTATTGTTCAGTCATATTTCATTACATTTCATTGCGTCTTAATCATTTGCAGAGATGGGTATAAATACATTGTTATGTGCCAGTTCTAGGGTCCAGGAGTATAACATAAATTAAGTCTTTACACCTGACTGCTTGTATTCTTTCTTTTTCTTTTTTTATAAAAAAGTTGTTAAAATTGTCAGTGTCAGCACATGACATCAAAAAGAAAGCATATCGACTTAAGGGTTGGGTCAAGGCCAAAATAACAAACAAAAATTGACTGATGACTTGTATGTACTTTTCTTATTTCTACAAAGGTTCAATTAATTTCCTAGCAAGTATAAAGTAAAAGAAAATATGATACACATGTCTGATGCAATGTTTTAAAGAAATAGGTGTTGCAAAACTCCACACAGTTCCTCACACAATGACAGCATTATGGATGGTCAACGGTTTAGCTCAATTGGTGAAACACTGCATGTGTAAGGTATAGTTTCCCAAATTACCCCAAAATCAAATACTGTATTACACTTTTCAAAGGATAATCTAGCTTTAAAGTTAGAATAAAAAGTTAAAACCAAACATATCTTCATACCTGATGTGTTCTGACATAATGCCATTAACTGGTCCTTTTTGTTTTATAAATTTTCTTTTCTTATTTGTACAAAGGTTCATGCTACTTTTATCAGCCTGATAAATATGGAGTTATTACACGATGAAACAAGATAATCATGCTACCAAAAGCAGTGTTTTAAAATACATCTGCAGATGATTTTTCAGTAACACTTTAGAATACTGTTTCTTACTTACTGCATAACTAACAAGGAATTATTGAATAATTAATTATTCATGAACTACTTCTTCACTACTGTTAACTACTAAGGAAGATGTGTTAACTAATCAGTATGTAATAGAATTGTATGATTGTGTTAAGTAACAGTTAGTCAATCAATAACTAATGAATTCTGTCATACCTCCTGAAGAACTACTACTAATTATCTACTAATTAAGTAACTAATGAACAGTCATACAAAACTACATTGAGTTATGACCTTTGTTATTTACTAATGTTATTAATAGAAGTAGTGTTATGAAAATACAATTTTAACAAATACATATCAATGTTAAAGAGGTTTTTGCCGGTGTGGTTTTGTGAGTGTGTTCTGTAAGAAATCAACTTCAGAAAGGAACCTGTCACGGTTCATGAACTCACTGTCTCTTTTCTGAGTGTGTGTGTGTGTGTGTGTGTGTGTGCTGTGCTGTGGGCGTCATAGACATAATAAATACATAGACGCCCTATTGGCCGCTTTGGAACGTTGCTGCGATACGTCAACGCATCCGCCATTTTGCTGACGGCAAGACTGCGCTGTAAACAAATGCAAGTAAACGGGTGAGCTGCGGTTTTCCTGGATAAAAACAATAATAACGTTTACATTTATCAACCGATTTCAGTGGTTTGTACGTGGTGTACGTTACTATTACTAATTATATAATGACCAAATACAACCAGGAAAAAGTGTTCAGTCTTGTTTGTGAAAGGTAATTCCCCGATACCTGTTTTCAATTGTGTGGCGATTTGTACAGCCTCAAGCAGCACAGGAAGCAGGCATTTTTCTCAATTCCCGTAATGAGAGGTATGGGAAAGTTGCACTCCGCAATATAGCGGCGCCGTTGACGTACGCTCCAGCGGCCAATAGGGCGTCTATGTATTTATTATGTCTATGGTGGGCGTGGCCTCTGATCACCTCTGATTCATCATCAGCACCAGCTGATACTGATCAAGCCTTCCTATTTATTGCCCTTGTCTTTCGTCTTGTGTTTGTCAGATCGTTGTTGTGATTTCACCGTGATTTGTCTGCTGAGAATCAGCAGTGATTGCTAGAACCGCTCACGGGTTTCACATGCTCCCTCTTTGTAATTGCGCGTCAACGCGGACAAGGACGCAGAAGTAGGCTATAAATGAAAACCAACGTAGAGGCTCCGGCGTAGGTCCGACGCAGAAGTATAAATCAGCTTTTAGAGTGAGGTGAAGTGGCCGAGCACACGGTGCAGCGAAAAGAGTTCCTGTGAAACTGTTGCGGTCATGCTCGCCTCACGCACGCGCCCGCGCCCGCCCGTTGCCGAAGTTGAATTGTCTATAACTTTTTGTAGGCTACACGACGCGCAGCACAAATCATTGGAAGATAGACTGATCCTCGGCTCGCTGTTTGTGAGTTTCCAGAATCGAAATAGTTATCAGGACATCAACAGAAGGGAATTCACATGGCAGAGCATCCCCGCTAAACTAAACGCAGGCCTATCAGGTAAAGTTATGTATAATTTTAATTTAAGTTAAAAAGACTACAGCTGTGTAGCGCACAGAAGCCGTTGCCATGTTTACTATCCATAGAGCGCCTGTAATTCACTCGCGGAGCGCTGTCTCCCTTTCTGTTCATCTGAGAGAACCTGCCAAAGCCTCTCCACTGCTTGTTTGGGTGGGTTATTTGCTGGCTGACCAACATCCCACCCCTCCTGTGACCCATGGTTTGACTGTAGGCCTATGTGTAGTATTCAGAGCCAGTGAGCAACGGACTTTCAAAAAAAAAAAAAAAAAAAAAACCTGCGTTAACGTGCGTTAAAAAAAATGTCGGCATTAATTCATAAATGCGTTAACGCGATAATAACGCGTTAACTTGCCCAGCCCTAGTTTTTATATTTTATACAGTCTGTTTTCCTCAGCATTGAGTAAATTCATATATTTGAGGCAACGATTGAGGGAAACTGAAAATATAGGGAACCCATTATTAATTAATAAAAAAAATACCACATACTTCTGATTCAAATCAAACTTACTGTAAAAAAAAAACACTTTTAACGTAATCTAAATCTTTGTAAATCTCCTTTATGTTTTCCTTTTTTTTTCTTGTTTAATTTAACAGTTTCATCCCTCAGGCTTATAAAGAACTAAAAAAAAAATGCATTATGATGAATTCAAACATATTTAACCTTGTCATTGTGCTTTTTCTTATACTATGATGTACGCAAAACCATGATATTTATGTTTTCTGTTTTGTTTTTTTTACCTCTCCCAGTGTGCAGAATCCACTTGGTTAATGCGATGAAAGCCCCAGAACAACGGCGCCAGTGTCTCGATCACCACACACCAGTCTTTTTATTATTTATTGTCATCATTGATGAGGTTTGTATGATGAGTGTTGATGTCTAAGTGTGTCTCAATTTTTATGCAAAAGATGTTGTAGCATTTTTAAAAGATTTCACACAGAACTGTGATCTTTCACAACAGCAGAAGTTTTTTTTTAAATTCATATTCATTAATGCTTCATTTTCATCATTGTTTAAGTCAGTCATGAAACTACAGAAAAAGCAG
>JAVALU010001595.1:0-202221 GCA_030770095.1 Gila robusta | reverse complement strand
GGGAATAATATTCATGAGATATGAATATGCCATTATCGTATACTCAAATTCGATTATCCCCAATAGGGAATAGGGTAATCCTCACCGAGAAATATGAATCATTAACACCGATTGCTCTTATTAATTATTAATATAGGTCGTGTAAAATCAGATCTCTCTCTTTATCAGGGTAAACTTAGATGATGATTCATTAACATAGTTATCATGCACTCGTTCGTTTACCAGCCTGGTAAACATCAAAAAGATACCTCCTGTGGCCACCAGAAATTATATTTTCGCTTAATGCACTTTAGATATTTTAATAATACATCAGTAGAGCTTGTACCATAACGGATCTGGCATGTTCAGGGGCTTCAATGTGTAATAGAACAATGAGACAGATTCAATTCAAAAGATATAGAGTTTAATAAAACAAGACTCAAGATTCATAAACTACTTAAATCACTCAGGATTATAACACTACTTAAATCCCACGCAGAGTAGATATGCAAACAAAAACAAACCATTACAAGACGACAAAAGAACGAGTTCGAATACGAAATGATTGGAGAGAGAAAGTTATAGGGTGATGAGAGCTAAGAAGATAGAGAGAGATGCGAAGAGAGAGAGAGAGAGAGATAGAGAGAGCACGAGATGAGAGAAATCAGTTCAAACATATTTCAAACAGACGACAAGGGCTTTACAATAGAGCGAAATATACAACCTAAAACCGCACATTAATTTAGATTGTACGGTTTCTTTTTCTATGTTCCCTAGTTGTGTTAGCTGTGTTAGCAAAATGAAGACCGTCTGATGTCCGGGGGATAGTTGTTCGTTCTGACGAACGTATTAAGATGTATGCGATGCCTCTTCAGCTCGTGATAACGGACACGAGAGATGCTTTAATCTTAAATTCGTTCGTTCGTGAGTGCTACTGTACACGAATGGAGAATTATCAACTGTGGAGGATAGCTCAAGGAAAAGCAAGAACTAAGAATTAACACAAAGAAGTAAAAACGACGCGGAACGAGCCGGGCTGTAGTACGTCAGATGAAGTTATGGGAACTCTCTCTGTCGTAGAGGAGCTTCTAGCACAGCTGAGACATGGCGTCTCCTGTTTTTGAAGGAGGCATCGAGACACCGCCTTTCGAACGTGTCCTGATCCAGATGCTTATGGCGGGAGGCCTCAGACTGCAAACCTTTGTGGTTCGCAAGTAACACGCCTTCTGTGGTCATGATGGGCCATAGGAGATTACAATATAGTATTAATACGACTGTCAAAAGCTATGATTAATAACAATAATGGCCAACATATTGCGCTTTTGGGTTTTGTGAATTCTCGATCTTAATGTCGATTCTCTGATTCCAATCATACCACTCGCTGTCATTCTAGGGGCTAGGAACCATTCAATAACAAGATTTTGTGCGTTGGATTTAAACGAATGTCGAGACTGCCGAACACATATCTTAAAAGCATACAGTTAGAAATCAATTTATGTCACGGAAGGGAATCCTGAACACAACAGAAAACGCTTTAGTACATTTGAAACGTTACTTAAACTACACTAGGTTCCGACTGATAGTCTGCTTGGTGATGAGTGTGGTGTGTGTGGTGTAATTCAGAGTTCGTCGCGTGGTCAGTCACGCGTTGGACTCCAGATCGTCTCGAGGTTTCCGTGATATGATGTGTGCGCCGCCTCGACATTTGAGGATTTTAGTCTTATTCCCGGAGTGGACGCAGTATGGTTGTACGTTTACACAAAGGTTGTCTGTGAATGTGATGTGTCGTGCAGAGGTGAACACACACGGTGATCTCCGGCAGAAGAGTCGGCCCCTGGTTGGATCAATTGTGGTAAGACAGAGGATCCTGTGAATTACTTATCAGCGAAGAAACGCCGCGGGGGGACATCTTTTTTTGTTTAGTAGGGTCTGTCCAATCGGGTAATGCTTAACAAGAGTCCAAGTCCCATTTTGCTTCGTGTGTGAAACGGTAACGTTAAGAAAGTCCCCATGACAGTCTGTTGTATGTGTGCACCAGCTCATCTCCGAATGGGAGGGAGATGTTTTACCATAATTAGGAATCTAGTTTGAATACGAACCACATTATTGGCGCAGATCATCTTATTATTGCTCTACATTCCCCCCGTTTGAAGGTTCCGGCCGACAGGACCCCGTGTGGGATTGCGGCCTACGTTGAACGCACTCTTACGAACGGCATTGGGGTCTAGTGAGCATGAAAATCAATGGAGGTTGGATGCTGCAGATGAATGTTTAGGTCTGAGGGCTGCAGCTCTATGAGGACGTTTCCGGCCCGCTTCATTCATCAAGCGGGGCGTCTCTCTTTCCGCCGAGGCCTCGCTAAGGAACCCTGCCGGGTCCGCAGACATGGCTTGGGTGAGCCTGGCTGTTGAGGCTCGCATCTCGTTGAGTCGTCGTACAGGACGTAGGCCAGGCCCAAGGTTAGGACGTGGCCGATGATCGTTGAAATGCACACGGCAGTGTCGGCGGCGGTCCAGGCTTGGACGACAGGTGAAGCGTTCAGGATGGGCATTCTGGACAATGCTTGGAGGGCTGTGTCAAGGGGTGCGATGTCGATGATCTGTGACCCCCTTCCTGAATCCATTTTTCCAGTTCTGGATCGAAAGTGAAGTTGCGATCCTTAAAGAAGGGTGGAATCTCTAGTTCGGATTGGTATTCTTCGCTCGGGAGGTGATACAAGGCTAGTCGTCCAGGTGGAGGATGGCTCCTCGTGGGACTTGAATTCCACATGGTCTGGTTTCAGCAGGTTGACGCGTGTAGCGGTGTCGTGCTGGTCGTAGGTCAGTGTCGCCGCCGTACTGGAGTGTTAACGAGCCACCGATCCCCCACGATCTCAGCTTGCGTCTCGTGACTTGTCTGCGAGGCTTAGCATCTGCCGGGCAGCGTGTATCGCTGGCCAGATGTTGCAGGCCGCAAATCCCATCAGTGTTGTCTCTTAGGAATGGTTTGCTTGGGCAGAGATAGTGAATGTCTTTGGTGAGGGTACACATGTGCAGGTTTGGGGCTAAGTACAGCTGTGTGTTGCTGTCGTGGTACGCTACCGCTTCGGGTGTCCGTACCTTGAAATAAGTGTTGCTCTGCCAAAATCCTACGTTGACAATATCCTTGAGTCGGTAGATATCGGCTTGATTCTATGATGGGTAAACTCAAGAGGAATCCTACCTCTCGCTGTGCAGGGTCAACATACAGGGGAATGGCACTGCCCAAAGAGTAGGCAAGGTGGATTTGTATCGGGTCCGCGGGTGTTGTTATGGCAGAAGCCAGCACGGTTTGCACCAGGCTTAGGAGTATCAGGTATGGCGGGATCCTACCCATGGCTAAGCTGTCCATGGAGGAACTTACTTCTCGGAGCATGTCGGTCATTAATGCCGTGACCAACTGTGTCTGGGCAAAGTCATTCTGGAAAACTGTGAACAGCTGTTTCATGGAGCTCACAGTTTGATTCAACATGACGCTATGAGTGTTGAGGATTGTCACGGTTCCTCTCAGGGTCTTGCCGATGGTTTTCAGGGATGCACTTTGTGTGTTGAGTTGTTCTTTTAACTGTGGAAGTTCCGTCTGAATTTCGGCTACGTGCCGTCGCACCGTGGCTATGTTAACGGCGTTGACACTTGACATACCAATGTTGAACAGCGTGCCTACGGCGGCAGCAGCTCCGAGCAACGCTCCCAGGAACCGCTTGGAACGTTTGTTGTGTCCTCCCAATTCAGCTTGGGTGACGGTCATCTTCTCGAGTTGGTTCAGCATGTGCTCGACATCGGCTTCGGTGTGGTTGAGGGCGGTTTCTGTCCATCGGGCACCTGCCCAGCTGTACATGCGCTACCGCTCTTGGGTAGTGCGCAAGGTAGACATTTCGAGGGTCGAGTCGCACGTACACTTTCTGCGTGTGCGTTCGGCAATTGGTAATCAGCAGTCCAGGTTGATCCCTCAATACAATGCCCGAGGCCGGTCCTGGTGAGATGGCGTCGGCTGGCAGCTGGCCTCTGGTCGACTGAAAGCACAGGATGGCAATCCACAGCAGCATCCTGTTACAGGCAAGAGAGAGAGGTATGGAGGAAAAGGGGAAAGAGAGAAGGCACAGGTCAGCGAGGTTTGTCCCTGGTTGTGTGGGACAGTCTTTTCGCTGCGGATGACGGCGGTTGAGTTTTAGTTTTCATTGGCCCCTTCCTGTCTGTCCCTACTAGGGGCCACATGTCTTTTAATCTGATTGCGGTGGACCCATTTGAGAACTGGTTCTCTCGGTCCCCGTTTTAGCTGGATTTGGTACGCAACGGGGGAGAGTTTGTTCACAATTTGTGAGGTCCCGTCCAGTGGGGCAGGAACTTCTTTGACAACTGCTTGGGTGGCAGGGCGAAACTGTAGTACAGGACTTTGTCGCCCACGTTGAGTTCCTGGTGTGATGCTCTTTCGGTCGTAATATGCTTTCTGCCCTTCAGCGCTGGTTTTCAGATGTTGCTGGGCGGAAAGCGAAAGTTGTTTTCAAGTGTTTATGGAGCTCGTCCAGGTACTGGGACGTGGTGTAGGCGGTTGACGAGGTTGTGGTCTCCCGGTTGATACAACAGGTGTAATGGCAGGGTCATCTGCCGCCCGGTCATGAGTTCAAACGGGGACACCTGTGTTGATTCCTGCGGTGTGGCTCGGAGGGCCATCAGCACGAGGGGGAGTTTCACATCCCAGTCTTTCTGATTAGCCGATACGTACTTTCTTAGCATGTGGACCACCGTTCTGTTCGCTCTCTCTACCTGACCAGACGCGATTGGATGGTGACTAATGTGAAGTTTAGCTTGTACCCCTAGACATCTCCAGATCTTTTGCATGATCTCGGCAGTGAAGTGGGTACCTCTGTCTGAGTTGACTCTTAGTGGCAATCCGAACCGGGAGAAGATGTGGTTCATCAGGAGATATGCCGTTGTCTGGGCAGTGTCGTTAGGTGCTGGCAAACACTCTACCCACTTGGTAAACTGACACACCACCGTGAGAAAGTACTTGTTGCCTCTTGTTGACCTGGGCAGAGGTCCTACCCAGTCAATTTGGAGGTCTGACCATGGGAACGTGATTCCTCTGCGTTGCAGTGGGGCTCTGTGACTTGGGTTTGATGGTTGGAATTGACAGCAGACCAAGCATTCTCTCACATACTCTGCCACATCTTGTTGCATGCCTGGCCAGTATGCCACCTGTCTAAGTGTCTCATACGTGGCTTTGGTACCGTGGTGTCCAGCATAGGGTGTGTTGTGGGCGTGCATTAGCATTACCCCCCTTTGGCAAAGTGGCACCACGAGTCTAGGCGGTGTGGTGTCATCAGTGCCAAACCATAGAATGCTGTCCCGCACACGCAACATATGTCTGGAGTTATGTAGATGTCTTAGGTATGAGTCAGCATCGATGTCTGATGGTGAGATCGGGTGGCAGGCGGGGTCAGAGAGGTGGTCAAGAATTGTCTTTATGGCAGTGTCTGTGGCTTGCATATCCGCAATATCGTTGTTGGAAATTTGCGGAGTTAGCGACAGCATTTGTGAAGCTGGTGCCGTAGGAGGCAAGGGCCGTTTGCTGCGGGTTAGTGCCGCAACAGCGGGGGTGGTAAGGGGTTTGGGGGAGACCACAGCTCACCGTGGAGGGCGCCGGTTTTGGCAAGCGCATCGGTGTGGTCATTAAAGTCTTTGTCTTGGCCTGCAGTTTGAATGTCCCTTGACCTTCTTCCAGTACACGGTGACATCGTGTGTTGTTGTGATGTTATCACATTCCTGGAACAGGTGTTGGTGTTTGACGGGCTTGTTGTTTGCTGTTTTGAAACCGTTTTGTTTCCAGATCGGGAGATGGCAAACAAAACTGAGTCTGGCATAGTTAGAGTCTGTGCATATGAGAAGTTCTCTGATGTTATGGGCTGATGCGATTTGCAGAGTTATGAGAATTGCTGCTACCTCTGCATATTGTGATGACTGGGGGCCCAGTTTGAAGTGTCGTGGTGGGCATGGGTGGTTGTCAACCCACAGTACCCCTGCACCTGCCTTCAGGATGCCCTCAGTGGTTGTAGGAGCATCCGTCGACGTAAGCCGTGGGCATGCCGTTGCACACATTGCTGTCAAAGTACCTGTGACAGGTCAGTGGTGGCTGTTGGGGCTCTGGTGTGTTCAGCATCGTAGCAGGTGAGTTGTCAGAGCAGTCTTGACATGCAGCCAGGCCGTTTCCCAACGCTGACTTGTGATTTTGTGCATATCGGGCCTCGACATCACATCCTTGGAGAGCCATTAACCACGTGGCTATGCGTGCATTGGTTACTACGCCATCTCGGATGCGTTGGCTGTTGAGGAACATTACGGGCTGGTGGCAAGTGTCTATTATGACTTTCTGTGCTCCAATGTAGTTGGAGAAACGCTGTATGGCCCATACTGTACAGAGCAACGCTTTTTCGCAGTCTGAGAATTTACATTCTGGAGGGAGAAGTGTCTTGCTGGCGTATGCGACCACCTTTTGTCTTGGTCGTGCCGTTGGTATAGGCCAGCACTGAGACATTGGTCAGAAAACCCAGCTTCCAGGTAGAATTCCTTTTGAGGATCGGGGTATGCGAGACAGGGAGCTGTGCATAAATGTCTTTTTAGTTCCGCCATGGCAGTTTTCTGAGCGTCTGACCAGACGAAAGGGCAATCTTTCTTCAGCAGAGCGGTGAGGGGCCTGGCGATGTCTGAATAGTTTTCGATGAACTGTCGAGAGTAATTGCATACCCCTAGAAAACTTCGCAGTTCGGAGACGTTAGTGGGAGGCTTGATGTTTTGAATGGCGTGGATGCGGTTTGATTGTGGTTCGATGCCATGGGTTCCGATGAGCAGGCCCACGTAGTTGACCTTGGTACGGCACCACTGTCCCTTGTGGAGGGCTATTTTGGCGCCGGCAGTGGATAACTGGTTCAAAACATAGTCTATTTCTTTCAGGTGGTCGGGCTCTTCATAGAACACGCTAAATAGGTTACCTCTCATTCTGGCGTCTGGGCAGGCCTTGTTCAGGAAGATGTTGAACTCAGCTGGTGAGTTGGCATACCCGAACGGGCATCTGTTGAAGGTGAACTGTCGGTTGCCAAATGTGAATGCCAGCTTGTATTGGTCTTCTGGGTGCACTGGAATGGTCCAGAATCCAGAGGCCACATCGAGTGTAGAGAAGATGGTGGTTCCTCTGATTCGGGATATTTCCTGTTCCAGCTGTGTCATGGGCCACCGTGATAATGGCACCTGTTGATTCAGCTTTCGATAGTCAATGGTGGGCCGCCATTTCCCATTCGGTTTGAGAACGGGCCAGATGGGGGCAGAGTAGGTGCTGTTACATGGACGGATGACACCTTTCTCAAGCATGGATTCGATGATTTCCTGCACTGGTTCGTGCGAGGCAATGGGAATTTTGTACTGCTTGACGAAAGTGGGAGGAGCCTCGGGATGCGTGGGGATGCGCACCGTGTGGAGGTGGTAAGGCCACAGTCTAACGAGTCTTTGGCAAAGGAGTCTTTGAACTTATAAAGGACTTGTCTTAGTCTTTGGCGGTCTGCGTCGTCCTGAAGCGCATCAGCATCTTGCAGAATTTGCTGCACTTGAGATTCAAAGCCTTGATATGGCTCCTCTGTCGGTGTGTCATCGGTCGGGTTGATTTTTAAAGGTGTAGCAGGTGCATTAGTCTCACTGACAGGCTGGTGGGAGACTGTGTACACCGCGAGGTGTTGGTCCTCTGTCAGCTCAGTTCTGCACACTTGCTCTTTGGCTACTGACATGACAGATGTGATGGCAATGAGTTGGAAGGGTACTGTGAACACTGTGTTGTCAGTGTGCCCTTCAGGTATCAGCGCAGGTGGGATGGGCCCGATGACGGGTAATAGAAGTTCAAAGTCATGAAAATCGTGGCTCACTAGCCATCCTAGCCTGTAGGATCTGGGGATGTTGATGTCCGTTGCTGTGCAGTTGTTGAACAGAATGTAGACTACCCGAGATGACACTTCTGTGAGGGGTGTGGCTTCGAGTGTGAGTCTGAGGTCCCCACATTCAGGGTTAAGTTGGAAGAAAGCCAGCGTGTGGTTTAAGGTTTGGCCACGTCGCATGTTGAGCCGTACAGTGACCCCTTTAGTGTAAGCTGGTATCACTGTTCTTTGTTCGTTGATTAGGGTGCAGACTTCTGGGATGGTCTGCCCTGACAGCAGATTTTCATGATCGATGAGAACAGGTGGCTGTAAAGTCAATGGGGCCCATACCACTTCATTAAACATGTCCACATGAGCTTTGAGACGAAGCAAAACGTCTGCTCCGATGTAGACATCGTGGACCGGATCCGGTAGGATCAGGAAGTAATGGGTCAGGCACCGGTTATTCCACTTTAATTGCAAAGCACAGATCCCTTTTGCAGCTATCATGGAAGATGGATGTGCGTTGAGAGGGAAACGTGTGCGTTTGCTGGTATAAGGCAGGTCCGGTGTTTTGTCAATGATTGCATTGAATAGTGAGAGACTGATGGCTGAGTTGTCTGCCCATAGTGCTAGGATAATGTCTGTTGTGGTTATATCTTGCAGTTGCAGGTCAGTCCTGACCTGGGGGCAGTAGGTATCAGAGCCTTTGCTGGTTTTGAAAGTACAGAGTAGTGAACTTGATCAGCTGTTGTGACTGGGTCGTCATGTCTGGCTGAGGGAATTCCCGTGAACCCTGTGACCTGACAGTCTGGCTGAGCAGATATGTGTGGCTGGAGGGGGAGGGGTTCACGCACTTGAGCCCAAACTTGCAGGTGTTTGAAGTCCAGTAACGGCTCGAATCGATCCAGCAGGTCCTTGCCTATGAGAAATGGATAAATGTTCATTGGCGAAACGTAGACAGGGTGTACTAGGCTCATAGGACCGATTGCCAGGTGAATGGGAGCTACGTTTCTTAGTTGGATGTCATTTTGCTGTATGACTGCACATTCAGCTCACAAGTGTGGAAGTTAAGAGTTCGATTTTGTTTTTGAGCTTCAAATTTAAGTTTTTCAAAGAGTTCAGTCGATATGAGCGTGAGATCGGAGCCTGTGTCCACAAGCGCTTCGAGTCTCACCTCCTTTTCCAAAGTGATTGTTAGGTAGAGTTTGCGTGCCACTCCTTTTTCGATCAGGTTCCCCAGGAGTTTTGGTGTGGGGTCTTGCGTGTTGATCGATAAACAGTGCGGGTATGTTTCGTGTGGCTCGTTGTGGGTGCAGATCAACAAGACAGCACTGTCTGGTACCTTTGTGTGAGTGCTGCTGCAGTTTTGTTCAGGAAGTGCAGCGTTTTGTTCAGGAAGAACGGTTGTCAGCCAGAGTGAGTGAGGGGTGTTGTCAGTTGGTGATGCAACAATGAATTCACTAGTCTGTGGCTGACAAACAGTGTTCTGGGGGGCTGTCAGTTGGAGGGAGTGAGTGGAGCTGTCACTTTGTGATGTAACAGCGAGTTCGATAGTCTGTGGTTTGACAGTGTCTGTGGGGCTGTCAGTGGGAGGAACGTTGGGAGTGGAGTTGGCTTCAGGCCTAGGGTTTAGTCATGCGGTGTCTTGTTTATCTTTGTCATCCTTGCAAGGTTTCTTTTGAAGAAACTCTCTCAGCACGCTCAGAAGTTCTGCAGCTTCAACCGTGGCTGTGTTGTTTTTGTTGGATTTTGGCTCCAACCGCAGCTTATCAGTGTCACATCGAGAGGGGTCCTTCGACCGGCTCTCTGGGCTTAGTGTTCGGGGAGATGGAGGTCGGCTCCTTCTGGGTTGCCGGCCGCCTTCCCAGGTGCCCCCTCCCGTTTGGTTGTGGGAGGGGCGAGGCCGGTCCCAGAATTGCCTAGAGTGGTCGTTCTGTTGCCTTGGGCGAGCACCCCCACGACCGCGCTGACCTCTGTTGGCCTGAAACGGTCTTGACTCTCTGTTGACAGGTTTGTAAGTGGGGTGCTGTGCGCCCTCTAGGGGCAGCTCTGAGCGGTGCTCAGAGACGGGGCAGATTGTGGGGTTTCTCACAGTCTTTTCAGAGATAGTTCTTTGTTTGGTGTATGCTTTGTGAGCCAAGTCACGCAATTGTTGAATTGACATAGTCCTTGGCTCAGCAAAGACTCCCAGATGATGGGAGAGGGTAGGGTGGAGATTCCGCAGAAACAGGGTCTTGAAATTCCAGTCCTCTTCCATGCCTGGCTCATTGCGTGATCCGAAGTAGGCTTGTCGGAGGCGGCCGTAATACGCTTGTGGCGTTTCGAGCCGGGCTTGTTTCAGGTCCATTGCCGCTATGATACCTTGGTCTGATTCTGGATCGGAGAATTCACGAATCAGAGCTTGCCGCAATTGCTGGTAGTCCATCTTGACGGTCTCTGGTTGGCGGTCTAGGAAGCTTCTCACGTCACGGCTTGAAGTGATCCTGAGAAGATACAGCTTATCCCAAGTAGTGGCGTTGGCCACAGTTTGTAAGTGAAAATCAATGTCTTTTAAATAAGAGTGTACATCGTGACCTCCTGCTGGATTGGGAGTGAAGGTCGGGATGTTTCTAGCAAGCTTGTCCAGTTCTTTAGGGGCCGTGTGTTGACCGATGGCCCTACCCTTCGGTTTAGGGCCCTGCTCCTCTTCAGCTGGTGGGAGCTCGTAGCGGCTGGCTAGAGTGGTGTCGCGCCGTGGGCTTGCTTCCCCTCCTTCAGCTCTGGGGGTTTGGCTGAAACGTGCAGGCTCGCTGGTAAGGGGAAACGGAGTGATGGGTGTTTCCCCCTCCAGGTCGCCCTGCAGTCTGTAAGAATGTTTCAGTTCTCTGTGGACAATGTCAAGTTCATATTTTAGATCGTGTCTCTGTTGGACAAGCTCGTTAATCTCAGCTCGGGCTGCTTGCAAATGTTTTTCGCAGGCCTTGGCTTTGGCCTCTCTGTCTTTTAATTCAATCTCTGCTCTTTTCAAAAGAGCGTCGCCACGTAGCAGTTTGTCCTGGAGTTCCTCCGTGGTCCGTTTTTCCGACTGCAACCTCTTGTCTGTGTCCATGCGCAGATCCTCCAAGGCCTTTTGCAGTCTTTCCACTTCCTCTTGTAATTCTGGGCGCGTTTCGTCCTTGGCTTTGACCTCCAGAAGTAGCTGATCCAGACGCTCCTGCGTGTGGTCCTTTTGTTTGCGGGCCTCCTCCAGTTGAGTCTTTAGTCCTGTGACTTCCTTTTCCAGATGAGCGTTGTCTTCCTCCGCCAAGCGTGCCTGTGCCACCAAGTTGTGAGCTAGGCTTCCGATTATCCAGCTCCATTCCTTTGAACTGTAGGTCTGCGTGGGGTCGTTGGACATTAGCTGGTCTACGTCGGCGTCCAGTTCCTGTCGGGTCAGGGATTTTGGGTCGCCAGCGTCCTTGGGCAGACAGCCGGTTGTCAAGCATCCAAGCATCTTAACCAAGCATCCAGATTGCTCCAATGGGCCGCAGGACTGGAAGCGCGTGACATTTTTGCTCACTGTAGGGCGAGAGAAACACAACACACACAAAAAGGGCCAATGCAAGCTTTTGTTTTGTTTTTGAGGCTAACGAGCCGTAGTACGGTCGTGCCGTCTATAGAAATTTTGGCTAACTGCCGTAGACAGTTAGGTGGGCCAATTTATGCGGGTCAACTTGGGACCCGAAAATAGAGGCTGCCTGGTTGTCACTCTTATTGTTTAACTTCCTTGGGGTCTCTTGGTGAACTGAAAGAAACAAATCACAACAGAACAAAACAAAACAAAGGAAAAGAAGATCGAGAGGGGAAAGCAAAATCAAAATATCGCAGTGAAAATAACACCTAAGTGAACTGACCTGCTCTGTAGCGTAACCTCTAAGAACTAAGAGGGTGTGTCTTAGGGGGAAAGAGGTAAACCAAACGCTTAGACAATCTATCCGGGGGAATATCTAATATTCTGTGGCTTATATTATGTGTCAGGGTTTTATCAAAATCATTTTTTTTTTCTTTACCTGAGGTGAACTGAGGTCGAACCCAGCTGGCCCCAGCAAGCGTGGTCAAACTTTCCGGCGCCGCCAAACACTTGACCGCCGTGACCTCGGGCTCTTCGTTGCTCTGGTCACGGTTACGCCCCCTCAAACAGCGCGTGACATGTAAACACAACCTGGTAATCTTCGAGGTATCAACCGGCCGACCGCACTGCAAAGGTGGGCGGGGCCCAGAACCCACCAGCGAACTGGCGTGGCGGTTTCGCCTATGGTTTGTGCACCGTTCCCAACAATTGACTTGTGCGATGGCTTGATGGTTGACCCTACAAAGCACCAGATTGCTGATGTCACTTACTGCGTGCCGTAAACCGTGGCAGAGATAAAACAACTCGAGAGTCACCGCACTGTCAGTGTCGGCGACGCCAGTCAGCAGACTCGCCCACCGAGATCAACCAGGACTCCCACAATCCTCCACAGATGCTGAGGTTTTTACCTATACAACAAGCAAAATGGAATGAACAAGGGAGCTTAAAGTGAATTAAGATTTTCCTTTCTTAAACCAAATTGAGTAATTTAGGTAAGTAAAACAGAAACTACAATAAACCTGAAGAGGGGTAAGGTAGTAACTAAATGACTTTGAAGAGAAAAATTAATTTACCTGGAAAGGAAAACTAAATTAAAAGGTGAACGGCTTTTGCCAACTGATGATAGCACAACAATATATTAGACAGGATGGTAGTTATTGAAAAATAACCTAACCCGATTGGAAGTTAGCAATAACTCAATGCAGGTGGAAGCCGGAAATGGGAGCGGTAGGCCGCTGTAGTGGGTTTTGGAGCCTCAAGGGGGCGCACTTCCTCTCTGTGGTTCACCTGGACTGTTTGACACAATTTAAAATTTCAATTAAAATTGGTTTAACTCAAATCCAAATGAGCCTGGGGGAAATTGAAAGAGGATTAGACTGATTTCTTATAATAATCGTAACAACACTGAAGTCGTTCGTAATGATTATAAAATAATCCTCGGGAAAAGCATAAATGAAAATGATTTCATACAGTTTAAGTTCAGTAGAAGGCTGATAGCTGGCTTGAGAAGGGTGTCTGCCACTAGGTGGCTTCTTTCTTTTCAGGGGGGGCTATCAATGCCAAATGTGAGAAATGTATAGTGGAGGAAAAGAAATAAAATAAAAATAAAATAATTGTTTCAAAACAACTCTAGATACACTGGGGAAGGAGAAACAAAGTTTTGTTTTTGCAGAGGAATCAGAATGATTTCTGATAATAGATCACCATACTACTGAAGTTATTAGTACGATTATAAACATAAAATAAAAATAAAACAGAACAGAGTCATCGAGACAGATAGAAATAGTGAAGGGTAGGCAGAGTGAGTTTGAGCAGAAGAGTGATAGCTGACCTGGAGGGGCGTCTGTCTCTCTCCACGTGAGCTATCAGTGATTTGGACTGAGGGATTCTATGACTCAAGCCCCTAATTCACTTCCGTGAATTGTACTTAAAATAAAATGTCTCAGCCCAAAAGGAGGATTGTTTTAACGGACTAGCAAGCTGTAACTGCACGTATGTATTTAGGCAGCTTATTCAACAATCATCACAGTAAATTTGGAGGAAAGCACAACCGGAAGGGAAGCAATGGGTAGCAGATCCTACCTGCTATTGCCCACGCGGTGGCGGTGTCGCGCTCACGCGAGCCAAACTCACGAGCGTAGTAATTTGAAACTGACGCGCGCCTGTTAAGGAAATCCAAAGTTTCCTCACGCACAGATTTCTACACGACACAAGTATACACACTAGGGCTGCACGATATTGGGAAAAAATCACATTGCGATATTTTATTTTTCTGCGATATATATCGCGATATGAAAACAATTTCACCAGATGACTTTATTAGCTCTCTTTGGAAAGAATGAATCATCTGAATGACTGGGGTGATTTTGTAATGGAGTAAATCTGCATAGCAACTATTATAGTTAACTAATGTAGTTAACTAGAGTTTAATAAATGGAACCTTATTGTAAAGTGTTACCAATTTGTTATGTCTCGTGAGTTCAGTGTTGGACAGATCAGTTGTTTTAACCATTCATTAAAGTGAATCGGTTCAAAGGAGTCATTAGTTCGCGAATTGGAGGTGTAATTAACGGACCACGGCACACGTTGTGTGATTATCCAGGCAGTTTAGGACATCGCACAAGATTGGTCTCAACACAGAAAACATTTCATCACTGGATCGACTTTTTTTTTTGTTTGTTTATTGAAAGTGTGGTTTATCTGAATGTGTGGAACGCTTTTCAGAGAATATATTTTTTTAGCACAATTCACAACCAGTAGTTCAGGAAAAAAATATATCCGAATGCTTCACGTGAAACTTCGTTCTTCCGACCTTTTACCATTGTGTATTCTCAAAGATATTCAGTCAACTTAATTCATTAATATGCGCGAGAGAGGGAGAGAGAGCAAGACAGTTTGAAACGGTGAGAGTGCGCGCGCGCGACCGGGGCTCTCTCTCTCTGCTCGTTCTCTCAGTTTAACAAGCGCAACAGTCAGTCATCTATCACTCACCGGTCAAATAAGGCTTTGGCGGGATATAAATACGCTTTGGCGGCCGTCAAAAAATGTTAAATACAGGAAGGGCAATCTGACTTTATTTTGAATTCTCATGTTCGTTCAAGCTCAGAAATAAGAGAAAGACCACTGATCTTTGTGTCTGCCCGGCTCACAGAAAACAACGCGCAAGTTCCAGTCTTTTTACGCTTGATGTTTAAACAGGACTTAAAAACACATGCAAATGATAAACTTTCACTATATGATGGTTAAACTTAGCAATTAATCTGCGAATCGCAAGCGTTACGGGCCGGGGAGCTGCTGGCCCGTTCTGATCATGAATCACAGATCAACTACGATCCCTAAGGCTTACATCGCAACATCCTGCGATGTGACTATCGTGGATGTGCACATCGCGATATCGATGTTAAAATGACACATCGTGCAGCCCTAATACACACACTTCACAAGTATACTTTACGAAGATCACGGCGGATCTCTTTGTGCTCGGTCTGCACAGAAAATGAAACGGGATTTTCACCGGGTAGCTAAGCCAGTTTTGAAACCCGAAATTATCGTTGCTATAACGACATAAAATAAAGATCTTTTACTGACGGGAGGATTCTCGCCCCGCAGTACACAAAAATATACCGGTAATACGCCTGAGTGAAGATTTCTTTGTTCAAACAGGACTTCGAACAATATTAACATGTACCACAGCCAAACAAAAGAAATGTTTTTCTTTTCCTTAACCTGGGCCTTTTAAAATATTGTGACTGCAGTTTTCATCACATCCAGTAGTGTTAAAAAGAAATGCTTTAGACCTCTTTTCAGCACTGTTGGTGTGGCATGGCTTTTGCCTTGCTCAGTTTTTGAGTCGACTATAACGTTATACAATGCAGACGCACGTACGCAATATTAAACTCTCAAAAACATACATGAATATGAATCTGAATATTGGTCTCAAAATGAAGTTTGAAAATGCCCGCATCCTCCACCATATAAATGTAGCGATAATGACTTTTGTAGGGAAATTATTAACTCAAAGGGGGAATAATATTCATGAGATGATGAATATGCATTATCGTATACACAAATTAGATTATCCCAAATAGGGAATAGGTTAACCTCACCGTATATGAATCATTAACACGATTGCTCGTATTAATTATTAATATAGGTCGGTAAAATCAGATCAATTATCAGGGTAAATTTTCATGTGATTCAAATTTAGTTTATCATGCACTCATTCGTTTACCAGCCTGTAAACATCAAAAATACCCTTCCTGTGGCCACCAGAAATGATATTTTCGTGTAAGGCACTTTAGATATTTTAATATGAATCAAGTAGAGCTTTATAACATAAGATCAGCATTTTCAGGGACTTCAAGTTTATAGAACAATGAGACAGATTCAATTCAAAAGATTATAGAGTTTAATAAAACCAACTAAAGATTACATAAACTACTTAAATCACGCAGGAGTAAATATGCATAACAAAACAAACAATTACAACGAAACAGAAAATGATTGCAATACGAAGTATTGGAGAGAGAAAGTTAGAGGGTGAGAGAGAGAGAGAGAGAGAGAGAGAGAGAGAGAGAGAGAGAGAGAAATCTTCTCAGGACAGAACAGTTCAAACAGTTACTTCAAAATGAGACCCAAAGGCTTTTTAGGAAGTTCTAGACAACCTTAAAAACAGCATTCCATTTTAGATTATACTTGCATTGATATGGGCCCTTTTGTGCAGCTGGTTTGAAAAGAAACGTAGGCTGATGTCCGGAGTTTCGTTCGGACGGAGGTAGATGTTGCGATCTCTTCAGCTCGTACGACAGATGCTTAATCTTAAATTCGTTTCGTTCGTGAGTGCACTGAACGAAGGAAAACTATCAACTGAGGTAGATAAACGGAAAGAAAAACTTAGATTAAAACGAAATTTAGAAAGCAAACGAAGAGCTCCGGTTGGAGTTCTTGTTGAAGGAGTGAACCTCTCTCTGGCGTAGGACTGCACAGAACAGAAGTGGCGCTTCATGTTTAAAGGGAGCAGTGGCACGCCTTTCTCATGTGCCCGATCCAATCGTGTGGGAGGAGGCGTGGCGGCACACTTCGTTCCGGTCGATGTACAGAGGAGACCGAACTGAATCATAAAACATTTCTAGTCTAGTATTAATAAAAGAATGCATCATGTTGCACTTTGGATTAAGTATTCGATACCATTGAACTTCTTGGATCCTAACAATACCACACACGGTACTTCTGTGTGCTAGTAAGATAAAGATACATGATTATTTGTGATTAAACGCATATCACATATCCTAAAGCTGATGGTTGTAGCAATGAAAATCACATGGGAATAGTGCAACACAACAAGAAACATTTTATACAAATATCGAAACATTTACAAGGTATTTTGTCTCACACGTGGTCAAAATGAGTGTGTGTTTGTGGATGTATGTGTGTGGTGTGTGTATATAAGTTCATCCCGTGGTTGGGTGTTGAACTTTTGCTCATCCCCTGCTGTTCTATATGTATGTGCGTATTTGAATGGACAATGTGGAAGTGACAATGTTCGTCTTGTTATCGAAGGGAAACCCTGGGGAGTTCTCCGCGTGATCTTGAGCCAAAGCGGCCTTTTGGTCATATGCCTTTTGGTCACATGTGGTAAAACCGGACACTGCTTTGTGTATTCACTAGTAATTTAATCAAATGGCAGCCACCCATTTGCTGGTGTCCCGATCAGAGAACAGTGGAGCTATGTTTGTAGCTTAGATTGTCAGTAATTGAATCAAAATGGCAGAACTGGCCATCTGATTGCGGCTACATGGTCAAACCCGGAGAAGCGCCTACACATAAACTGTCTGGAGATGAAAGCGGTCGCTTTGGCTCTCAGAGCCCTGCTTCCACATCTAAAAAACGAACATGTCCTGGTCCGAACGGACAACATGACGGTAGTGTCGTACATAAATCGCCAGGGTGGACTCAGGTCGAGCGCCATGCATTCAATGGCCAGGAGACTCATCTTATGGTCCCAGCACAACTTGCGCTCGCTGAGAGCAGCGCATGTGCCAGGCGCCCTGAACCAGGGGGCAGACATGCTATCCAGAGACAAGATTCTCCCAGGAGAATGGGCTCTCAACCCGCTGACGATTCAGTGGTTATGGAAAACCTTTGGCAAAGCGGAGATCGACCTCTTCGCCTCCAAGGAGAACGCGCACTGCTCTCTTTTCTTCACGAAAAGCACGGACGCGCTCGCCCAGAGCTGGCCGAGCCGCCCCTTATATGCCTTTCCCCCGAACGCGATGCTGCCACAGGTCATCAGTCGGGTCAGAGAGGAGAAAAACGCAGTGCTTCTGATAGCCCCACTCTGGAAGAACCAAACATGGTTTCCAGATCTGATGCAAATGCAATCTGCACCACGGCCGATTCCACTGAGGCCAGACCTCCTCAGTCAGGCCAGCGGGATGATATTTCATCCCCGCCCTGATCTGTGGGCCCTTCATGCATGGCCCCTCAACGCGGGCGCCCTCCACGAGACGCTTATATGCCCAGAAATGGAAAGTGTTCAGTGACTGGTGTAATGCCAAGGGCCTGAACCCTGAAACATGCGAGATTACGAACGTACTCGCTTTTCTACAAGGGCTTCTGGAGGCGGGCCGCACCCCCTCCACGCTCAAAGTATATGTGGCGGCCATCACAGCGTCACACGACCCTGTAATGGAACGTCCATTGGGAAGAAACGACCTAATTATTCGTTTCCTAAGGGGCGCTAGGAGGATGAACCCTTCACACCCCCCCTCAGTGCCGATCTGGGACCTAGCTACTGTCCTAGACGCTCTTAAAGGGCCCCCGTTCGAACCACTCCGAACCGTGCACCTTAAACAGCTCTCGCTCAAGACTGCGCTCTTGCTGGCACTCGCCTCGGTCAAGAGAGTGGGCGACCTGCACGCGCTTTCGACAAGCGCTGCCTGCCTAGAATTCGGACCTAACGACTGCAGGGTCGTCCTTAGGCCAAAACATGGGTATATTCCTAAAGTGCTCACCACTCCCTTCAGAGCACAGGTTATCTCCCTAACTGCGCTATCGTCTCCAGCAGACGAACACGACGCTAATCTACTCTGCCCCGTTAGGGCTCTCAGAGTGTATTTGGAGCGTTCTGCCCTATTCAGACAGACAGAACAACTGTTTGTATGCTTTGGCGGCCGTACGAAAGGTTCCGCCGTTTCAAAGCAGAGAATCTCTCACTGGATAGTTGAGGCTATAACGCTGGCTTATGAAGCTAAGGGACTTCAATGCCCCTGGGGAATCAAAGCACACTCCACCAGGAGTGTGGCTTCTTCCTGGGCATGGTCGAGTGGGATACCGATCGAGGATATTTGTGCGGCGGCAGGCTGGGCCTCACCGTCCACATTTATCAGGTTCTACAACCTACAGGTCCCGACATTGCATTCCAATGTACTATCAGCATGATGCTAGTTGAACTACGAGTTCGTATCTAGATTATGTATGTGCTTGTGTCACACTGAGCGCCTTCTAGCCGCTCTGTATTTTTTCCCACATATAAAGCTCGCCTCTGCCGGCTAGTTGGATGATAACTTTGCTTTTCAGCTCAGGCACCTGCCTCTGGCTATCATAAGGCGAAGTTCAGCACGCACGGCGTTTTGCATGGTGTTCCCATAGCGTAAGCTACTTACGCAATAGGAGAGACCTCTCGAAAGGGAACGACTCGGTTACTAACGTAACCACGGTTCCCTAAGAGGAGGGAACGAGTATTGCGTAAGCTGCCGTGCTTGTGCTTGGTTAGTTCGCTTCAGTCGTTTTAACCTAAAGAACTCTCATGACGGGGCGCCCAATATATAGCTCTTGGCCACGCCCATCTTGGCGGGCACTGACGCGCGCGGGCACGAAGCGCGCTCATTGGTCGCGCATTCAGAGTCGCCCCGTCATTGGTTCGAGCAAGTTGCCGCAGCACAGCCAATGACCGAGCTGCCTTCGCTCATTGCTGTCAGCTGTGCAGCTGCAATGCGTTTTACATAAAGACTTCAATATTCTCGAGAAAAGGAGTTTTCCCATAGCCTAAGCTACTTACGCAATACTCGTTCCCTCCTCTCAGGGAACCGAGGTTACGTTAGTAACCGAGTCGTTTTCAGATTTATCCACTTTGGGACCCGGTTTCAAAAAATAGCGGTTTCACTCTCCCAAAACGCCGGATCCGTGTGGACGAAACGCCAATACGATAAAAAATTTATACGTATACAGCGAAACGTGTCTTCGTGTCGACGGGCCCTTAGAATGAAAACAAAACGACAAACTTTAATGTTTATGGAAACTCACCCCCAGGACCGGCGAATGCACTTCTGCCGCTCTAGGTGAAAAACAATTGTGCTGCCCCTCTATTTGCAACGTATACCAGCAACAACACACAAAGACCAATATGCCATACATATAACGCAAAACCAGCAACAACACACAAAGACCAATATGCCATATACATATAATGCAAAACCAGCAACAACACACAAAGACCAATATGCCATACATTTAACGCAAAACCAGCAACAACACACAAAGACCAATATGCCATATACATATAACGCAAAACCAGCAACAACACACAAAGACCAATAAGCCATAGGCCTACATATAACGCAAATAGTGTGCAACGCGCGTGTGCCCAAAATGTCAACAATATTAAAGTTTATGCAGGAGGCAAATGCCTGCTGGCATTTTTATTTAAGGGACCGTTCGGTATTTATGGAAAGGGCCACCGGAGGAAAATAGGGGAGGGTCATGTCTTTTTATTCTTTGTTGAGGGGAGGGTCATTCAACTTTTTTTAGTCTAGGGGGAGGGTCACCCAACTTTTGTATTCAGAAAACAGCAACATTTCAAAGTGGCTTGTTTGGTGCATATTTTTTCCATGTAGCTTTATGTAGCTCTCTCGGTCTCGGTCCCCCATCGCTATCAGTTGGGTCTGACCCAACAAAAATCCAGTTTGGCGATGTCTGACAGTGCGCGCGCACTTCAGTACGCGCTCAGAAAAAGTGCATCATGTACAGAACGCCAATTAAATGTTTACCCGGCATAGCTTTAAAGCACGAGCAAATAATGAACTTTTGTGATTGCGAATAAGTGCAGTGTCCTATGAATGTAACTCTACCGCGGCATTAACATGTGATGAATGTACGTTGAGTGTATTGGGACTGAGGCGCCAGAACTGCAGCTGATAGAATGTGCGCTGTAGGCTACGATATAGGCTACCATATTTTAGTTTCCATTCTTATTGGGTTTCCACAACAATGTTAGTGAGTAAATCTACTGAAATTGCCACCATAACAGTGGAGTGTGATGTGTTAGACGTAGAGCTACCACATTTTTAAAGTAACACTATGTAGTTTTTCAACCTTCATTATATATTTCCAAGACCCTTGTGATGGTACATCGACTAACAATAGGTTGAATGACACGTCTGCCATAGCCTGACAGTGTCTGTATCGCTTTTACTGGCACTATGTAACTTCGGGTTTCGGGTAGGAACCCGAGCACAAAAAAATCTACAAAATTCGACTGCTTTACGGCATACGTCACTTCCCCCACTTCCTCAGATTCTGACGTGAGAGCCCAACTAGCGTTTGATACCCGCCTGTATGTTGTTGTCATGACCGAAGCAACAACTAAAAGGAAGAAGGCAAAGGTTTTGTCAGAGGTGACTAAAAGAAGAAAAAGGGAGAGTGACAAATTAAAAGACCGGACGAGGATCACTATTGGAGGGAGAGCAAGACAGTTTGAAGACGGTGAGTGTGCGCGCGCGCGACCGGCTCTCTCTGCTCGTTCTTTCAGTAACATGCACCCTGTCACAAGCGCAGCAGTCAGTCATCTGTAAAGTGTTTATACATTTATAAATAAATCAGGGAGTCAGGGAGCTGACTATCGCGCGAAATGTAAAAGGCTGAATAACATGGCCTGGCCATGTTACGGAATCTATCTGGTCCTCCATTTATCTTCATGAATCAAGTAATGCTAGTACAGTAGCGAATTATCAATCTGGTAGCTACACTAACATGCTAGTTTACGATGGTTATAATAAATAATCTTTTAGGATAACTATCCTAATGTCAGCAGGCTGATATGTTTGTGTATTTATTTTTACTCTGGCTATAATGCAAATCGATTTTCAAATTTGCAGAGTCATCTATGGTAGCTTGATATTATAATATTGACGATATATGGCTATTACCTACCACACAAACATTGAATTGAATTAGCATATCCGTTATGTAAAACAGTAGACAATAGGCTACTATAATGACGCTGTCTTGTAAACGTGAGCTACGCTATCTTTTGACGTTTGAAAAAAATAAAACCCATGAAATTATATTCATATGACATGCTGAAATATATGCCAATGTACCTGGGATGAAGACATTTCACACGCAACGCTGGCAGTCTGCCCGCGAGAACTCAAGACAGTATCGGCTTGTCAACAAATGCACACGTGTATCGCCTGGTGTAACCATGACAGATTTTACGACAGTAGTAGAAGACAATACTGTTTCCCAACTGTAGGGGGACCCCGAGAGCAAAAACCGCAAAAACGACATAGTGTTGCTTTAAAGGGCACCTATTATGGCCCTTTTTACAAGATGTAATATTGGTCTTGGGTGTCCCCAGAATGTATTTGTGAAGTTTCAGCACAAAGTACCCCCCAGTTAATTTATTATAACCATTTGAATGTGTCATTTTTGGGGCCTGTTTTGAAACAAGCTGTTTTGAGCCAGACGACCTTAAATGCAAATGAGCTGCTAATCCCCACCCTGCCGCTGGATGTGGACGTAACTTGCATAACTATGGCAATTAACAGTCGGTAGAACCATAATGGCCGAGAGTGATAGACCCGCAATTGTGTATGGCATTCGGCCATACATGTTTGAACCAGAGTCCGACCCAGATGACGAAGAGACTCCGGCTGAAGAAACACGATCGAGAATGGACCAGGATGTCTCGGAATGGTTATTTGATACATTTATGAACTCATTGCGTTGTCATCGCTGTGCAACACACACACAGATACACACAAACTGTGATAACGTTGACGCAAATGTTTGAAAACACCTCAGAAATCATAAAATACACTTACTTCTTCAGGAATTGTCGTTGGATCGCGAACACTAGGCAACGATCCACCCTTGAGGATTAATTTTGTAGCAAGACCTGCTTTGAATTGACCGCCGTCCAAAAAAACAGTCACTCTCAAAATGATTTGAGCAAACATAAACGTTCTTCGGGAGTGTAAGAGGCGCATTTCCTTCATAAATAAAATCCACCCACTGCGTTTTCAGTGGCTCTGATGTCGGAAGCAAGTGCAAACAACTATGCGAAGTATTACAGCCCACAACAAAACACTTATTTTTCTTAGGAGGCATTTTCTAGAAGGCAGCAAAAATCTTCAGAACAGCGGTCCGGCTGTCGTTGAAACAACAATGGAGGATCAGATCACCGAGGGAGGGGTCTGCCTCAACCACACTGTCAATCAAACCCCTTTCCCATGTTCTACGTCACAAAAAGCTGAATCTTAGAACAGCTCATTCTGAGAGAGTGCATATGAATTATTGAGATTGTAAAAAAAACACTGGGTGGATTTTTATCATTCTAGGGTGGTTTTGCTCACACACTGCCAACACACATTTATGTTCAAACAGCATGTAAAAGTGAATTTTGCATAATAGGTGCCCTTTAAATTAGGATACTATTAGAATTATTTGAAGTTAACATAGGCTAATACAATACGCAGACCTACACCAAAAACTAGGATAAATTCTTTAAAATTGGGCAATTCCAGCGTTATGGACGTGACATTTGCAGTCAAAACTTGAAATATAAATGATCAGAAAATGCATTTAATACTGAAACGTCTGTTTATATATCCATACCCCCTTAATAAAGGAGTCAAGACATTAGAAAAATATCAGTCTACACATGCGTTTTATATTTAATATGAGCGAAATACACATGTGACGTGACACAACAAATCTTTAACTTTTAGGTGGCAAAATATTTTTTAATAATTCTATGAATTACACTGCGCAAAACAAAAGTAGGCTAATAACCGGATGAAGAAGGGTCGGCCTCCACAGAACATAAAATATTACTTTTTATTTTATTTTTCGTGTTCGCATTTATGAGGAAAAAAACAATGTTACGGACATGACCATTCTGAAAGCGACTTTAAAACTTTCACAGATACTTCAGAAAGCACAAAGCCTTTCTTTAAAGTAAATTTCGTTTTTTATTAATTGTATCTTAATTTTACTTAATGTTTCATCAACCAATTGCCTGGATTTAATAAATAAGAAGTAGCCTAAATATAGTAGAAAATAGATCATCATGACACGGAGTCGCCGGCGCGTGAACTGGACTCTCGTCTCATAAATGAACCGAAACTCAGCGCATAATGTACTTGCCTCACAGACTTGAGAAATATAGAAAGCTTGATGTCTACTTTTAAACAGAACATTTAAAAACGAAAAACAGACTGCTCTCTGCTTATGTAATCCGTATGAAATCTGCACTTCTCTCTGGCGCGTTACTGTGAAGATCGCCAGTCAGCATCGTCAACTTCATCTTGAAGCCGACACACTGACACAGAAAAACCTTGTTTATTAATAAACAATTAAAATCTCTCCTTGCTATATTTGACATATTCATAATCATTACTTTTGCCGGTTCTTTGTGGCAGCTTTTAGATAGGGAGTCTTAGCCCTACTTTATTGGGAGCGCCATGGTCACCCTTGTTACATGAACGCGTCACCACTGCATCAGCACCGAAAACATGATTATTATTTTTTTAAATCTAAAATAAAAAAATCATGATACGAACCGAATTGTAGGTTTGGTCTATCGTTACAGCCTGAGTAAGATGAGAAAGCAGGAGTTTAGTCGTTTGTCATGGTTGTAAAAAAAACAATGGCTATCTGAACATCTTTGCCAAGCGCAAACCATGTAGTCTACGTAATCAATAAATTATCGGGGAGGGTCATGCCTTTTTTCACAATCATTTTGGAGGGTCATAGAAAAATTTATTACTGGCGAAGGGAGGGTCAAGTCTTTTTTGACTACAGATCTCAAAACTCCTCCGGTGGCCGTGGCCCCTTAAATAAATAACGAACAGTCCCTAAGCAATCATGACAGGAATTTTCCAAATAATCATATTTCACCTCCTCAAATTACTGTTGCAAATCTCTTTACACCACTTTCTTATTTGCGTATACACACACAAATGAAATGTCCGCAAGCACATTATATCATCAGCAGGTTCAGCATCTTAAATAACGACTAAAGAGCAAATGAAGCTTAACTTACGTTTCAGAAGCGCGCACGGCAGGCCTTCATCGCGGCAAAGGTCTTAACTGCATCCTCTATTACGAGTCTCTGTGCCAGCTCATGTTCTATGGAGATTGTTGCCAGTCCATTAAGTCTGTTCCCTGTTCACAAAACGTTCCCCATTCAAAGCAATCGGGACGTCACATATGCCACCGCTGTCAGCGAGCCGAGCCGCCGTATTCAAGCACCGAGGGCGCGCGCGCCGCGCCCATACCTCCGGTTCAGTTTCCCGAGCCCACAAAGTGCGGCGAAAACATTTTCGGTGTAACTGCCACGGTTCAGCTCGTCTGCGACAATCTTTGCGGCGTCCATCTTCATTGAATTTTGATATCAGATAGAGCCGGCCAGAGCGCTGCATAATAAGTAGCCACGCTGTTGGGGGGCGGGGGCAAAAGCGCCGGCGGCTATTCAGTATGGAAACACACACAGACAATGACACGCCCCTACTGCATGCTAGAATCTCCGAAAAACAAGCCGATTTCAACCTCAAAATGTACGCTTTTAAATATACCAATACTGTTATCTCAAACATGGAGAGGCTTCTTCATGATCTCAACTAACAGATTCTGCAAAAAAAGCGGAAATCACCAATTTTGAAAAAAAAAAAACCGCTTCTTTCTCATTTTGCTCGCAAGTTGTGCTGCCGACTTGTGTCACTGGTTTCCGTGACGGGTCACATATATTAAATAAAATATCTCTTGTATTTTTAACTTGCAGTTACCCTGTTTTGCAGTTGAATGTGTGCTGCAGCCTGTTTAAATAAGTGAAATAATCTAAGATACAGAATTTATTTGGAGATTATGAGTTTGTTCTATGGACTACGCCGTTAGTCGTAGAAACTAAAAAAGTTGAGGAAGAAAATAGAGTTTTCAAAGATGATTGGACAGAGAGGTATGCGTTCACAGATATCCCAAGTCTCCCGGAAGTCCCAGGAGTCTCCCGCATATTGATAGCGGGTCCCTGATGCCCGCAAATTAGTTCAAATCTCCCGCAATGTAGAGCTCGCGAGCTCCAAACCGTGTAGCGCGCACGGCAGAGAGGGACCTTACGTGTGTGTGTGCGCAAATGTGCGTGCGTGCCTCATGAAGCGCATGTAAGCCCCATCCAACCCCCCCCGTCCCCCGTCCCCGTCAACAAAAACCGAACAATCCCCCCCCCCCGTCAACAAAAACCGAACTGTCCCCCCCCAGGGGGGCCCCCTCCCCATAGTTTCGGACCTTTGACATTGATGAAAATTCTGATTTGGACCTTTGAATATAGACTTTGAGAACCCCTGGACTACGGTATTCATTTTATTTGGGCAGGTCTTAAAAGGTTTTAAATTTGATTTTAAAAACTCTGCAGATATTATACTTTAATGATTTTTTTTTATTTTGTTCTCCCTCTCTCTCAGAGTGGGTGTACAATAGCTGTAAACCCAGTTTGCTCTACACCACAGTTGAGTTTCAATAAAAGCTGATACTGGAGCAGTTTTATGGTTGCTGTCATAGTGGCCTGTATTAGTACAACACAATGTCTTGTGTTTTAATGCCATCAGTTCTAAAATATGTTCACTATGGTTTTTTATGTTTTTTACATACAGTACATTGATACTTAAGTTTTAAGTTACTTATTGTCATAATGACAGCATTAAGCAAACTTTTCAAAAGAAAACATTTCACACCAAGACATTTATTAATTTCATGTTTTAATGTTAAATATTTTATATTTTATTTATTAATAAAACTGTAGAAAAACTCTTCAAAATAAAGATAAAAGAGTATTTGGGCACTACTTAAAAATGTCAGAATTTCATTGCATTAGATTCAAAATATTAAAGCAAGTGGTATCTGCAAACTAATGTTTTTCAAGCTTTCAAACTAACTACACTTTTCTGAGCCATATTCGCAATTACTTGCTTCATAATACTGATGACATGTGAAATCATTGAGCAATACTTCATTCATGATCCCAAATGAAGTTGCAGCCCAACATTAATCTGCAAATCATTATGTTTTGTTATTATTTATTCAATATGTTTTTATTTTTTATTACTTTTATAATCTACCTTTAGGGGGCAGTGAAAGCATATTGCAGCCCAGCTGCAAGTCCAGTACAGTCAATACTGGTCAAAACCATGCCGATGGAAACAAAGGATGTTTGGAATGGTGTACTACTGCACAGTTGTTTTCAGTATACTGTGTGCAGTATATGGACTAATCTCATGAATATTTCAGGGTCATATTTCGCCCCACAATCAAAAGAGGGGGAAAAAACATTTATTTAAAAAAAAAAAAAATATATATATATATATATATATATATATATATATGTATGTATATGTATATGTATGTATGTATGTATTTATTTATTTATTTATTTATTTATTTGGCATTGTGTCATTTAGTAATTTTTTACTGTAGTAGAGTATACATTTCTAGAGTACAAAATATTGCCTTCATGCCTAATGGTGACATTTAGCAAATTAGAGCTGGGCAATAATATAGTTAATATTTTGCAATGATATAAACAATCACATAGAAAAGATTTGCTATATTCAGTCATATCTACTGATTTATGTGAATGTACTGTATGTACAGTATGCATGAATGTACTGTATATCCGACTTTAAAAATATTGCTGGGTTATAATTGTCACAAACTGCTCCAAGACAACAAGGTTGAGGATCCAAATGTAGTATTTATTGAACAGGGTAATCCAAAGACATAATCCAAAGTACAGGCAAGGTCAAACACAGGCAGGCAGTCCATACAAACAAACACAACAAGGCAGGGAACACAGGCAAAAGAGTAATCCACGGAACAGGCAAGAAATCCAAAACCAAGAGACATGAAACCAGGCATAATGCTCGGAATTGCAGTGTAACACTAAACAAGACTTCGCAGGGAATGAATGTGAAAACCAGGCAATTATTGTGTGAGTTAAAAAAGGTAATGAGACACAGGGAATGTGATAATGGATGAAGAGTCCAGGCAGTGAGTTATGGGAGATGTAGTTTGTGAGGGAATGACAATAGTCTGCTCTGGTGGCTCTCAAGGGCACTCCAGCTGGTGACCGTTACAATAATCAGTTTTGTGCAGTGGTTCTGAAATGAGGAGTCCTAGTAAATTCATGTCTCAGTTACACTTGTTTGACCAGTTTGACGGAAGAGACAGTAGTCTGAGGTGGAGAATATGAATGTTCTTTATTGTCAATCAGCAGAGAGAAAGATGAAGTGAAGAAGAAGCTGAGAAAGTCTAAAGCTGCGTCCGAAATCGAATACTTCCCTACTATATAGTAGGCGAAAAACAGTACGCGAGCAGAGTAGTATGTCCGTAATCATAGAATTCGAAAAACAGTAGGCGAAAAGTACCCGGATGACCTACTACTTCTGGCGAGATTCTGAAGTGCGCATACGATGGACACTTTACTATCCCATGATGCCACGGGAGAGGAGTTGTCGTCGTTATATTTGAAAATGGCGGAAAACGGAGACGCGGCTGTTATGAAGTGTAAGTAATTTTTAAAACACTTTTTGTTTCTTTGGGGTTAAATTGTATTTGTTTAACATCATATAAGTAAACGATTGACTTGTTAAAAGTTTAAATAATGTAAATTGAGGGTACAATTTTGTGAATTGGCTGTAAAATGACAATTTATCATTATTATTATTACCGAACAGAACGCGCTAATGCCTGTCACTGGCATAACAGCATAGCTAACACTGTTTTCTTTAAACAACGACGTTCGTTGTTTCGCAGTTTAATGAGATAGTTACAAAACATTTTTTTTTTATATTTTACAAAGATTTTATTTCTCCTTTACCAGTGTTGATATTATGTAATATTTGTTGGCTACATAGCAAGCTACTGTTAACAAGTGTTACCTCAACTTGTCCATTAATATTGTAACATTAATATTAATAATATAGAATGAGCATGGTTTATCACTAATGTTAAATTCTGTGTTGATTTTGCAGGGGGCTGATGAACACGCCTGTGTTCTTATAGACTGGAGACTGGCTAATGAAAGAGAGGAGAGGAAAGAGAGAGAAAGGGAGACAACAGAGAGAGAGGAAAGATCCCTTCAGCTTTTAGAAATGATTGCTAAAAAATTATTATTATTATTAAATGTTACACACACTTTTCCATTTATTTGTTAGTAAGTAAACATGATTTATTACAAAACACTTAATTCCCAGGGATTTACAGTAGCTAGATTGTCAGTTGTAAAGTGTTTAATATGTGGCATTGAGTAATTCATATTTTTAAAGTGTGTTGTGTGTGCACTTATTTTGTGGCAGATTCCAGATGGTTTTTTGAACAAGCAAATTGCAGGTGTATCTGAAAAATGTTGTCTAAATGAGTGCTGCACTGTAGAGAAATACCCACACACTCCGGACACCTTTAAAATGTATTTGCTTTTTTTGTGTGTGTATTATTTAACTTTTAAATGGATACAGAATACAAAGCTTAAAGCAAAATCACAAAACTTTGGCACAAAGTAGTATAAAGCACCACCAAAAGGAAACGTTTTAAAACATTTGTATTATATAGTGTCATCTTGAGAGAAGAAAATGAACTTCAGCAGCTTCAGTAAGGTAACTTTCACAGGTTTCTAAAATAACTAAAGGGACTTTGATACTAGCAATCTCATTTGTAGGGCATCACTTTACAATAATTCAAAATCTGTTTCTTTTAAAGTATGTGTACAAGATGAGGACTTGTATGTAAAGTAAATAATTTGTAAAAAAAAAAAAAAAATTAAGCTCAAATATGTGATATGTAGCTAGAAAACCAGCACCAGTTTAACTGGATTAACAATCAGGTTTCACTGCAGCAATCAGGGACTGGATGGACTGGCGTAAGAGTCGGAGTTAGGGGTGGTGGAGGTCAGCTCCATCTTCAAAATATAGATGAAGAACTGTCACAGCAGCATTGAGGTGGCAGGATAGGTTGTAGGGCTCACAATCTGTAAACATGTATATAGTTAATTTTAGAATACAATTTGAATCGACAAGACACTTGTTTCCTGTGTTGGCTTATTTATAAATATGTATGTATATGATCAATTTCTTATGTATGATGTATTTGTGTATTTATCTGTGCATATATATATATATATATATATATATATATATATAATATATATATATATATATATATATATATAAATAAATGAAGACTAAAGATCCAAAAGCCTCTAAGTGCCACCTGAAATTTTCTTCTAGAATGATAACTTTTTTTTATCAAGCTTGTATGTCTGTGTTCAGTTATTTCAATTTAATGTCAATGAAAAGGACCTATTAATTGCTATTAAAGTGAAATTACTGAACCTAAATACACAAGCTTGATAAAAATGCTCATTTTAGAAGATTTCTGATGGCACAGAGGCTTTTACATCTAACGTCTTCACACATGTATGTGTATTGTATCTGATCGCAGTGTTATCCTACTGTCCACCATGGTGACCCTCAGTGAGTGTGTGTGTGTGTGTGTGTGTGTGTGTGTGTGAATATATATCACACACACACTATCATGAATGATAGTAATATCACAAGCAAATTACCAAAAATCAACATCTGTGTTCACAGATATGTGTGCGTGTGTGTTTTTTTTTTTCCCGGAGGTAAAATGTATTAGCTAAATAAATGATGATACTTACGTTATTTGAGAAATTACACAAAAGCTCTCGACGAAGGCGTCATCTGCGAGCAGCTGACCGACGACTCCTCTGAATTGTAAGCTCGAACGATGTAAAAATGGCGAAAGCAGAACTAAACACACTGCTCGAAGTTGGTGCAGTCAGTGGAATGGGCTCTTTAAATTTTCGCGCTGATGTGATAGTGCACGTCACGTGACAATACAAACATGGCGCATGCATAGACAGTAAAAGAAATGGACACAGCGACCCCATTGATTTCAACGGAGAAGACTGAAGCCCGATTATTGCACTTCCTGTCTGATGGCTGAGCGACTGCGCAGGCTCAAACTGAGCGTGACGACAGTCTGACAGTTGTACATCTTCTAGTAGCTGTGGCAAATCAAATCTGAATCACCTAATTCCTCAAAAACGTTGTTGAAATATTTTGTCCCATTGTTTTCATGGACTCTCTATCTATGGGCTTCTCCCTTGACTTTATGCCTCTATGTCCCCCCGATTGCCTCATAGACAGTAAAAGATTGCCTGCGAGCTTCTCCTCCTGTCTATACGGTAATGTCTCTATTGTGCGACATAAAGTCGTGTGGTTATGACGCAATCGTTAGCCTGTTTTTAACAAAAACGGCTTCTACGGGGCCATAACGTAAGATACAAAGTAATGGAGCCTTTTATACATTGTCGTGTTTATTTAGAAATAAATAATGGACAAATGAAGTCTTTGGACGCCTCAGATGTAAAGTTATTCGCTGTCAAAGTGACGCCAAAATGAATGGGAGTCAATGGAATGCTAACAGCAGGTGAAGTTCTGCTACAATGGCGGCTCCCGCGAGGCTTCAACTTCCGGCTGATGGATTACCCCCTTGGGGGGCGCATGTAGTACATCCGGACTCCATTCATACGACCCATTCATACTATATAGAACGTACTTTTTTAACGGTCGAGAAGTACGTTCTAATTTAAATGTAGTACCTACTCACATAGTACGCGATTTCGGACGCAGCTTAAGTCTCTCGATCTGTATATAGTATGTGGGTGTAATGCAAGCAGAAAGTTCTTTTTTTTTAAGTTACTGGGGAATGCCGTCGCCTCTGACAGCAAAACGGGAAACAGGTCTTGCAAATTGCATTATCTAAAAAAGGACCCTAGACCTTTAGTATGATACAGAAAAATAAATTAGAGACAGGGCTCACAAAATTTCAAAATCGCTGGTAGATCGCAGGCACTCTTCAGGTTTTAGTAGCCCGAAATTAATTTTACTAGCCCAAATAAAAAGACAATTTTTAATGTAGAAAATTGGTTAGGAGTCAAAACATCAATCAAAAACTTTTTCAAAACACAAATATCAACACCGGATAGTTCTAGGAACTTAGTTCTAGAAACTGGCCACCAGGGTGGTTCCCCGAGAACTAGTGGTTCCCATAGGAACGTTTTCCTGGTGTCATTCGCACCACCAGTAGGAACTATGAAGTGACGTAAGCCGAGCTTGTTGTTGGGACTTATATTTCGGCACCGCGGCGGACCTTAATTTTTACGGCGCTAAGAGCGGCAGAGCCCTGAGCACATAGTGCTCACATTTTGTTCATTAGTTTACGACCTGTCTAACAGTCTTGTCTAATACCTTATTAGATAGAACTGTCATACATCGAAGGTAGACAGTAATGAAAAGTTATAAGCGTTTGTCGTGTGGTTGATGTCCAGTGTTGCTACTGAGCAGAAATGCATAATCATGTTTCGCCTGGTCACCTCAAGGTTGCGTTGCATTTTCTCCTCAGCGTAAAGGTTAAGAGGCCCATCTATCACTGTTTTCCTTGTTCGTAGAATTAGTTTGTGGAGTATATATATAAGCTATAATCTGTGTGTTTACACAGCTTTTTTAAAAATGGCTGGTGCTGGTTTTAGAGTGCTTTCGGCCAATCAGCGAACACTAACGTCACTGGTAGTTCCTATAGCGCTGGTTTAAACCGACTCTGAAGTAGGAGATAAAATAGTTCCTCCAAAAGAGTTCCTAGAACTAAAATAGTTCCTAGTTCCTGCTGTGCAAACACGCCAAAATCCAGGTACTTTCGCCAATAGTTCTAGGAACTATGAAAAGGTTTCTCCGGTGCGAAAGCCCCTAATGTTCGCAAAGTTTTCCACTGCGCACACAATCTTTGTCACTTAGCAACAATAAATTAAGTGAGAACGGCACTGCTTTACAAGGGGTGGACTTACCAGTTGTCTTCCCCAAACGTCAGAACATGCAGTTGGATGCAGGAGGGATGGAGAAATAATGACTCTTTGAAGCTTTGACACTTTTCTCAGCTTTACAGTGATAGTGTGTTAGCACAATGATTCAAACATTCTGACACATAAAAAGTAAAGCATTCATGTGAAAGAAATTTTTATTGACCATGTGTTTCTCTTAAAACAGGCACGGAGATTCATGAGAAATTGCACTGCGGATAAATCAGCATGATCAAAAACTTGTGCGGTCATATTTTTCCTTAAAATAACTAGTCAATAATGTGAATAAAGGGAGGAATTTTACTATTTCAGATAGCCCGTCGGGCAGGCCGGTTATGCATTTTGGTAGCCCGACTGGAAAACACAATAGCCCCGGGACGTCGGGCTAGTGATTTTGCAAGCCCTGAGAGAGAGAAAAAAAATACTAAATTCCCACATTCCCCCTACATTTTATTAACATGTTTAATCAAAATGTCTTCTACAAATAGATTTCCATTTTGTATTAATTTGGATCTTAAAGAAAAGATTGGGTGTGATGTGAATTGCCAACGCATTGTTACTGTGAACAATAGGTACAGCTCATTCAAAGTGAGTGCTGAGTGCAAAAATGTAGCAGATATGTACTGCCCCAAGCTTTGGCCTGGAGGCTCTGTTGTGCGTCGATATTATGAGCCACGCAAAGTGAGAGCGTTGGGGCCTAATGCAGCTTCCCCTACATCTGGTGGATTTACGACGGAGGGTGCGACAGCCATTAAGGGCACTTGAACTATCTATGCATGCGTGTTATAACTTATTACTGCCGGGGCCTGCGAGTTGGCAACAGTGCAGGGGATAGAGCCCGACGCATGGTGGTTGATAATTTATTAGAAAACTGTGACATCTTGTGTCTGCAAGAGACCCTTTTATCCAAACAGGACATGGGCAAATTGAACTAATTTAATGACAACTTTCACGGGGCTGGCACATCCACAACCGATCTTACTATGGGTATAGTGAGAGGTTGGATAGTGGGAGGAGTCGCGACTCTGTGGCATAAAAAGCTGGACTCAGTTATTAAAGGTGCAATACTTCTTATTGACGTTCGAAGTATTGTCAAACAAAACCGAGGCTAGCTCGACCCTCCCTCCTCCTCACCCGCGCACTAACCGACTGAATTCGACGATCCTGTTGTGTTAGCGCTGGTGTATCGCCCCCCTCACCTAGTGAAAGATTTTATAAGTTAATTTACTGCTTTTATGGGCAAATGTGTAACTAATTACAGCAATATTCTTCTGCTAGGGGATTTTAATATTCAGGTGTGCTGTCAGTCAAAGCCTCTAACAATGGAGTTTTTAAATCTCATTGACTCATTTAACATGGTTCAGTGGGTGAAAGATCCCACACATACTTATGGACATACTTTGGACCTGGTAGTCTCTCATGGCATTTCCATTACTGATGTTCGGGTTTTTAAGACTCTGATCTCTGATCATATGCCTGTAATGTTTTCTATGTCCCTTCCTCCTACAAGATCGCACATTTCATCTATTGTACAATGGGCTCGTTCCTTTTCTCCCTGTTTCCATGATGAATTCACTAACTCCTTTAATGAGGTGTGTCTGTTTCTGTCCCTGGAGTCACCCTTACCCGACTTGGATGCTGAAGAACATCTTAGTATGCTTAATACTGTATGCTCTGAGGTTTTAAATACCACTGCTCCTTTAAAGCTAAGAAGTCAAAACCTAAGACTGAACCATGGCTCAATGATACCATCCGCTCTCTGAGGCGAGCATGTAGAAGAGCAGAACGTAAATGGAAAAGTGATAAGTTACAAATTTCTTATGAAATGCTGTAAAACTCCATCAGTGCTTTTCTGAAAGCTATGATATCTGCTAAGTCTAAGTATTTTTCTAATTTAATTTTAAAAAATCATCATAGTTCAAAAGCCTTATTTTCTGTGTTAAAGTCTGCTCTCAATCCTCCTATGATTGTGATTTCAAATCCTTCAGTATCATTATGTGAAGGTTTCTCAAGGTTTTTCTGTGAGAAGATCACCTCTCTAAGATCTCAGTTGCAATCATCTGCTAATGTCTCGCCTGAACTGGGTTGTTCTTCACCCATATGGAGTGTTTTTGTCCCTGTTTTCTTCTATCTCTCAGATAAATTGTTGATCATTTGAAACCTTCCTTCTACTCTCTTGATGTTCTTTCTCCCCGTATCTTGAAACAAACTTTTGATTCGGATGGACCATGTTTGGTGTCTCTTATGAATAAATTCTTGAGCACAGGGACTATTCCTGATATACTAAAACAAGCTACTGTTACACCTCTGCTCAAGAAACCTTCACTCGATGTTAGGGATTTTAATAATTTTCGACCTATTTCGACCCTTCCTTTTATTACAAAAGCATTGGAGAAAACGGTTTTCAATCAACTCCAGTCTTATCTTAGCTCAAATCAAATTCTTGAAACTTTCCAGTCTGGTTTTAAGCCTCTGCACAGCACCGAGTCTGCTCTATTAAGGGTTTCCAATGATATACTGTTAGCGACTGACACTGTTGACTCTGTGATCTTATTACTGTTAACCTCGGATAACCAGACTTAACCTCGGCCTTTGATACAGTTGATCATAAAACTCTATTATCCCGACTAGAATATTCTGTGGGCATCCAGGGAACTGTCCTCAGCTGGTTTAGATCTTATCTAAGAAATAGAAGTTTCTCTGTCAAATTGGGTAACTTTTCTTCCTCGCCAGCCCAACTCTCCTGTGGAGTGCCGCAGGGGTCTATTCTCGCACCCATTCTTTTTTCCATATATTTATTCCTCTGGGCTCCATTTTCAGAAAGCATGGTGTATCATTTCACTGCTATGCAGATGATACACAAATTTATTTCCCTCTGAAACTTAACAAAGATACTCCTCTAAAATCTCTTTTTGCATGCCTAGAAGAAGTAAAAATGTGGTTTTCTCAAAATTTCTTATTTTTGAATGAATCCAAAACCGAGGTTATAGTCTTTGGCCCCCATGACAACTAGAACAGCAATAACACTGACCTGGACTATCTTTATCCAACGTCATCTTGCATTAAGAACCTAGGTGTTCTCTGGGATCAGAACCTCAAATTTGAAAAACAAATCAATGCGGTGATTAGTTCGTGTTTTTTTCAGTTTCGTCTTCTCTCTAAAATTAAATCCTCCCTTTCTGAGAAAACCTTAGAGATTGCTGTCCATGTGCTCATTACATCGCGGTTGGACTATTGCAACTCTCTCTACTATGGCATACCCAAACACTCTTTTGCTCGTCTACAATTAGTACAGAACGCTGCTGCAAAGTTCCTCAAAAGAAAACGCAAATTTTATCATGTTTCACCTATCTTAAAATCTCTGCATTGGCTACCTGTACATTTTAGAATTGAGTTTAAAATTATTTTATTTGTTTTTAAATCCGTAAATAACCTGGCACCAAGCTATTTGTCTGAACTACTCTGCCCACTCAATCCCGTACGAAACCTGAGGTCTGGTGATCAGAGACTTCTGTCTGTCCCCAGATCACAGTTAAAGAATAGAGGGGACAGAACCTTTTCGATTGCTGGCCCTAGGCTGTGGAACAGCCTTCCGGTTTACATCAGAGCTGCTCAGTCTTTAACTGTTTTTAAATCCTCTCTTAAACCTTTTTTTTTTTCTTTATAGCTTTTAATTCATTGTGAGCTTCTGTCATGAATGTGTGGTTTGTCCTTGTTCTTTATCTTGTGTATTGTTCAGCACTTTGGTCAGCCCTGTTTGCTGTTTTTAAATGTGCTATATAAATCAATTCAAACTTGAAACTTGAAACTAACCCCCCAAACCCCACCCCCAAATCCTTCTTGTTGGTTATTGGCTGGAACAGTTTGTTATGTTTAGTGGTGCGGGTTAGCCCAGTTTGTTTTTGTTGCCGTTTTTGGAGCCTGGGGTGTCTGCAGAGACCGTGTTTTTTTACAGTGTGTTCAGGGGACAGGCAGCTAGCAGATAGTGAGGAGATGTTTGCTGTATGTGACAAAAAATGTTTTGGCCTAAAAAACGTGTGACATTGCTTAAAGCACCTTTAACATCATCGAAGTGGAAGTTGATTGGTGTTTTGCAACAAAGAGGTAATTATCCCTGCCACCTCATATGAGGACATTACATTTTTGCCTCTTGCCACAATGATAGTCAAATTTGTACAATCTTAGATCAGTTTCAGATTAATTTTTTCACGTTATCATTACAGCGAAACTTTCATTGTCAAGAGCAGAATGACTGCTCATGGCAATTGCAGACAACTCTGAGGTGGAGGACCTCTCAGATGGGGAAGATAATGATCCTGCTGTGGACGAAGTCATTCCACAAGATGTTGACCTCATGGATGAGCAACCTGATTTTTCGCTACCCGATTTTTCGCCACCCGATTCATCAGGAGATGATTCCGGTGAAGAATACACACTACCTGATGCAGCTGAAGATACTGAAGATACTGACTCTGAGAATGAAATTCAGCCAAATCATCCACAAGTGCACAGACGTGGACGTAAACAACAGCATGTTGAGAATGATGAGCTGGATGAGGAAGATCAGAGACATGGAGAGCCCAGACCAAAACCAAGGAATGCTGGACGTGGAGAACGCTGGAGGTTTGTTCCATTTAGACCAAATTTGGTCCAGTTTCAGGATGGAGATGATGGTCTGAAAGATGAGCGAACAGGTTGGCAGCCTCTGGATTATTTGGAGCAGTACATTGACTCAGTCAGACCTGATGAAACTCATTGCTGACTGCACAAATGCCATGTCACTGGGTAACAGTGGGAGATATCTCAATACTTCGGTAGATGAGATGTATCACTTTTTTGGAGCAGCAATCTTTATGTCTTGCATGCCTTATCCACAGATAAGGATGTTTTGGTCCAATGCCCTACAAATCCCCGCCATTAGTAACACAATGTCACGTGATCGCTTCTTCAAACTTAGGAGCCATCTGAAAGTAGTTATTGACTATGATGTCTCAGAAGATAAGAGGAAAACCGACAAATTCTGGAAGGTGAGGCCTTTTATGGACCGTATACTTACCGGCTGCCGCCTTCAGGCTCATCCAGAATGCGTCTCAATAGACGAACAGATGATCCCTTTTACAGGGGCCTGTCCATTCCGAAAATACCTGCCACTAAAGCCAAATCCAGTGGGAATGAAGAACTTTGTGCTGGCATCTGTGGATGGACTCGTGCTAGACTTTGAAGTCTATCAAGGTTCAAAAACCCTGGCTTCGAAGGTTCAGGACTGGGTCTAGGAACACTAGTCATCAAACGTCTTTCTGAAACCCCCACTGCTGGCACACAAGTGTATTGTGATCGCTTCTTTACCACCATACAAGTAGTTGATCACATGCCCTAACCTAACCCTAACCCTAACCTAACCCTAACCCATGTTTCAGGCTGTTTATATTTTGTAGGCTATACACTCTGATGTTTACATTTTCAAATAAACTGTGAAAATTTGGACTGTTACTGTTACAGTTTGCACTTTAGCTTTTTTATTAGCCATGTTTCAGGCTGTTTACATTTTATGTAGGCTATACACTCTGACATTTACATTTTCAAATAAACTGTGAAAATGTGTCAAATTAACTTTTTTACCAATGGAGTCTATTTGTGTCATACAGTAAGATAGACCCACTGTACTCGTATGAGGACATTCATTTTTGAGAGAACTACTTATTGTATTAAGCTGAAATTTTGAATTTTGACTAATTAGGACCTTCTGGCCCCAACAGCAAATAATATTTCATAAAGTTATGATAGACCCACTGTCCTCGCATGAGGACATCCTTTTATGCAAAAACTACTTGCTGTACAAAAACAAATTTTAGTTATTATACTTATTAGGTCCTACTTATCCCAAATAGCAAGAACAATTATAAAATGCACACCAGGCAAACTCTCGGGGCTCAGGAGGTTAATGTTTATACTCCTTATGAATGTCAACAAAATGAGGATGAATATTTAAACAGACTTGCTTTTGTTGCCTCTTTTATTAATGATAATCAATTTGCTACTGTTTTTTATTGTCGGGGATATGAATGCGGATCTCACAGATACATTTTCAGTGTTTGCTAATGTTTGGATATGTTGCATTTTTGTGTTGATAACAACTTTACATTATCCACATATCCAGGAGTACATTATACTCCTTATGAATGTCAACAAAATAAGGATGAATATTTAAACAGACTTGCTTTTGTTGCCTCTTTTATTAATGATAATCAATTTGCTAGTGTTTTTATTGTCGGGGATATGAATGCGGATCTCACAGATAAATTTTCAGTGTTTGCTAATGTTTGGATATGTTGCATTTTTGTGTTGATAACAACTTTACATTATCCAGTCAATTTTTTTTACCTGTGGATAGTTATACTTATATAAGTGAAGCCTGGCATACAACCTCTTGACCATTGTATTAGTACTGCTGATGCTCATTCTACTTTACAATCAATGGAAATTCTTTATGAGGCATCTACCTCTGATCATGTGCCCTTTGACAGTTGATTTGGAAAGTCTGCCTGAGATGAACTATGAGTTTAAGAGGGCTAGTTCAGTAAAATTAGACTGGACCTGTCATAGATCGCACCTCTGTGGCTCTCTCCGCTCATCCTAGAACACCTTCACCAGAGTATTGAACTGCATTTCCCATAAGCCCCGTACCTAGGTCTAATTATCTGCACAGGTGTTCCCACTTCTCTCCTCTATATAAACTGCCTTCTGACTCTCACACTTTGCGAAGTCTTGTTCTGCCCCGGCTAACATTACCAAGCGTTTATCTACTGTCTTTTGATTCCTCGTGTATTGACCTGTGACTGTTTATCGACTCCCGTCTCCTTGTCTGCTGCCTGCCTTGACCTTTGCCTGTTATCGTTTGGATTTTGGATATTGCCGCCTGCCCTGATCTCTGCCTGGTATCGTTTATGCTCTTGGACTGCCTGCTTCATTGTCTATGCTGTTTTCTGATTTCTGCCTGTTTGACTATCCTGAATAAACCACTGCAAATGGATCCGACTGTCTCTGACTCTGCATCACAGAAGACTTCGCCAACACAGGATCCAGCAGCTATGTATCGTCTTACTACTGAGGTTACATCTCAAGCGTCTGTTCTAGCTTCACACCAGCAACAACTCGTCAAGTTGACTGCGCTTACCGAACAGCTTGTGAGTTCCATGCAGACACTCACCGCACGTACCGCCGCACCAGCTACTGCCGCGGCAGCTTCGGATCAACCCATTCCAAGTGTGAGTAATCCATCCAACAATCCTCGTCTATCCCTTCCAGACAAATATGATGGATGTCCCTCCAGATGTAAAGGATTTCTGTTGCAATGCTCAATCTTTATCAATCAACAACCACAGTTTTACTGCACTGACGATAGTCGCGTATCATTCATTTGCTCACTGCTGACCGGAAGAGCTCTGGAGTGGGCAACGGCACTTTGGGAGGGTGGTCATCTATCATTCCCATCATATAACAGTTTCCTTCAACAGTTCAGAGAGGTGTTCGAACATCCCGCCGGTGGAAAGGAACCGGGCGAACTTCGCTACGTCAGGGTGGATCTTCGGCTGCAGATTACACTCTCTCGTTCCGCAAACTAGCCGCACAAACTGGCTGGGAGGATGGTCCGCTGAAATTACTCTATTGCAAGGGTCTCAATGTTGATCTACAGGGGGAATTGGCATGTCGGGCTGAGAGGAAATCACTCAATCAGCTCATGGATCTGTCCATTCGTCTTGACAATTTGATGCGAGCCACTGAATATCCAGCCGTTAGTCAAGAAACCGAATCCATGCAGATTGGCTACACTCGCCTAACGCCCGAAGAGAGAGAGAGAAGATTACGCAATCACTTATGCTTGTACTGTGGACAATCCGGGCACATGAGGGCAACCTGTCCTAAGCGACCCATCTCCCGAGATTCTGCTGCGGTGAGTTCTCATTTCAGTTCTTCAAAATCCTTTGAACTTGATGTTACTCTGTGTTTTGATAATGAAACGGTTAATACCACCGCTTTAATAGACTCTGGAGCTGCAGGTAATTTCATTGATCTGTCTTTCGCGAGAACTCATCATCTTTCTCTTCTTCCATGTAAATTCCGGGTGGCTGTGGCAGCGTTAGACGGGCGCCCGTTGGGAACAGGAGAGATCCAATACATCTCTCAAGAAGTCACCTTACACACCAGTACTCTTCATGCTGAACTCATTCAACTATTCACGATTGAATCCCCACGACACCCCATCATTCTTGGTTTACCCTGGCTGGAGAAGCACAATCCCGTAATTTCATGGACCAAGAAGCAGATAACCCAATGGTCTAAAGCCTGTCAACAAGAATGTCTGCACTCTCTTACCAAAATCACTCCAAATTCCATCCACTCTGAGAGTCCCGATCTGCCGAAGATTCCTGTTCAGTATCACGATCTTTCTCTAGCCTTCAGTGAGAGCCAAGCCACTCAACTTCCTCCTCATCGATCCCATGATTGTGCTATTGATCTCATCCCAGGAGCCACTCCCACACGAGGAAGAATTTTTCCTCTCTCAAAGCCCGAATCCGAAGCCATGAAAACTTACATAGAGGAACAGCTTTCCAGAGGATTCATAAAACCATCCACCTCTCCTGCTTCAGCCGGATTCTTCTTCGTGAAAAAGAAAGATGGAGGGTTGCGTCCTTGTATTGATTACCACAGCCTCAATGAGATCACCGTTAAGTTTCGCTATCCTTTGCCTTTAGTTCCAGCTGCCCTCGAACAGCTACCTACCGCAAAGTACTTCACAAAGTTGGATTTGCGAAACGCCTATAATCTCATTCGGATCAGAGAGGGAGACGAGTGGAAAACAGCTTTTTCAACCACTACTGGGCACTATGAATATTACGTTATGCCGTTCGGGCTGGCCAACAGTCCTTCCGTATTCCAGTCCTTTGTCAACGAGGTCTTCCGAGACATGCTCAATCAGAACCTCATCGTCTACATTGATGATATACTTATCTATTCTGAGACTTTTGAAGATCACGTGAGAGATGTAAGAGCAGTGCTGCAACGCCTCATTGAGAACCAACTGTACGCCAAACTACAAAAATGTGAGTTTCACCAAACACAGATTACCTTCTTGGGTTACATCATCAGTGCTGAGGGGGTAACCATGGACAGCAGCAAGGTACGAGCAGTTGTAAATTGGCCACAGCCCACCAATGTGAAAGAATTACAACGTTTCCTGGGCTTTGCCAACTTCTATCGTCGGTTCATTAGAAATTTCAGCATCACCGCAGCACCTCTCACATCCCTACTTCAAGGTGGAGGACATCGGTTAAAGTGGTCATCCAAGAGTATTGCAGCATTTCAACAGCTCAAGGAGAAATTCACTACAGCCCCCATTCTGCACCACCCAGATCCTGAACGAGAGTTTATTGTGGAAGTAGACGCTTCCAATACAGGATTCGGGGCTATATTGTCACAACGGCATGGTAATCCAGCGAAACTTTTCCCCTGCGCCTATTATTCTCGCAAACTTACTCCAGCTGAACGCAACTATGATGTAGGTGACAGGGAACTTCTGGCAATGAAGGCAGCATTGGAAGAATGGCGGCATTGGTTGGAGGGAGCTCATCTGCCCTTCACGGTACTAACTGACCACCGTAACTTAGAATACATTAAGGCTGCCAAAAGACTGAACCCCAGACAGGCCAGGTGGTCCCTCTTCTTCACCAGATTTGATTTCAAGGTAACCTATCGCCCAGGCTCCAAGAAGGGCAAGGCCGACTCTTTGTCTCGTCAGTGTGACAGCTCCTCTAGCCCTCTTTCATCTGATCCTATACTTCCTACGACACTTATTCTTGCTCCGGTACAGTGGGACATAATGACCGAAATTTCATCCGCACAGAGTGAGGAACAATCACCGCCTGAATGCCCTCCAGATCATACCTACGTGCCTACCTGTCTCCGCACACGAGTATTACAATGGGTGCACAATACTCCCAGCGCAGGACATCCTGGGATCACAGCTACTACTCATCTTGTAATGAATCGTTTCTGGTGGTCGACGCTTCAGGCCGACGTGATAACCTTCGTGCATTTGTGCACCACTTGTAACATTTCCAAATCATCCCATCAGAGACCGGCCGGATTACTTCAACCACTCCCTGTACCACAACGTCCATGGTCGCACATTGCTATTGACTTTATAACTGATCTACCTCCCTCACAGAATTATACGACCATTCTGACCGTGGTTGATCGATTCTCGAAGGCTTGCAGATTCATTCCGTTGGCCAAACTACCCACAGCTTTACAAACAGCAGAGGCTTTAGTGCAACAGGTTTTCAGACTGTACGGATTACCTGAGGATATCGTATCAGATAGGGGTCCCCAGTTCACCTCTCGGGTTTGGCATGCGTTATGTGGTCAGCTGAACATTAATGTCAGTTTGACGTCTGGCTATCATCCACAATCCAACGGGCAAGTAGAGAGGTTAAATCAGGAGCTCACCCGCTTCCTACGTACATACTGTCATCAAAACCAGCAGGATTGGAGCCGTTTCCTCATGTGGGCCGAGTACGCCCAGAATTCATTGTGCAAACCTTCTACTGGCCTCACCCCCTTCCAATGTGTGCTAGGTTATCAACCCCCTCTGTTTCCCTGGTCTGGGGAACCCACGGATCTCCCGGCCATTAACGCTTGGCTACCGAGAAGTGAGGAGACCTGGAATAATGCTCACGTACACCTTCAACGAGCAGTTCGCAGAGTCAGAGAACAGGCTGATCGTCACCGGAGAGGGGGACCTAACTACCTTCCAGGACAATGGGTATGGCTGTCATCCAGGGACCTCCGTCTTCGTCTTCCCAGCAAGAAGCTAAGTCCTAGGTACGTGGGTCCATTTAAGATTCTTAGACAAATTACACCAGTCTCATACCGTCTAGCATTGCCATCCACTTACCGCATATCTCCCACTTTTCATGTTTCATTGCTCAAACCTGCCGGAGTTCCGAGTGGAGAGAGGGACCAGGACGAGGCTGCGGAGGCAAGCTCCCCTCCTATCATCATCGAGGGCGAGGAGGCTTACCGTGTAAAGGAGATTCTCGACTCAAGACGCCGAGGCAGGGAGCTACAGTACCTGATCGACTGGGAGGGGTATGGTCCAGAAGAAAGATCCTGGGTTAAATCACAGGATATACTGGATCCCGCACTTACCACCAAGTTTCATCAAAACCACCCCACAAGACCTGCCCCCAGACCCCGTGGAAGACCTCGGCGCCGCACTGGTCCTCGCTTCCGGAGCCGCTCGCAGGAGGGGGGCTCTGTCATAGATCGCACCTCTGTGGCTCTCTCCGCTCATCCTAGAACACCTTCACCAGAGTATTGAACTGCATTTCCCATAAGCCCCGTACCTAGGTCTAATTATCTGCACAGGTGTTCCCACTTCTCTCCTCTATATAAATTGCCTTCTGACTCTAACACTTTGCGAAGTCTTGTTCTGCCCCGGCTAACATTACCAAGCGTTTATCTACTGTCTTTTGATTCCCCGTGTATTGACCTGTGACTGTTTATCGACTCCCGTCTCCTTGTCTGCTGCCTGCCTTGACCTTTGCCTGTTATCGTTTGGATTTTGGATATTGCCGCCTGCCCTGATCTCTGCCTGGTATCGTTTATGCTCTTGGACTGCCTGCTTCATTGTCTATGCTGTTTTCTGATTTCTGCCTGTTTGACTATCCTGAATAAACCACTGCAAATGGATCCGACTGTCTCTGCATCACAGGACCAATCTTATGAATGATGATATTCTAATATATCAGGAGAAAACTGATTATCTTTTGAATAAGGTGGTATTACCTAGAGATGCCATTATGTGTACAGATTTTAATTGTAATGAAAGTTCTCATGGTACAGCCTTGTGTGATATGTATGATGATATTGTGGGAGCTGTGTATGAGGCTAGTAGAACATATTTTGTACGCACTGATAAGAAATTTAATAGTAAGCCAGGGTGGAAAAGATATGTGTCTGGATGCCATATTGAAGCTAAGAAAGCATTTAAGGCATGGAACTTAGCAGGTAGGCCCAGACAAGGACTCTTCTGGAACAAAGAAATTGACTAATGCTATAAATATGCTGTTCGATATGTCTGTAAACATGAACACATGATGAGAGCTGACTCAATGGCAGAAAATCTGTTACATAATAATATAAATGGTTTCTGGAAAGATGTAAGAGCATCAAATCAGAATGATGTGATATTACCAAGCTCTATAGATGGTGTCTCTGGATCAGAGAATATAGCAGAACTGTGGAGAGAACATTATTTTACCTTGTTTAATTGTGTAATGAATGAACCGTATGAGGGTGGTTCTTCAACTACAGGCACTTTTGGCCTTGTGAACTTGAGGGGGAAAAAAGTGTTCAAATCAAAATTGTCACAGTCTAACAGTTAAATATAACTAGTCTAGTTTAATGATCCATAAGAGAACGCACTTATATTATAAGACAAATTGGTGTTTTTTGACATATTTTCCGATCCGCACTGAACAAATGTCATTTCCATCACATGTAAATATTTGATTATTATTTTAAAATATTATGATATAGATCATTTCTTAACAGTGTAACACCACTTTCACACATAGTATTACCAGTTTATACCTATATTGCAATTACCATAGATTTGTGGATTAAGTCAATTAATTGTCATGAGGCCCAAACACAAAGCTTACATCCACCACAACCTGAAATATAATATTGGATTGGTTGAAAATAACTACTTGTGTTATTACATTGAGTGGACCATTATCCCATAAAGTATGCAGAAGTTTTTAATATAATAATAATAATAATGCATTTTATTTAATGGCGCCTTTCATAACACCCAAGGTCACCTCACAAGCAATAAACAGGTCACTGCATAAGACAATACACACAACAAACAAGCCACATACAAATAAGGTGCATTAAAAACTCAATACAACATGTTATAAAAAAGCTTGTATAAAAAGATATGTCTTAAGACGCGTTTTAAAAGTCAACAAGCAGTCGCTATTGCGAACATCAAGGGGAAGAGAGTTCCATAGGCGGGGAGCAGCATAACTAAAAGATCTGGCACCCATGGTAGTAAGTCGAATCCGAGGTACCACAAGAGAAATTGAAGATGAAGATCTGAGAGTCCGTGAAGGAGTGTAAACATGGAGAAGTTGTGAAAGGTAATAGGGTGCAAGATTATGGAGTGCCTTATAAGTGAGTAGCAGGATCTTGAATTCAACTCTATACTTTACTGGAAGCCAGTCCAATTGCTGAAGAACTGGCGAAATGTGCTCAGTATAAGGTGTTCTAGATAGAACACGAGCTGCAGAATTCTGAACCAACTGAAGCTTATGTAGCAATTTGGAGGGAACACCTGTGAGAAGAGCATTACAATAGTCTATACGTGAAGTGACCAGTGCGTGAATAAGAACTGCAGTATTATTATTTGAAAGAAAGGGACGGAGACGGTTAATATTACGCAAGTGGAAGTATGCAATCCGCATGATATTATTAATTTGAGCTTCAAAGGATAGTGTGCTATCCATGATGACACCCAAACTTTTAACCTGTGAAGAAGGACCGATTGCAGTATTGTCAATGTACAAAGAAAGACAATTAGTTTTAGACAAAACAGATCTAGTCCCAACAAGCAAAGCCTCAGTTTTGTTGCCATTTACCTTCAAGAAGTTGGCTGAAAGCCAATCTTTGATTTCAGCTAAACAGCTGGATAAAGATGGTGGTGGAAAAGAACCGGTGGGTTTGGCAGACAGGTAAAGTTGGGTGTCATCCGCATAACAGTGAAAATGAATCCCGTATTTCCTTAAAATATAACCAAGAGGGAGCATATAGATAATAAAAAGAAGCGGGCCCAAGACAGAACCCTGGGGAACACCAGTGGTGGCTGTAGATGTTCTTGATCGAAAACCTTTTAATTGAATACGCTGATTGCGTCCAGATAGATATGACCTAAACCAAGACAAAGCAGTGCCAGTAATACCAATAGAAGCTAATCTGTCAAGAAGTATCTTATGTGAGACAGTATCAAAGGCAGCGCTCAAGTCTAGAAGGACAAGTATGGATAAAAGCCCAGAGTCAGCTGCCAACAGTAGATCACTGGTTATTCTGACAAGAGCAGTCTCAGTGCTATGGTGGGGGGACGAAAGCCAGATTGAAATTGTTCATGCAAGTTATTATTAGAAAGATGTTCATGAATTTGCACTGCAATACATTTTTCCACTATCTTAGAAATAAACGGTAAATTTGAAATTGGATGAAAATTATCAACCCCTGGTTTCTTAAGTATGGGAGTAATAATAGCAGATTTAAGATATGAAGGTACAGAACCAGAAACAAGGGAAGCATGAACAATTTTAGTAATCAATGGGGACAGGGCTGGTAAACAAGCTTTCACTAAAGGAGTAGGTAGAGGGTCTAATTGACAAGTCGAATACTTAGATTTACCTATCAGACCCACTATCTCTGAAGTAGTAGGTAGTGTAAAGTTAGAAAAAACAGAGTGGGGAGGTGTGTGAGTGGTAGATTGACAGGGGTCATTGTGAAAATTACCAGTAAGTAATTGCTGATGTACATTTTCAACCTTAGATGCAAAAAAAGTCAAAAAACGATCACATAAGTCAGTGGAATACATATTAGATTGCAAAGAATCAGGTGGTTGCAGAATATTGTTTACCACCAAGAAAAGGGACCACTTTTAATGAGTGATTAGAATTTTGTATATATTTTAAAAAAGTTATGAGGGGGTGGAAATGACTGGGTGTTGTGGAAATGACAATGAATGGACGTCCATGTAGAAAAACAGAAGACATTTATTTGAAACTTTCTGAAACAGACAATTCCATTTAACAAATCATTAATCTCATTAGTCATTAGTTTGTTTGGTTCTGTTTTGGTATAGGACTGAGACCTTTCTGCAGTTGACTTCCGCGGCATCTTAAAAATAGATGAAAAGGCATTTCAACAAATATATATTTGAATAAATACATTAGCATTGTACATTTCAATAAATAAAATATACATATGTAGCCCCACAATCTATGAACTGCACCTTGTAAGCATAAATGTCATTTCCACCTCACCTTTGTCATTTTCACCCAAGAAGGTATGTGCTGGAAATGATGGTGGTGGAAATGACAATCCTGCAGTATTTTGTAAAAAAATCCAAGCTAGTATTACAGATTAGCTATGAATTGGTAGCTAGCATTGCATGCATGCAAAATACATCTATTTATGTTAAAAAATCTATTTATTTACAAACTCAATTGATCTTACGCCATGTTTGGAAATGACATACAATAAAAATATTTTCATTTCAAGCAATATTTACCTTGAGTTTTCTTCTCCAAGTTGGTGAAGAAATTAAAAATCTCCTCCATGTCAGACATGTGCTGTGATGTCATTGTTCATTTCCATAGAAACTACCCAAACAATCTTTCAAAAAAGCATTTTAAAAGGGACATTACAGCGTTGTGGTGGAAATGACGGCAATACTGTGGGACAACTACATTTTGTATATAAAATCACATTAATAGCTGTCTGACCTTAAATACCACAATTATGTTTTGATTATTTTACTGATACTGTATACAGTCATATTAAAATAAAATAGATAAATCATTTTTTTACACTTCTTTTTCATTATTGAAGATCAGAAGTCTGGGTGTGGGACAAGCACAAAACAGCAATATTTGCATCTATAATGATGTTTAAAAAGGTGAAAAAATCATCGTAGACTATCGGTAAAAAGTTTCTAAAGTACTTTCATTGTATATGGGGTGGTGATGGCGCAGTGGATAAGACACATGCCTTTGGTGTGAGAGACCAGGGTTCGAATCCACTGTGAGACACCAATGTGTCCCTGAGCAAGACACTTAACCCCTAGTTGCCCCACAGGCGTGCGACCTCTGACATACAGCGATTGTAAGTCCCTTTGGATAAAAGCGTCAGCTAAATGAATAAATGTAAATTGTAAAGTTAACTATGAAAGTGTGAATTTTTCTAAATTAAATGTTTTTTATAAAATATGATCAAAGGACATGAAAGTGCCCATAGTCTAAGAATTGCCCATGAAGTGGAAAAGGTATACAGTACTGATATGTTTGGCATTACATCTAATGAAGTTTATAAAACAATAATGCAGCTCACAGACAGAAAAGCCAGTGGCTTGGATCTAATTACTGCTGAACACCCAAAGTTTGCAAGCCCTAGGGTTGCAGTTCTTCTTGCCATTTTCTTTACTGGTCTGATAAAACATGGGCTGTTGCCAGAGTCTATTGTGCCTTAGTGCCTGTTGTTAAGGATAAGGCTGGCAAGGTGGGAAGTCTGGATAACTATAGACCAATTGCGCTGGCTAGTGTGATATCAAAAGTTCTGGAAAGAATTCTATTAGATCGATTAGGTGTAAATCTTGTTACCACACATAATCAATTTGGCTTTAAGGCACAGCATAGCACTGACTTGTATGCATTGAAAGAAATAGTAGAGTTGTGAAAAAAAAAAATCCTCTGTTATAATTGGCTTTATTGACGTCTCTAAAAGTTGTTTGGTAAATTAAGACAAAGGGGTGTGCCTAATAGCATACTAAAAATTTTGGTATATTGGTATGCTAATCAGACTATGACAATAAAATGGGGTAATAGTGTCTCAATGCCTTTTGGGGTTGGTAATGGTGTGTGGCAGGGAGGTCTATTTTCACCAGCCCTTTTTAATGTTTATATGAATAAATTGTCCGAACAATTAAGTGATTGTAAGACTGGATGCATGTTGGGTAATATTTTAATCAATCATCTTATGTATGCTGACGATCTAGTAATATTTCTCCAGTGCTGGCTTTCAACAGCTGCTAAATGTAAACTCTGATTATGGGATTAAATATGATGTGCAATATAATGCAAAGAAGAGTGTTGCCATGATATGAAGAAAAAAAGGGTTTAAGGACCTTAATTTTCCTTTGTCAGATTTTTATTTTATTTTATTAAATGTTGTCTTTTGTTGGACAAGAGGCTCATAAAAGCTTCTCATGTTTGGAAAGATGTTTGACGCGTGTTGCTTTTTCAAATGCATGTTATAAGTGACTCAAACTCACAGTCATTTCAGATGGACCAGCGCTTACAGAGCCATACATCAATGACAAGCTGCGCATAAAAAATAATCGCAGCATTTGCGATTTCAAAATCGCGATAAGCCAAATTGGTTTAAGTACGATTACATGGAAATTGCGATTAATCGTGCAGCCCTAACTGTTCCCTGCTGGTGGAATGATCTGCCTAACTCAACCAGAGCTGCTGAGTCCGTAGCCACTTTCAAGAAACTGCTGAAGACGCATCTTTTTCGGCAGCACTTGATCCAGTAATACTAACACTTTCTCTTCTATTCTATTTTTATTTATTTAAAAAAAAAAAATGGACTGTGTTAGATTAAACTGAGAGGGGTCATAGCACTTACATATTGTTGTCCTACTGTTAGTTTAACTGCTTCTATTGTTCTCATTTGTAAGTCGCTTTGGATAAAAGCATCTGCTAAATGAATAAATGTAAATGTAAATGTAAATGTAGGTCTGTGCTCGTGACAGAAGGCACATTGAGATACTTTTGCATAAAGATCTGCTCCGATGCCAGGCCACCAGACTGACATTTTAGCTCGTTCTCTACATTTGTTTAGCCCTTGGTGACCCTCATGCAATCGGTCAAGGATACTCGATATCTCGTCGGTGTGCAGTGGGACCTATGATTCTGTCACCATGTAAAAGCAGTCCCTCTGCCCTGGACAATGATACTCGTTCCGCATGGTTGCTATGAGCTCTGACGGCACATGGTGTGGCTAGCCTTCTTTTATGAAGCACATTACTTTCCTCATAATAGGGTTGTTGGATGTGGACTCACGAATGGTATTTAACTTGGGCTCTGACACTGGCCGAGTCTGAATCACAGCCTCCACATAAGCTCGCACATCCTCTTCAGTGTCTGAAACCACGACCCTGTTATGGGGTTACGCGACAGCGTATCGGCCACAACCAGTGACTTGCCTGGGACAAGTATCACTTTAACATTGAACCGCATCAGGCGCATTAGTAGACGTTGACAGCGCAAGGGTGTTTTGTCCAGATCATAAGTGTTAATCAGGGGGACTAGGGGCTTATGGTCCGTTTGCAGTGTAAACTCACCCAGGCCCAGTAAATAACAGGAAAGCCGCTCACATGCCCAAACTGCAGCCAGACATTCTTTCTCTATTTTAGAGTATTTCAATTCAGCACTGGATAGGGTTCTGGAGCAGAAAGCTATAGGAAGTGTCTTGTCGCCATGTGTTTGCAGCAGAGTGGCACCCAGTCCGAAACTGCTGGCATCCGCAGACACAATGGTAGGTTTTGTGACGTCATAGAAGGCTAATATTAGAGCCGAGGACAGCATTGCCTTTATTTTGCTAAATGCCTCCTGCTGTTGTGTGTCCCACAGCCATGCAGACGCTTTCTTGAGCAGTTCATTGAGTAGGTGCAACACTGTGGACAAGTCAGGTAGAAACTTACCGAGGTACTTTACCATACCTACAGTAGCACTTGTTAGCACAGTAGCAGTTGAGTGATGTCTTTGGGGCATGGCAGGTCTGTAATCGCTTTGACTTTATCCAGATCAGGTTTTACTCCATCACTGCTAATGATGTGCCCAAAGAAACGGAGTTCTGTCTTACTGAAATGGCATTTGTCTTTATTGAGCTTCAGTCCTGACTCCTGGATTGTCTGCAAAACTGCGTCCAGATTATTGTCATGTGTCTCTTGATCTCTGCCATACACCAGAACATCATCCATGGCCACTACACAGCCCTCATGTCCCTCCAGCAGCTTGGTCATTTCCCTCTGGAAGATCTCAGGAGCTGATGTGATCCCAAAAGGAAGTCTCTGAAAACAAAATCTGCCTCTTGGAGTGATAAATGTTGTAAGTATTGAACTACTGCAGTCCAATGGGATTTGCCAGAATCCAGATGATGCGTCAAGCGGTGAGAAAAATTTAGACCCCGTCAGCTTAACAGCGACATCCTCCAGGGTAGGCAGCATGAATTTTTCTCTCTTCACTGCTTTGTTGAGGCGCTTTAAGTCCATACATATTCTGACTTTGCCATTTTTCTTGGCTACTGGGACCATTGGAGCACATCAGTCAGTGGGCTGTGTGACTTTGCGTACTATCTGCATGGACTGCAATTCACTGTAGCTCCTCGTCAACTTTCTGTATCAATGGAAAAGGCACCCTACGTGGTGTAGCTAAACTGTAAGGTTGTGTTTCTGACTTTAGTTAAATTTTTATCGGCTTGCAGTTCAGACAGCCAATTTCCCTGAAAACTTCTGCGCGAATGTGGTCTGCTCTGGCTACCAGTCTCATAGCACAGGCTGTACTTCTGCTGAGAAGGTTATTTGAATAATGTCCATCGACTACATAAATCCAAAACTGGTGACGAGCTGTATTTCTTTCAGTCTCAGCAAAAAAAATGTCCTATTGTTTTCACATTGCCACCGGGACTGTTAAGCTGTATTGTACTTTTGATCAACGGAGGGTGCTGTGGGAGACCTTGGTAAGTGCCACTGGACATTATCGTGATGGCGATTTTAAAGGTTACTGTTTTACCACAAACGGGTAGACTCACCAGCCAGTCAGACTCTGAATCACTTTTCTCAATGCTGCCCAGAAAGTATGCGCCATAGTCATCATTTTCTCTGTATTGCACTTGTACAGCTCTCACAGCTTTGCTTTGGCAGGCAACAGCAAAGTGTCTGAGTTTACTGCATTTACAGCATTGCTTATTATGTGCGGGGCATTTCGTAACTTTTTCAGAAACTGTAAAAAATAGGCCATTACAAAAGAAGAAAAACACAATGAAAATGAAAAAAATGAACTCAGTCACACAAATTTAACAGGCTCTTCAAATATGCTTCATTCTTTGTTAATATTTTTCAAAGATTCTTTTTCGCAAATCGTGGATTCTGAATGCATTGCCACAGATTTCGCTTACACTTCGCAGTTTTTCGTTTGCTGTTTTGGGACAAACCTCTTGTGGGGTGGGCTTAACAGTGATCTACTCTGATTGGATAGTGAGCTTTTGATGGACTGGTGCTCTCTGCACGCATAGATGGATTTGCGCTCATTTTTCATTTTTACTCTCACTCATTCACTCCACTCATTATTGCATAGAGATTTAAAAAAAGGTATGTGGCTTCGGGAACACCCCTAATCTACTCCAGTAAAAAAATCTGGAGGATGACCCACCCATATTTTTTTTGCTTCCGACACCCATGCTAAAAAGGATGCAGAGTTGCGTCCAATTCTAGATCTCTGCGCTTAGCCGAATCGTGACACAATCAGATCCAAGGACTGGTTTGTCACGGTAGATCTTTAGGATGCATACTGCCATATTCCATCCCTCCTTAACTCAGGAAGTTCCTCAGGTTGCTTTCGGGGGCAAAGCGTTGCAGAATTGTGTTCTTCCTTTCGGCCTAGTCATGTCACCCTGTATTTTGGCTCAATAGGCTTGTTGCATAAACAGAACGTTCGATATTTCCGGGTTGTAACGGTAGGCCGCACAACTTCCGGTTACTCCTGTCAGAGCGAGTCTGACAGCGAGCAGCTGCTTGTCAGAGCGAGAACGCTAACGCTAACTTTAGTTAGTCAACGAGGAAGATGGCATTTTACACACGATGCTTGCAGGACCTGCCAAGGACTACCGTTAACGATGTACATAGGATTATACAATCCTCAACATCAGCCCCAAAGAGCAAGCGGGAGAAGGGGTTTAAAATATATATTTCCAGCTACATTGACAATTACGAAGGTAAGTTAATTTACTATGCTTTGTTTTAGTCTAGTAGCCTAGCCTATGAGCTATCTTGCTAACCGGTAACGTTAAACATTGAATGAGCCTGATGAATATTATCTTGTTTTAATTGTTTTGATCATAACATGATATTATTCTTAACTCAGTGTCAAACAAAGAGCCAGAGACAGGGAGAGTGAGCGTCCGCACTACCTGCCATAGGTCACTGAGGAAGAATGAGAAACCTCACGACCTCAGAGTAGGATCTAAGATAGTTCAGTTGTTCCAGCCAGTTCTGCTCCAAACATGTCCTGGGGATTTTGTGTCGCTAGGATAGGTTCTGTATCAGTAACATAGGCAGAAAATAGCACTCGGATATCTAACCTAGCCCCCATGAAAACTCCAGGAACTGCTTGTGACGGCTGTTGTTTATTATAAGTTAAGTTTAAGTTAAGTTTGTATGGTAAGTTAAGTTGTAAGTTTGTTGGAGTTTTTGACTTGTAATAGCCTACTAACATCTCACATATGTAATACTAACATATTTTAATGTTTATAAAAACAGAACTAAAACGACCATTTTTGGTCATTTGTTAACTAATATAATATGGTTAAGCCTACCATGACTAACCATCTGAAATGTTGATTTTGTTCCATTTCCTGTGCCTGTACTATATTTAAGATGGCAATGGTTATCTGTAATGTGATTATTTTGTAAAATAGTTTTTTTTTTTTGTTTTTTTTTTAAAGATTACACTTGAGCACTCATTTCCGGTGCAACTGTGTGAGGCTGTGTGTTCATGTGTGGCTGGTAAGGCACTGTGCAATCACAATGTTGCACTGCTCTATCAGATAGCACACTACTCGCAGCTTCAGATCAGTGCTGTACCCCCTGTCCTTAGTTGCACTGAAACAGAGCAACGCTGGCACAAGCCAAGGTCTATGGTAAGTCTGAGAGCATTATTTACCACACTGTTTCATAGTGTAGTCAGTCAGCTGAATTGGTATGTGTGCAAAGCTTGCTTTCATTAAAGACCATTACTATCAACAGGGTGTGAAGCCAGGCCGGGTCAGAGACATGGTCGTGTTGGCAGCCAAACCCAAGCAAAAGACGGTTGGAAATGGTGTAAGGTAATAGTTTTTTATCTTATTTCTATAATTTAGATAAAACATGATTTAAATATGAAAATAAACACATCTGAAACACAGCATGTTACCATGTACACAGGAGCACACTTTACAAAGCACTGAGGGGAGAACTGCCAGATGTGGACATGCTCAAAGTGGCTGAGGTGTATAGTGATTTCCCTGCGACCTTGGCACCACTCATCACCACCATGGCCATTAGTTCTGATGTTCCATTAGTCCAGTCAGCACTAGGGGAAGTGCAGGAGGGAAGTGCCATCGCCTCTCAGCACCCAGTAGCACCCACCAGGACCATCCAGTTGCACTCAGATGCACCTCCACCTCCACTTCTGCCGTTGGCTGATTACAGGTTGGAGCCTACAACCTGTCAATTTGTTTGCAGTGAACAACAACAACTTCATCTGGTCTCCCTCCAGACAAGTATTGAAATGGCCAGACAGGTGGAGGCTTCTACACGGGACCAGAGCTTGTCTGCAGAGTGGCATCAGGTTCGTCGACCACGAATAACGTCCTCACACTTTAGAGAGTTGTGCCATGTTCGAGGTGAGAGTACAGCACAGCAGCTCGCTCAGAGGATTTGGAAGGGCACTGTTCAAACTGCTGCCATGAAGAGGGACCTGGTACTTGAACCTGTTGCCATTGAGGAGTACTGCAGGGTCAAGAACACAAACTATTGGCCTTGTGGGTTTATCATCCACCCTGATGCCCCCTGGTTAGGGTCTTCTCCTGACGGGGTTGTATTTGACCCAACCGAAAACCCTCCCTATGGTTTGGTTGAGATTAAATGTCCAAATTGCAAGAGCTATGTTGATTGCAAGTACTTGAAGTTACATGGCAACACAATGCAATTAAAACAGCAGCACAGCTACTACTGGCAGGTCCAAGGCCAGCTTCTAATAAGTGGAATGGAGTGGTGTGACTTTGTGGTGTTTGCAGAGGATGACATGGTCATCCAAAGAATCTACAAAGATGCAGAGGTTGCACAAATCATTAGGGAGAAGGGGGATCACTTCTTTTTTTATTTTTACATGGCTGTGTGTTTGAAATAGATACTGTTACTATTTACTGTTACTCTTAGAATAATTTACAGTAAATCAGTTCTATTTTTGTATGTATTTATTAAATTGAATCAGTTCAGGTTTTATAGATTTGTAAAAATAAACTATAACATCTCTGCATTTGTGAATGTTTGTAAACAAACAACATATCAGTTTAACCCTCGTTTATGTTGTCACTTGTGATCTTTGGGGTCTTCAGATACCCCAGACAATAACATTTAATTTTGTAACAGGATAATAAAAATGTTTTTACAAATGCAATTTTACTCTGTTTGTTAATGTTTTTCCTCAACATTTGTGTAGTTTTGGGAGGATTTATAATATCTTGTAAATTTCTATGAATAGATTAAAAAATATTTATTTAAATAGGCTTTTAACAAAAAAAACAAAAAAACAGTATTTTATGCAAAATTCACTTTATAAAAGACCCAGATATCTAACTTTCATTCATGGGGATAACATGGATCATTTTAAATGGTTTAATGTAACATTTATGCCCATTTTTGGGAAAATGTAGTTAAAAAAAAATCAATTTAACCACTAGATGGCTATTGTCACATTCACCGTCTGTCTTCATCTGTACTACACTTCCCAGTATCCTCCGTCATCATCAACATCACCTGTTCATCATCATCATCGTTGTCATCCCCGCCTTCACCTGTGTTTCACTCATCATCGTCACCTGTTGTCTTTGTCATTATCTCTGTGTATTTAAGCTCCCCCTGTTTCTCTGTTCGCTGGCCGGTTATTGTTTGTGTTCATACACACTTTTTTCAATTGTTGGATTGTTTGCCTGTTTGAATATTAAACTTTGAGTTCGCTGCCTGAAACATTACAGCTATATGGCTCCATTATATTATTTGACTACCTGAAAGATATATTTTCACAAGTTGGATTCATATCTAAATGTTATAAAATGTTTTAAAAAATTGTCAAAATTTAGCATTTTTTGTACAGAAAAAAAAAAAAAAAAAAAAACGTTTCTCAATAATTTTACATTATGCTTAGAATCAAATCTGAACAAAGTGTTACAAAGAGAAATGTTGGACTCTTAAGATGTTATTTATTTCAATTATCTATTACTAACTGTAACAGAACAAAAATGAACAGAAATGAACAATTATATTACATGTTGGGTAAAAATACATGACCTTAAAAATGGAATGAACTGAACAGCAATAACAAATGAGCAAGTATGTCTGTGAGAGAGAGAGTGTGTGAGTGCATTTACAAAGATATATATAGATTTGTAAAAATGAACAATAACATCTCTACATTTGTGGATGTTTGTAAACATACAACATACAGTATCAGTTCAAGTTTGGTATAGATTCGTAAAAATGAACAATAAAACTTGAACAAAGAAATTGGAACTGATTGTAAACTGATTCATAAAAATTCTAGTCCATTCATTTCTGTGTTGCCCATGCCTTAACCAGTGGTCCATTCTGGTAATTCACCAAGAGACAAGCGACGGTGAACAACTGGTCAATGCTCCCACACACTGACAGAGGAATGACTTTATCAAACAGTTTGTTCTCTTTTACTCGCCTGATGCACCTCTCAACATGCACTCTCACACGGGCAATAGACTGTGTCTGCTGGACATCCTCTTTGGTCATCTGTTTGTTTCTTGCAAGGAAAGCAGGTCGGTAAACCTTTCCAGAAAAGAGATTGTCCACAAGAAAGCCTTTGTCAACCATAATGGCCATCTCTGGTGTGAGGAATTTGGCTATTCCTGACTGCTTAAAAATTTCCCGGTCACTCATGGAACCTGCATACAGAAGTGACACAAAGGTGATGGGACCATGAGGTGCAATGCCAATCATGGCCTTGAAAGTGGTGTGTGACTTGTATGGGGAGTAGACTTCGCTGTGCAAAAGAAGAGAAGAGGGAGTTTGGCAAAAGATTTCTGTGCAGTCAAGCACCACTTGTGTGTCTGGGAACAAAGCAAACTCAGGTGGTAGATGAGCCTTTAATTCCTCTGGTGGTATCCACAGGCGGATGGAACCCAGTAGATAATAGAGGAAATGTGTCCACGATGTAATTATTCTGCTTGCTGTGGTGGTATGGATGTTGAAGCGTTTGGCTAGGTCCCTCAAATGCAGGCCCACAGAAAGGTGCATCAAGAAAAGCAGTAACTCATCTATCGGTGCTAGTCTCTGTTAAAAAACAAAAACACACAACACACTAGAAATCACTTGTACTGTAGTATTAATGTATGTTGCCCTAACAAATCATCTGAAAACACCCTTGATTAATACTGGAGCCTTTGACAGTCAAGATATGTCAAGTAAACTGTAACAAATGTTAAGACTAACAACATAACTTACTGATGGTCTCAGAAGGCTAGGTTCTTTGGAAGCAGCATGGACACTGGTGATCCGTACCATTTTAGTTGTTGCAGCAGGCTCCACCAATTGCCAAAAGGCCTGGAAATGCTTGTATGATGCAAATCTGCAATGAAATTATAATCACTTTAGAACTTTATGTTCATAATAATACAAAATGATGACTGACATATTATTGATGGAACAACATACTTTTTTAAATTTTACTTCAGTTTCTCAAAAAGGAAATTTTACTTTTACTCGAGTACATTTTTTAGGGAGTAATTGTACTTTAACTTTAGTATAGATTTTCAGTACTATAACCCCCACTGCAACCCAGACACACATAGAGTTAGCTACTACATACAATTGCATAATAGCATGGACCAACCTTGTGTAAAAACGAATATCCTCATCAGATCCTTGGAGGTGTTGGAGTCCAAACCGAGACAGCAGTTGCAGTGATTGGACTTGTTGTTGGAGCTCCTCTACCTTTCTCCTCAGGGCTTCGTTTTCATCTGCCAGCTGATGTGTGACAAGTGCAGTAGTGGGGGTGACATAGTAGGCGTGATCACGATGTACAACTTCCTTCTCTGTGACCACCTCGTTGTCAGACGCCATCGGTAGGTCAGGGGAAGGAGGCCTTGGCCGACGTTGCCAGACATTAAGCCGAGGTGCCGGTACGCTGAACTCATTCCAGGCAAACAAACAAGGGACACTGCCTTTCTTTAGTCGTTTCTCCCCTCCAGTCGTCGTTACAAAATCCTCAAAAAGGAAATGACAACTGCAGACATGAGTGCATTCAGTTGGAGTGAAGCTATCCCTGCGGATCTTGACTAGCCACTTTGATCTCACCTCAAGATCCACAGGGAAGCGATGAAAACTAATCGTTCCATTGTATTTCGACGAATTTCCACACATCGGCACACAAGAGTGTAAAGACGTTCGTCTGGATTGACGCTGTAATTTAATTCGTTTTTCTTTTACTCTTGAGAAACTCATAATTGCCGTCTAACTAAACTATCACTCTCTCGCTCTCTCTGACACGTCAACGTAACCGGAAGTTGTGCGGCCTACCGTGACAACCCGGAAATATCGAACGTTCTGTTTATGCCACAAGCCTATGTGGAGCAGATGGGGGTTCGGCATTGTCTTCCTCCCTATATGAAAGTATGGGGGTTTAGGTTGAATGCTGAGAAAAGTGCGCTTTCTCCATGACAGAGGACCACTTTTTCAGGTGTGGTGTGGGATTCGACGACAATGCGGCACATCTTTCTCCTGCTCGTATCGGTTCGATCCTTACAGCCGTGAGCAAGATAAGGCTTGGCCAGTCACTCACTGTCAAACAGTTTAGAAACCGTTAGGTTACGCGCAGGTGCTTTGTACTTTGATTATGTGGAAGAAGCTTTGGTTCTTGTCCCAGGGTCCTGTGCTGGGAGATCCACGCTTACTCTAGAACTCCCTGCACAAGGAACTGGCGAGAATCATCACTTGGATCCAGTTAACTGCCCGGTTGGTATAGTGCTGGAATTTCTGCAGGATCGATTCTCCACAGGGTCATCCCTCTCCACTCTAAAGGTTTACGTGGAGGCCCAGCCTGCTTACCACGCATCTTTGGGTGGTGTCTTTGGGGAGAAACCGTTGGTGTTTCCTCTGTGGTGCGTCGGATCAGAAGGAGTATGTCGGCTTTGTAAGCCTTATAATAGGGGTATCCCTACAAGAGGTGTGTGATGCGGCGGGCTGCTGATTTCACGTGCTTCACGACTCAATTACGCAGAGCGTTCCAATAGCGTCAATCTCGACGCAACGTCTCGTTCCCTTTTCAGGGAACCGAGGTTACAGTCATAACTGAGGTGTTCTCTGTGTCACTTTGGTGTCCATGAGTAAGCCTACTTTTAAATCTTCGATCTGTGAGCTGTTAAAGGATGAACCAAATAGCAAATGTTTTGAAATATGTATTGGTATTGCGCTGTTTCATTATTGTAATATTGTGAGAACTTCTATGGCTATATCCATCTTGGCTAGGACACTTTTGAAAAAGTTTATTTCCTGGTTAAATAAAATGCAAAAAAATGTGACCTTGCTGCAAGTAAAAAAGTATTGTTTCCTTTAAAAAAATCTTACATAACCTAAACTTTTGAATGGAAGTGGAAGTTTGTTTTGTTCAACATTTTCTGCAAAAATACTTAAATACAATTCACTGATGCACTAATGTGATTATCTATGCATGACATTTAGAAAAGTACTGAAAATTACAACTGACTTGAGAATGCCTTTTAAATTACAATTCAGTTCCTGAATTTAAAGAGGTAGTAAACCGGATTCAGAATTATCATTTGAATTTAAGGAAGTAGAGTCAAATGAAATTTTCTATTGCAAGTATACAGTGTAAATTTAAATTTTCAGAATTCATTTAAAAAAAATTCTAAAGAGTTTCATCCTGTTTTCTGTAGCACTTATATGGGATTGACTTTTAACCCTATTGTGGCGAGCAGGACGAGGCCGAGGGACGTGAGAGAACGGCGCGAGGCCGGTGGCGTGATTGTTAATGAATGACACCTGTGAGACGCACCGGTCTCGCATCTCTCATGGAGGAGCGGAAGTATAAAGGAGGAGTGACGACTGTGAAGATCGAGAGAGGACAGGCCTGTGTTTATGTTGTGTTTGGTTTTTGTTTTGTGTAGCCAACAGTCGTCTGCGAGGGGCTGCTGGCAGACTTTTGGTTTTTGTATTTGTTTTATTTTATCATTAAAGTTTTTGATTGTCTGCCGGTTCCCGCCTCCTTCTTCCCTGGTTTTGGCACCAGTGTAACGAAGATCATAGTTCAGGGAAGAAGGAGGCGGGAACCAATCAAATAAAACAAATACAAAAACCAAAAGTCCTGCCAGCAGCCCCTCGCGGACGACTGCTGGCTACACAAAACAAAAACCATACACAACACAAACACAGGCCTGTCCTCTCTCGATCTTCACAGTCGTCGCTCCTTCTTTATGCTTCCACTCCTCAATGAGAGATGCGAGACCGTTGCGTCTCATAGGTGTCATTCATTAACAATCACTCCACCGGCCTCGCGCCTTTCTCTCACGTCCCTCGGCCTCGTCCTGCTCGCCACACCTATAAATCCTACTGTATCATATTTCATTCAGGAATTTTTTTGGGCCTCTAAATTACCATGATCAAAACTTTGCTGAAAAACCTGTAATACAAAATCTACTACATGCCTTCTGTCAACTGTTTGATAGTTCTTACGTTTTACCAAGTAAATCAGCATTCCACATTATCAGCATTATTATGTCAACAGAACTCAACAAAATAATGTTTGCAACTTAAAAGGTTTAACGATATCAATAAATTTAAAAATTTGACTTGCAACCATGCATTTATTTAAGTTGTGGTAACAGGTCCAATGGATTAGCATCTGAACACAAAGAGGCAAAAAAGTAGTCAAAGTCTTGTCAATTTATGTGTTTTGAAAAGCAAGGGCATCAGTTTTTTGTATATGAAAACTGCTCATTCTCCCTCATTCAGCATCTTTTCCAATCTTTTGTTGCATCAGATGAGCCATATGGTGCTGAACCTGCTTTAGCTGTGACACATCAGTATGAAATGCTTCTGCTAATGCCAGTCTGTTCTGTGTGTACAAGCCATTCAATCTGTCAAACCTGTAACATGTTTTAATGTTGATGTAATCAGGATAAATTTCATGTCAAAGTGCAGAACAGGAAAGTCATATTAATTTTGGACAATTTGCTGTAACATTTTAGTAGTGTGTTGTTCATGTGTTCTGATTTTGGGTTGGTTTGGCCCAAGATGAGATATGTGTTTGGTAACAAGAATTCCCGGAATCAGCCATCCCTTCCAGCTCATGATGACTCAATATAATCTAATTCAGAATAATTTGTTTTAGCTTCCTTTGACGATGTCAAATTTGTGTTTGTGTGTTAATGGAAACTGATGTCCTTAACGAGGGTTTTACGTGTTTAATCCTTTAATTTCATTACTAAATATGTACACTTTAACATAAATTTTAACATTAGCCAGACGTAATGGATCAAAAGAGATTTGGTGAAATCTCTCTAACCCGAACACTCAAATGTGTCTTTCCTGTCAGTCTGTGTGTGTACATAGATCAAAAATTTTAAAACAAAATCACAAGCAAAATACAAGAATGCATCCTGTGTGAACAGCGGCCGGTTGCATAAACTGCTTAGTCTTACAAGTTACTCATCTATTTTTTTCTTTTCTTTTTTTTAAGTCTGCTACAAATGCAGATTGACCTTGGAAAAATGCTAGTTGATCAAACTAGTTCTTAAGACAGTCTTAACAGTCTTTACCGTGTTTATGCAACTGGCACCAGGAGTCTAAATACCTTAGACCAGGGGTGCCCAATCCTGCTCCTGCCGATCGACTGTCCTGCACAGTTCTTCTCCAACCCTAATCAAACACACCTGAAGCAACCAATTAAGGTCTTTAGGATCACTTGAAAATGAAAGATTAGCGGTTGGAGATGAACTGTGCAGGACAATCGATCGGCAGGAGCAGGATTGGGCACCACTGCCTTAGACAGACTGACAAACTAGTAGGGCAAGGAAAACTGCTAGCAACTCGAGGTAATTGATGTGCCACTGCAGCCGAGGTCCTGTCCAGGGGCTTGAGGCAGCATGGCCATTGCACATGGCACCCCAGCCAGTGGTGGAGGCATCTGTTGAGACAACAACATGTCTGAACACTTGTTCTAGGAGTACTCCGGCCCATAGAAAAGCAAGGTCTGACCACGGGCTGAAAGCTCGGCGGCAGGTCGGAGTGATGGTCACTCGGAGCATGTCATAGTGCCATGCCCATCTCGGGACTCGGTCGTGTAGCCAGTGCCAAAGCGGTCTCATATGAAGCAATCCGAGCTGCATGACCATGGCACCGGATGCCATATGGCCCAGGAGCCTCTGAAATCGTTTCAGTGGAACTGCTGTCCTGCCTTTGAATAAATTCAAGCAGTTCAGCACTGACTGAGCACGCTCATTCGTGAGATGAGCCGTCAGGTTGACCGAGTCCAACTCCATACCGAGAAAAGAGATCCTTTCCAAGGGGGAGAGTTTGCTCTTTTCCCAGTTGACCTGAAGACCCAGATGGCTGAGGTGTCTGAGCACCAGGTCCCTGTGTTCACACAACTGATCTTGCAAGTGTGCCAGGATGAGCCAGTCGTCGAGATAGATGAGGATGTGAACAACCACTTCCAGTAAAGGAGTAAGGGCTGCCTCCGCGGCCTTTGTAAAGACGTGGGGCGACAGGGACAGCCCTAAGGGGAGGACCTTGTACTGGTATGCCCTGTGTCGAGGGAGAATTAAGACATGAAAGTCCACGTCCTTCAGGTCGATAGCTGCAAACCAATCTTGGGGGTGAACACATTCAAAAAGTAATTTCTGCGTTAGCATTTTGATTCAAAACACGCAGATCCAAAATAACCCACCACTCTTTTTGGGGACAATGAAGTAGGAGCTGTAGAACCCTGACCTCATATCGGCTGGAGGAACCGGCTCTATCGCATCCTTCACCAGGAGGGCTGCGATTTCTGCTCACAGGACAGGGGCCTCTTTGGTAAAACGGATGCTGCTGAACCTGGGAGGACGCCGGGGGCGAACTGAATCTCATAGCCGAGTCTAATCGGCCGAATGAGCCAGAGTGACAGGCTGGAAGCAGCACCCAGGCTCCCAGAAACCGCACCAGTGGGACCAATGGGACCACAGACGTACCCGTGTTGGGGCAGTGAGGTGGACAATGCCTTCTATGCTGACAATGTGGACAAGGCAGGGACCCAACCCGAAAGGCACAGCATCCCCGAGTGGGGTCTGAGTGTGCAGTGCAACAATTAACCTGGCTCCACAGTTTGGCAGAAGGTGCCTGAGAAGGCATTGCGTACTCGAACTGCACCCTGCTGGCGATGGTGGAGAGGGCTGAGAGTTGCAAGGCATAGCGTCAACCGCGCCCTCCTGAGAACCAGAGAATGAGGAAATTGCTCTTTTGTTGAAAATGTGGGTACCTTAAACTAAGTCAAACAAGGATTTGGCCCCCACTTTGATACTCAGATCACCCTGCGTATCAACAAAAGTAGTCTTCTGCTGGGCAGAAGAACTAGATTGGGGGATAGCGGAGGGGATTCCACCTCTTGCGAGGTATTGGAGTCTTGATCTCAGCATTGAGATGGTCATCTTCCCGCAGTGGGTACATGACTTATCCATGAACGCTACCTCAGCATGCTCCCAGACACGAGAGGCAGTGATCGTGACTGTTAACCGGGGCCAGGAAACGACCGGATCCAGAAACGCACTGGTGGATTGACATCTTGAAAAATATGCTCTTTTGTGCTGAAGTGCACAGGAGAAGATTGTCTGCACAGCGTGCAGAGAAGGGCTCTAGCTGTGCAGAGATTCTCTCAAAGACAATCATCACTGACGCACCGTCACACCAACACAGGAAAGCCTTCGGGGTTCTGAAGACCACACTCGAGATGAAAGCAGAGCTGAATTAAGTCAAGTCAATTCACCTTTATTTATATAGCGCTTTTTACAATACAAATTGTTTTAAAGCAGCTTTACAGTTATAACAGGAAAATAATGCAACAAAGTTTGTTTCTAGAAAAAAAATAGTGTTATAGTCCAGCTTAAGTAAATTTAGTGATAGTTAATTTTTGTTGTAAAAAAGTTATTAATTTATTAAGTTATTAATTTATATAATAGCTGCTCTGGAGAAAACCGTGATGTCATCGTCCAGCTCAGTTCAGTTCTCAAATAATGGTGTCAATGCAGGCAGATCAATAATGTTGCTGAATATTAAATGTCCACAACTAAGCAAGCTAAAGGCAACAAAGGAGAAAAATGCAAAAAAAAACAATGGTAAAGAACCAAAACCTTGGGAGAAACCAGGCTCAGTCGGGGGGCCAGTTCTCCTCTGGCCAATGAACGAACAGTGCATGATTATGATTCAGGCAGCATTATAGGTCAGAAGTCAGATTGGATTGGAACATTTAGAATATTTATCCAGTTCCATCTGGTTGAAGGTCGGAGTCATCACGTCGGTATGGAGACGGGTTTGTTGAGGATCAATGCCGATAGCTGTCGTGTCGTTGACGCCTTCACAGGGGAGAGTCTAGTTGACACAATGTCTGCTGACACTTCAGGGATGCGTTGTTGTCGTGTCTACTCGCAGGCCCACCATCTGATCTGGATCCAGCCCAGATACGGCTGACTACATCATGCGTTGTGATCGTGTCTAGGCGCAGGTCCACCATCTGATCTGGATACGGCCCTGATCCAGCTGACTACATCATGTGTTGTGGTCTTGTCTAGGCGCTGGTCCACCATCTGATCTGAATACGGCCTGGATCCAGCTGATTAAACCTCGGAATAAACAGAAAGACTTACATTAGCATAGATGCCATTCTTCTTATGATGTAACGAGTACAACAGGTGTTATAGGATGTGTTCCCAGTTCCGGCTGACCTAGTTTATGCAGCCTAATAATCATTTCAGAATCAGAATCAGAATCAGAAAGAGCTTTATTGCCAAGTGTGCTTGCACACACAAGGAATTTGTTTTGGTACTGAGGCTTCCAGTGGACATATACAAATACAAATACAACAAGAAACATAATACTACAAATTATAAGAATAAAAAATAAAAATATAAATATATGAGCATAAAAGTATCACAGTTGGGTTTAGTCAGAATAGACATTTTCAGATTTAACTGATTTGAATTATAGAAATGTATAATGTTCTATGTGTATGCCAGGTTAAAGAGATGTGTTTTTAGTCTAGATTTTAACTGACAGAGTGTGTCTGCTTCACGGACAATGCTAGGAAGACTATTCCAAAGTTTTGGGTTTAAATAGGAAAAGGATCTACCGCCAGCAGTTGATTTTGATATTCTAGCTATTATCAACTGGCCAGAATTTTGAGATTGCCATAGACGTGAAGGACTATAATGCGTTAAGAGCTCGCTCAAGTACTGGGGAGCTAAACCATTAAGCGCTTTGTAAGTAATCAGCAATATTTTAATATGTATACGATGTTTAATATGGAGCCGATGCAGTGTTGGCAGAATCGGGCTAATATGGTTATACTTTCTGGTTCTAGTAAGAACTCTAGCGGCTGCATTTTGGACTTTGTTTATTAAATGTGCAGGGCAACCACCCAGTAGAGCATTACAATAATCTAACCTTGAGGTCATGAACGCATAACTAACTGTTCTATTTTTCATTGAAAGCATGTCGTAATTTAGATTTTTTTTTAGATAATTTACTTTTAAGATGGAAGAATGCGGTTTTACAGATGCTAGAAACGTGGCTTTCAAATAAAAGATTGGTATCAAAGAGCACACCCAGGTTCAAAGAGCAGCCATCAATTGTTAGACAGTACGTGCAGAGGTTTTTTGCCCGATAAATAGAAACTCTGTTTTTTTTCAGAATTAAGTAGAAGGAAATTACTAGTCATCCAAATTTTTATATCAGCTACACATTCCGTGAATTTTGTGAATTGGTAAATTTCGTCAGGATGCAAAGGAATATAGAGCTGAGGATCATCAGCATAACAGTGAAAACTAATCCCATGCTTCCTAATGATATCTCCCAAGGGTAGGATGTAGAGGGTAAAAAGAAACGGTTCTAGTTCTGATCCTTGTGGTACTCCATACTTAACTTGCAGTGTTTGGAATAACGCCCTTTAAAAGAACGGCGTTAGGTAACGACGTTATTTTTTCAGTAACGGGCTAATCTAACTAATTACTTTTCCCGTCGTTACAACGCCGTTAACGTTACTGGACGTTAAATGCGGTGCGTTACCACAGGCGTCAGTTTGGTTTGAAATGTGCTGGGGACAGAGACGCATTCGGAAGTGCATTTTGAGAAGTGCTGGGTACAAATTTATCAAACTGTGCAGCCTCTTTGCTCAACTCGTAAATAAATCCATCGATCCGCAAATTAATTTTGAGTTCTTAAATGGTCTAGTGGTAGAACTCTTGAGTGTCAGAGGTTACGAGTTCTAATCCGCCCTCGTATAGTTTTTTTTTCTCTCATCAAAACTCAATATGTTCATCAGTGGTTACAGTCTATATATCAAACAGGGACACGTTTGTGTGCATTTTATTTTGTGATTTCACCGGAATGAATAGAGAGTCTCCACAACGGTGATAGATTGAAGCGCGTGTCCGAGTGAAGACTGCGAGCCGCAAGACTCTATGCAACTGATCGCCGCGGCAACGAGCCCTCAGCTTGAGTTAAAAAACAACACATTTTAGCGCTAGATCTCTTATTTAATAGCGAATTAAATGGCAACGCATGGCGTTGTTAGAGTTTGATTTATTTAATTTGCTACAGTTACTGCAAACACACTTTAATATTATTTAACTCTTTACTTTTGAAGAAAATACTTGAAGTACAGAATGTATTCCAGACCAGTTGTCTGACATTGGGAGTTTGATTTATTTAATTAAGAATAAGACTACAGAGCTAAACACACTTTTTTTGTTGTTTAAAAGTTTACTTTTGTTGTGAACTTACAAAACACTTGGAAGTAGCCTACAGGTTGTTTACTTGACCAGTTGTCTTAGGTTGAGAGAGTCTGATTTAATTTGCTAGAGTTAAATGCACTTTATATGGTGTAACTGTTTACTTATCTTACAAAAATAATACTTGAAGTGCAGGATAAACCTCTTGCTGTCTGTCGACATGCAATAAATATCGAAAGTTATGTACAAACACCTGTCTGTTCTACTCATTTCAACTGACTTGTGAAAACTGCTAAAAAAAAAAAAATTTCTTTGACATATAGCAACTTTTTTTTTTAACAGTAACGCAAATAGTTACTTTCCCTGGTAACAAGTTACTTTTATTATAGAGTAATTCAGTTACTAACTCAGTTACTTTTTGGAACAAGTAGTGAGTAACTATAACTAATTACTTTTTTAAATTAACGTTCCCAACACTGGTAATTTGTGATCGATATCGAATCAGAAACGCTCGGCTCCGAAGCGAAGTTTAGAGAGTGTCTCTCTGCACGCTTCCTATATACCTGCAGCACGGGGCGTCATTCGTGATGCAAATCTCCATCGCCAATGTCCATTGGCTGTTTCTGTTAACACTCGAAGGTGATAGGGCTCTCAGGCGCGACCCCAATTTGTCAGTCACTGACGTAACTCGTAGTGACTGAATGGGAACTGAATCAACACTTCAGCTAAACAATTATACTATTTTAGTTTAGCTGCCGAAGAGTCGAAATTAACTGTTTGCATAATTGAATAATTTTCCTGTTATCACTGTAAAGCTACTTTGAAACTATCTGTATTGTATAAAGTGCTATATAAATAAAGGTGACTTTATATAAAGAAATTAAATAATTAAAGGATTAAAAGGGATTTAAGGGAATAAAGAAAAGAAATAAGAACGAGAAAAGAAGTTCTAGCTCTAATTGCTTAGTTGTTAAGTAATCCATTTAAACTCTTAGAAAATAATATTTTATTCAAATGTACACACAATTACTCTTATTTGAATGTCTAAAATATCAAAAACACAAAATGTTTCTTGTTGTCACGGAACACACACAGGAGGCAGAAAATCCAAGAGCAGTAGTTTTTAATTAAAGGGCAATCCAAACTCGTAGTCATCCAGGCAGGGGTCAAAATCCAATAAGGCAATCCAAAACACAAGACAAAAACAAGAAACGGGCAGATACAGACTAGAAAGTGAGGTGACATAAACCAAGGACTCCGTAACAAACACTAACACAGACAGGGAATATATACACACAGAACTAACAAGGTGATGGGAAACAGCTGAGTGCAATAATCAGATAAGTGACAGAACAGAATGCTGGGAATTGTAGTCTAATGTGAATGACACCGTGAGAACGAGGACCTCTAGTGATAACCCAGGGAAACACAACCAGACACTGTGACAGAACCTCCCCTCTACGGAGTGGCTACCAAACGCTCCATGACAGTACACAAGACAACACAAGAGTCCAAGAGGAAGGTGGAATGTGGGAAATCCAAGGGAGGGATGGGAGGGCCAGGACCATGAAGGGGAACAAGAACAGGGGGTGATGGCTCATCGGGCGGCCAGGGCGAAGCAGACGACCCATCGGGCGGCCAGGGCGAAGCAGACGACCCATCGGGCGGCCAGGGCGAAGCAGACGACCCATCGGGCGGCCAGGGCGAAGCAGACGACCCATCGGGCGGCCAGGGCGAAGCAGACGACCCATCGGGCAGCCAGGGCGAAGCAGACGACCCATCGGGCGGCCAGGGCGAAGCAGACGACCCATCGGGCGGCCAGGGCGGTGAAGACCCCTCGGGCGGCCAGGGCGGTGAAGGCCCCCACGGGCGGCCAGGGCGGTGAAGACCCCTCGGGCGGCCAGGGCGGTGAAGACCCCTCGGGCGGCCAGGGCGAAGCAGACGACCCATCGGGCGGCCAGGGCGGTGAAGACCCCTCGGGCGGCCAGGGCGGTGAAGGCCCCCACGGGCGGCCAGGGCGGTGAAGACCCCTCGGGCGGCCAGGGCGGTGAAGACCCCTCGGGCGGCAAGGGCGGTGAAGACCCCTCGGGCGGCCAGGGCGGTGAAGACCCCTCGGGCGGCCAGGGCGGTGAAGACCCCTCGGGCGGCCAGGGCGGTGAAGAACCCTCGGCCGGCCAGGGCGGTGAAGAACCCTCGGCCGGCCAGGGCGGTGAAGAACCCTCGGCCGGCCAGGGCGGTGAAGAACCCTCGGCCGGCCAGGGCGGTGAAGAACCCTCGGCCGGCCAGGGCGGTGAAGAACCCTCGGGCGGCCAGGGCGGTGAAGAACCCTCGGGCGGCCAGGGCGGTGAAGAACCCTCGGGCGGCCAGGGCGGTGAAGAACCCTCGGGCGGCCAGGGCGGTGAAGACCCTTCGGGTGGCCATGGCGGTGACGACCAGGGCGAAGACGACCACTCGGGCGGCCAGGGCGGAGACGACCCCTCGGGCGGCCACGGCACAGGAACAGAACCCAGCTCAGGAACAGACACCGGCTCAGGAACAGACACCGGCTCAGGAACAGACACCGGCTCAGGAACAGACACCAGAACAGTAACAACCACAAGGACAGACAGAAACTCAGGAACAGACACTGGCTCCGGCTCAGGAACAGACACTGGCTCCGGCTCAGGAACAGACACTGGCTCCGGCTCAGGAACAGACACTGGCTCCGGCTCAGGAACAGACACTGGCTCCTGCTCAGGAACAGACACTGGCTCCTGCTCAGGAACAGACACTGGCTCCGGCTCAGGAACAGACACTGGCTCCGGCTCAGGAACAGACACTGGCTCCGGCTCTGGAACAGCAGACACTGGCTCCGGCTCTGGAACAGCAGACACTGGCTCCGGCTCTGAAACAGGCACTGGCTCTGGAACAGGCACTGGCTCTGGCTCCGGCTCTGGAGCAGCAGACACTGGCTCCGGCTCTGGAACAGCAGACACGGGCTCCGTCTCAGGAACAGCAGACATGGGCTCTGGCTCAGAAACAGCAGACACGAGCTCCGGCTCAGGAACAGAAACTGGTTCCGGCTCTGGAACCAGGGACACAAAAGGTCTGAAGGGTCCTTCCAGGATCCGTGCCAGACGCTCCAGATAGTTGCTCGGTATTCCCCCGGCTGCGAGAATGGGTATCTCCTGATCTGTCTCTGGCTCTGGAACAGACACTGGCTCCAGCTCTGGAACAGCAGACACCAGCTCCGGCTCAGGAACAGCAGACACCGGCTCAGGAACAGCGGACACTGGCTCAGGCTCTGGAACGGACACTGGCTCCGGCTCTGGAACAGCGAGCACAGGCATGTCTAGGATCCGAATCAGATGCTCCAAATAGTCCATCCGTGCCCTCGCGGCCACGCGAATGGGCATCTCCTGATCCTTCTCTGACCGGGTAGACGTGGCGTGGACAGTCTCTGGCTGAGCAGACGTGACGTGAACAATCTCTGACTGGGCAGACGGAACCTGAACAGTCTCTGACTGGGCAGACAGGACGTGAACAGTCTCTGACTGGGCAGACGGGACGTGAACAGTCTCTGACTGGGCAGACGGGACGTGAACAGTCTCTGGTTGGGCAGACGGAACGTGAACAGTCTCTCGACCACCTCCTCCACTGCGACCTCCACGGGTCCCGCGAAACTTGACCAATCGGGTCCCCTTAAAAAACTCCCTTCTCTCCCGCTCGGTGGCTGGGGAAGAGATGTTACAAAACATACCGCTAGATTAGGTGTGACGGAGTCCTTCTGTCACGGAACACACACAGGAGGCAGAAAATCCAAGAGCAGTAGTTTTTAATTAAAGGGCAATCCAAACTCGTAGTCATCCAGGCAGGGGTCAAAATCCAATAAGGCAATCCAAAACACAAGACAAAAACAAGAAACAGGCAGATACAGACTAGAAAGTGAGGTGACATAAACCAAGGACTCCGTAACAAACACTAACACAGACAGGGAATATATACACACAGAACTAACAAGGTGATGGGAAACAGCTGAGTGCAATAATCAGATAAGTGACAGAACAGAATGCTGGGAATTGTAGTCTAATGTGAATGACACCGTGAGAACGAGGACCTCTAGTGATAACCCAGGGAAACACAACCAGACACTGTGACACTTGTCTCGTAACATTCAGTTATGAATGAAATGCAAGAATCATGTAAATTATAGCATATTTTCAAATAAAAATGGCGAAATTCCATAACAAAAAGTTGAGTATATTGTATGAGTTGAGTACCCTGTGTATTACTGTGGGTCATTGAACATATCTATCGTAGAACAGTTGTCAGATATTAAATGTTTAGGTACTTGCATCTTACCATGTATTCTTTCACTGTATAAACTAAAGTGTCACGTTGGAATTTGCACTCAACTTCAACGGTCTTCAGTGAACAATAAGCCCCACCTTCTTTGATCTGATTGGTCGTCTCAATCATTTTGACTATGATGAGCGCTGTTAGACCGCTGAGGTCGACCAGCCTTAAATGTAACTTTTTAAACTGTTTGTCATCATAACAACAAACAGAATGCTGCATAATGGAGTGCAGCAGAGCGGCATCAAAAATAGCAAATACTGGGTGGGACAATTTTGCCATTTCTAATTATTGAGGGGGAGGGGGGACTTGTCCCCCGCAATGCCTTTGGTGGTTACGGCACCTTTTTAAAAGACAATTAAAATTCAGTAATATTTTTTATTCATATAATTACTAAAATAATGACATTGTCTTCTGTAGTGCTGCTTTACAGCTGAAGTTGTTTTAGAATTGATGGATTTTGTAACATTAACTGTTATTAAAGCTGGTTTGAAACTATCTGCATTGTATAAAGCTCTATATAAATTAATGTGACTTGACTTGGAAATGCTTATAAACACATTTTGACTCTTATTGCAAGATGCCAGATCCCAGATGATGTCACGTCTCGAACCAATCCAGCTCGGTTCTTGTTCACATATCTGCATCTGGTTAGCGTTCTATTGATCCTGTTAGATAGAGATTACTTCTGACCCTCTAATTAACCTCGTAATCCCTGCTTGTTTTAAGGGTTAGGAATTAAAGCAGAGGTGACAACACTTTTGACAGTTAGTGTCATTTACAATTTTCTTCTAAACCCTGTGTTTGTAAGTATCATTGCCTCATTGACAAAGTATTGTTTTGGAAACTTAAAAATAAGTGACACATGGCTGTAGTTGCAGGTACATATCGTTTTAGAAAGACACAATCTGGTTTTAATCTAGTTGAAACTGGTCTAATTGCACAATTAGTGGATCATGAACAATATATTTGTTTGGTTGGAAAATTTAATTGCCTCTATAAAGCTCATTAGAGAATATATTTAGGAGATGCTGGTCATGCAAAGCTTGTGGATACAGTTGAGATGTAGAGAGCGGTGTCATATACTGCCACAGACGTCTTGAGGACTGATGGTTTGAGCGTCTTGCTCGCTTATAAGAGCAATCGTCTGCCGGAGCATTGGTGTGTTATCCATTGTAATTCACATGTCTGTCTGCTAAGTGCAGTTAACTGTAAAACTATATGTGCTCATTATGCTTATGATAAAGATAATGAATTATAATGATATAAGCATAACCAAGTGTTTTTGTAATCAATAATATAACTCAAAGCAGCTAACAATTAAAAAAAGTCTTACAATAAACATACGCTGGACAGGAATTGTAAGCCTATAGCCTAAAGACATGTTACTAAGTGATACTATAACTCTATAAGCTCTAACAATAAATATCACACAAATATTTGGTAAAATAATATTTTTGTTATTTACATTGAACTTCAAATATTTGTATTCACACTTGACAGTATTAATGAAATGATATGAATGAGAAATTACTCAGTTTAGCTTTTCACATTGCCTTCTGGATGATTTTGGGTAAAGTAAGGTAATGTATAACGAAGCATCCTTTTGCAGCCTGATGTGTTTAGGAACAAGTTTGATGTCGGAAATATGCTTGTTGTCTCTTAAAATGCTGTCTAGAAAGTCGGCTCACTAGGATTCGGAAAATAGCTTATGGTTTTGGCAATATGTGGCAGCACAAGTTTTATTGCCAGTCTTTTTTTCCAGTAGGCTGAATGAAAATATTCTATCAGCAGTCCTAACCTGATGCTGGTCTTCATTTGCTGCAGATTACGAAATTAAGATGATTAGTTAATTGATCAGTGCCCTTGATTTACTCTAAGCAGTGGCTAAATTATGTCTAGATCAGCACCTTATTGATCAGTTATGTCTAGATCACTAATAGTGTTGATTAAGGCCTCTTGCCAAGGCTAGCCAGTGACAGCTTGTAGGTACGGCGGGCTTGATTCTCTTGTAAATCACATTGAGTCATTATGAGTCCCTCGCTGTGGGTCTTTTGTCTTTGTGTTGTTGAGAGTCATTGGTGAGGTTGGAGAGTCTTCTAGGGATGAGACAGTATTGTTTTGGTCTTTCCCTCAGGTCACCCTGGCTGTGTGTTTAAGGTGGCCTCAGCGAAGCTCACTGCTCAGGTAACGCTGGGGACATCTGGCTCAGGAAGCCATGTCAACCCAGGCCCTATCCCCAGTGCTATGAGGGCCACCATCCGAAAACTGTACATGACCAGCCTTGAACCCCGAGACCTCAAGTGATCGATCCAGGAGGGAATAAATTGGTCGAAAACTCGCTAGTAGGTGCATAATCACGCAGACCTGCCAAACTGAACACACACTTCCTACATAAGCCAACGATCCATGTGCTGAGACCGAGAGAGTGTGCCGGTAGGGTTATGGAGGTGTTTTCGAAAACATATCAAGTCAAGTTCTCATGTTCTTGATTACTGGTTATTTTTATAGGATCTACAGTGGTCTATAATGGATCAATCTTTGAGGTTTTTGAGGCTTTGAGGAGGCTACGGTTAAGATTGTGGGAGTACTTTACTTCTTTGAATCTAGGAGTGTTAATCTTGGTAAGTTCACAATTTTTCTTGGCACTGAACTTTTTCAAAATGAGTTTCCTGTTTTATGTTATGATAACCTGCAACTGCAGACCAAAATAACTGTATGTGTGTGTTTCGAGGTATTGGTACAGTCATGAATATTTAATTACTGGGCATAAATTCCTTTACAATTGGATAATGATTATACGCAATTAGGTGAAAATGCCCAAAGTGGCAACGGGCTGTGAAAGGGCACTGGCTCTAATCTGGAATGCTAGATGTTTAATACAATTTACTTATCAAGATCTAGAGCAGTTTAACCATGTGCGTCTGCCCTGTTAGTCTAAAAAAACTAAATGTATTGATTAAACATTTCATTAAAGTATTGGTGCTTTTCAAGATTTTTAACCTGAAAAAAATATATTTTTTAGATATTTTCTTGTTTTCCTCAATGTATTTTGTATAGATATATTTTGTATATTATAAATCGCATACTGAAAATATATAAATATTTCTAAATAATGATATTCTGCAACCCAATTTGGAGGTTCTGCTTTGTTTTCAAGCACCGCCAGATTGTTCAGATGTTTGCTAATGTGTCTGAATGTTGTTTTTGGCGGTTGAAGTCTTTATGAAATCCCTGTAAAGATTAAGCTTATGTGAGACAGTCACCTCATCAAAAAGTTAAACTGGTATCAGGCTCTGTTGTAGAGGGGCTTTGCCTCAGGAGCCTTTGCTAAAAACAGCTGTTACCTGCTGGTCACATTGGCTGTCTTAACTCTCAGCGTCATAACCCAGTTTCCACCTCAGAGTTAATTTTAAATTGTGCACTGTTTTATTGTGTGTTCCCGAAGCTATTATAGATTCAGCAGTACTTATACTGATGCTACAGTATCTCGATTAAAGCTTGGGAGAGTGAAACAAAATTGTATTGTAGACTTATTTTTTTATACTCCATGTTAATATAATTTGAATGTATTTCAAGTTATATAGAAGTTACATTTGTTTTGCAGTTAAAATTACAACAGAATTTGTTAACCTAATTTTTCAAATTATAAAGCATGTATGTAAATGCACTTGAATGACAAGTACACAGTGGTCCAGTCCAGTATACTTCATAACTCACCACATTTCAAAATAAATGATCTTCTGTGGTAATAAACAGAAAGCCACAGATGATGTCCATAAATTTTAACTTGTATATAACTTAAAATATTCTTTTTAAGTTTAGTACTAACTAACTAACTAAAACTTTTATAAGTATAATATATGGTACTTTTTTAATTAAAATGTAAATTAAAATGATATTTGACATTTAGGAGATGTAATTGTCAAATGCAATTACCTGATGCAATATTTCTTGAACAGAAAATAGTAAAATTCTGTAATCAAAATAGACCTCATCTGAAGCAATTCGTTAATTTTTTTCTGTAGGACACTATCAGACAGGCTGATGGCAAAACAGGTTCACATTTTATTCATTATGTGGTTATTTCTTAGAAGTTATGCATAAATAAATGCCGCCCATGGCTGAAGCCCTCACATGTGTCATGAGTCATTGCACAGCTTCATTTGGGATTAGGAACTAATCAGTGCCTAAAACGCCTCATATTTGAAATCAATAAACTTTTGACTTTTGGGATTGTGATTGTAATCTTACCATTTAGTAACGCTTGATCTGATGGCAAATTTAACTTGATCTGATCTGTTTGACGGTTTTTCGTACAAATGTATGACAGTCTTCCTGTCTGAGGATGTGTCGCCCCGTCTGTTCAACCTCTTGGATTTGTCCGGTGTCAGATTAAGAGAGAGAGTGCTCAAAATCTTTCACCCAATTTGGCTGGGCGGGGGGCAAGTGGGGCGGGTGGATTCTCCATATATAAGAGCTGATGTCCTACAGACACTTTTCACGTAGTATGCTTCATGACTTCATGTCAGCTCTGATATCTGTACGCACGTCAGTGCGACCACCAATCGATTTTTTAAAAATTGCATTAACTGTAGGCCTACTGATTTTGTTGCATTGACTTAAGCTTTTTAAAAAGTTTTTTTGTGTGTGGTTGTGCCTTTGAAGATTTTCATAATGAATTACTGCATGTCAGACATGTATGACACAGCCCACGGTGTGAATGGGGGATATGCAGTGCCGCCCGGAGGTGAGTGCTGCATGTATGGTGGAGAAGGGCCTGGTTTCACTCACTGTGAGCCACAGCCATTACACCACCATCCTCCTAGCATGGAGCAGGCCTGGCTGCCCAGCCAACCCTACGGGTGCCCGTTCAATGGAGGCAACCCTGTGTTCAAGAGTGAGTTATGCTCCATGGAGGTGCCTCTCAGTCACTACCACCAACCAGACTACTACTCTGGCGGCAGGCCAGACTTCTCTCAGATGCAGTGGATGCAGGGGCCGCACAGGAAAGGTATCGCAAGCTCTAGAAGAAGTATAGAGGTGTGCTGTTTGGTTCCAAAGTTTTGTCTTTTCTTTTTTTTTTCTTTTTTTAGGTGGCTGACTGTTTGCAAACATGTAAACAGTGTACACGTGTAGTAGTCTAATATCTCAGTCCAAAATGTTCTGTGTTTAAACTCAGATGTGCTCAGTTGAGATCTGATTAAGAATATTTTGATTTATGACTAAAATAGTGTTTTTGTTGGTGGTGGTGGTGGTGTTTTTTCTTTTTTTGACTGACATTTGAGGACTGATTCAAAATGTGCTGGTGTCATTTTTGTATTTTATATCAATATGTTTTCTATTATACCATCCATTTGTGCCAGTTACAAAACTTAATCAAAATGAGCAAGTATTGGAAAAGCTGTCATTATGATGTTATAATAGTAAACTGAACGTAAGTGCCTCTTTCAAAGACCTGTTCAGGGAGCTAGTTTGGCATTGTGTAGTGTATTGATCTTCAGGGTTGGATGGAGGTTTGGGGTATGTTGTATTGATTTGTAAGGACACAGACAGAGGAACAGAAGGTTTGAGCTACTGTCCTGCCACTGACCTCATCAAAAGACTTATTGATCACATATTTATTCTTGAGCTGCTGCAAGCTGCCTGAACGTATGTGTGTCTTAAAACTTGTATTTTTGTTGTTGTTGGGTTTTTGTCTCAACATAAGAACATTCTGATAAAATATTTTTTTCCTTTAATACTTTTTCCTTCTGTTCTTTCTCACATGGCTCACATTTTCTCTTATACTTTTTCTTTCTTGAGTTTTTTGACAAAAATCAACATATCTCAATTTAATATTTTTTTATCATTTAATTATTTAATTAAAATATGTTTTTTAAGATATGATAACTTAATGAATGTGGTTAAATGGCAAGATAGAATGCACCACCTCTTAAAAGACTAAAAGACTATTTTGTAAAATTGTTTTGTTCTGTATTTTGAGTTTTAGCGCTGTTTTATAACTTCACAAGCAGTTGTATCTATTTTTATGCTGAGATTTCCACGTTACATTTTCTTATTTTAATCAAATGTGTACATTACAGTACTTGTAACTGTTTATAGGGTACATACCAAGTTACCTGGACAAGGATGAGCTGTGTGTTGTGTGTGGGGACAAAGCAACTGGCTACCATTACCGTTGCATTACCTGTGAGGGCTGCAAAGTAAGTGTTTCAAATGTATTTGAGTTCAGCCGTTCCGTTCTCTTAGAAAATCACACAGTGCATTAATGACAAATTTGATTAATGTACAATACACATCACACTCTGTTTACACTACTTCATTATGATATTTATAAGAAGGGCCATGCTCTGCAATTAAAACTGAAATCTTGTTTTTAAGGGTTTTTTTCGACGCACAATTCAGAAGAACTTAAACCCAACATACGCTTGCAAGTACGAGGGAAAGTGCGTCATTGACAAAGTCACCCGCAACCAGTGCCAAGAATGTCGCTTCAAGAAATGCATTGCTGTTGGCATGGCAACAGACTGTGAGTGTCCTAAAGTCAAAAACACTTGAATAGCCTTGTGCCCCTGTTAATTGATGATTCTGTAAGTACAAGCACTTTTGCTGTCTCAACATTGACAAAAAGTTGCTTTGTGTTTGATTGTTAAAAAGACAGACATTGTGCATAGCTCTTGCAAACATTTTGTTGTTCCTCCAGTGGTGTTGGATGACAGTAAGCGTCTAGCCAAGCGAAAGTTGATCGAGGAGAACCGTGAACGGCGGCGGCGCGAGGAGATGCAGAAGACGGTGTGGGACCGGCCGGAGCCAACGCAGGAGGAGTGGGAGCTGATCCGGGTTGTCACAGAGGCCCATATGTCCACAAACGCTCAAGGCAACCACTGGAAACAGAAGCGTAAATTCCTGGTGAGAGGTCGATGACTGCATCAGTGATGTACAGTGATGTATCTTGTGTTTTAGGATGTTTTTTGTTTGTTTGTTTGTTTGTTTGGGGTGCGATTCTATTTTTCTTTCTTTTCTTTTTTTTACCCTACCACAACCTTAGATTCCCCTTCCCAACCCTTCCTGCACAATTCCCAAGCCCTTCCTCACCGCTGTTCCCATTGTTAATATGTCCATGTTTTTGTATCTCCTTGTAGAGTGGGGAGTGTTAGATGGACGCTGGAGAATCTCTACCACAAAGGCAGCAGCACTAACTTTAATGGAACACCTTTGTCCTTCTTTCTCAAGCTCTGTTTCCTAAACCCAAAACTGTTTTCTCATGTTTGTTTCTTTTCTGATATTTTTCTCTGTCTTTTTCTAACCAAGTTTCTAATGGGTTCATAATTGTTCTTTTCTCTTGACTCTAACTGTCCTTTACAGATTGAAGTTCTGTTTGAGGACTCTTTTAACACTGCTGTGGGTTTCCATGGGAAGTTTACTTGCTTTCTTAAAATGTTTGACGCTTTCTATTTGGCAATTATGTTTACCTCAAAGTACGTCATTCCACTAGTTTCTTAATTCTGTAAGTTACAGCATTAAGATTTCAAATTTAAAGGTGACGTGCATGTGTATTTTCTGTCACTAGAGAAATTACAGACGTCACTTAAACTTCAGTATGAAAAAATATATTGGTGTTGGCAAGGTGAATTAATTTCTGTCTGTTTCATAACTCTGATTCAGAGATTTGTTAGCATTACTCAAAAACCTCATTCATAAAACACAAGCAGAGTGAATTTCTATGTAAATTGTTCATAAAACATTCTTACGCAAATTGTTGCAATAGTTTTACAGACGACTTTTACAAAAATGTATTCTGCTCATGAATTATGATTTAAGCCCATTGTCTGTTTGAACAGACTATTAAGCCACTTCAGATATCATGCAAGTATCATGAAACGTCAAAGGGCTAAAAAAAATATATACAAAAAAAAATGCAAGATAAATCACCCAGTCCTAGTTTTCATATATTGTGAGGTAGAACATAAAATTAACAGCAAAATTTGTATTAATACTTTATTCAAGTTTTACTATGGCCAATTTGCAGTAAATGTTTTTGTACTTTGAATCCTACATTTCTGTATGCAGTTATTCTGTATGTAATATTATATTACGATTATATTATATAATAATATACAATGATGATTTTAAAGCCTTGAAATCCATGGAAACTCCACGCAAACTCACTATCTCACTGTCATTTTCTGTCTGCACTCTCACCTGTCCAGTTTAAACTTGTTCTTTTTAGTTGACTTGACTCGGGTTCTTCATTGAAACTTCACGATCCCTGTTGATTGCCCAACAGGTCGAGGAAGCAATGCTACTTAATGAAATAACATGTAATTTATTCTGTACTTCTGACCAGAGTGCAGTGGGGGTGAAGGAAGCAAAGGTAAGAACCAGCAGAGCAAACACATTTATATATGTTTTTATCCAAAAGAACGCTCTCTCAAATTCTCAGCTGCTTCCATTTCTGTCACGTTTTTTTGTTTGTTTGTTTTTTTGCGGATAAATTGACATGCTGGATGCTTGAGGCATTTGTTTGGAGTGTTTATGTAGCTCTCTGCTCACTTTGTCAGAATGAAGGTGTACATAGAAGAGGAAAGCTGAATAATTGCCTAATGTCAAAAGGGAACATCAGGCTAATCCTCTTTTACCCTCAGTCTGGCTTTTTTTTTTTTTTTTTGCTCTGTCTTTCACGTCACAATTTTCTGGTCAGAAGGTCACAAATCGTAATTTTTCTAAAAAAAAATCCAAATATCAGTGGATAACCCTAGTCAATGAGCTCCCCAGCAGAAGGAGCTATCAAAGACGCTTCTCTGCTCTGATAGTCTAGTTTAAGTTTCTCATTTTTCCTCTTTTCCCTCTTTATAACTGGGCTTTACTCTTGTTTCGTTGACATGTCTTGCTGTAACTCTGGCCTTCTTTGTGCTTTAGAGGGGAATGAGGATTTGCTGTGTCATACCTTCGTCTCTGTGAATGTCCATTTCCTATAAGTACCCGTGTTACTGAGCACACTACCTCTCCCCTTCCTCTCATTTCAGCCGGAGGACATCGGTTCGGCACCCATCGTCAACGCACCAGAAGGGAGCAAAGTGGACATAGAAGCATTCAGTCAGTTTACAAAAATTATCACCCCCGCAATTACTCGTGTCGTAGATTTTGCCAAAAAGCTGCCCATGTTCTGCGAGGTAAGAAACCTGTTGTACATTGCATCAAACAACACATTCTCACAATCAAAACCTACATAACGCTTATTCTGGCGTCAATTTTTAAATGTATTCAGAGGATGTAAGCTTTACGGTGGATGGAGACACTAGACAGTGATCGCTTTTGGGTCTGTTCATCAAACAAAGCAATTGTTTGACCTTGGAACACTTGGAATATTTGTACATTTTAAATAAATTGTGACTGTAGTTGAATCTGTCTGTTATAGCCTGTGTTTTATATTATATAATATACAAATGGCTAGGTTTAAGGATTGGGTTACGTGTTAAAAAAATGTCTAAATAGTGTAATGTAAATAAAATTACTATATAAATTACATATATGTCATAATGGCAATATTATACACAAATACATAATTTTATCATGACGATAAAAGTCCCATGCCAATAGCGTCTGTGTATGTTGCCGAAGATTTTTTATTGAAAGCAATAGAGTACCCTGCATGTTGAAAAACGCTTAAGGGGTACCCTCCCTGTTCATTAAAAAATGTGATGCCAATTGTCCATATGTGATGAGTTGGGAGTGAGAAGGTTTAGTTGGGAGTGAGAAGGTTTTGCATTAAACGCAGGAAATTACAGTAAATCCTTCAAAACCTAGCTTACATCCAACCAAATGGTTGGTCGATGTAAATTTGTATAGGCCTCCTGTACAAAAATCAAAGCAGAAAATGCATCAAAATGAGGTGAAGAATTTAACGATGAGATCAAATGAATCAATTTTGAAGCTTTACAGTGACCCATGTTTGGATACACAATACATATTATGACTGTGATTATTGTGTAATTGTTCAGCTGCCTTGTGAGGACCAGATCATTTTGCTGAAGGGTTGCTGTATGGAGATCATGTCTCTGCGAGCGGCGGTGCGCTATGATCCCGAGAGCGAGACTTTAACGCTGAATGGGGAGATGGCTGTCACACGGGGCCAGCTCAAGAACGGGGGTCTGGGTGTGGTCTCAGATGCCATTTTTGATCTGGGTGTCTCGCTGTCCTCCTTCAACCTCGATGATTCTGAGGTGGCGTTGCTCCAAGCCGTGATTTTGCTTTCCTCCGGTTAGTGCCATCTTCATTTCTCAAATTTAATCCAATATATTCATTTTTTTTCTTATCCATCACAGTGTGGTCAAATGTGTACACACAAAAAAAAATATATATATATATATATATTGCAAATATTGCACAAAATCTCCTCTCTGTGAAACAACTCTTTTTTTATGTAAAAACAAGGAATGCAAAAAGTGCTGCGCGAGGTGTAAATTCAGCTCTTTGGGTGTAGGGATGATTCAGATCATAAAAAAAACAAAAACAGTCCAAGGCACTCGAGTAAATTGTTTTAGAAAAATATAAAAAGCCTTTATTCTTTCATGGCTTAGGCATTTTAAAAACAGGTGACAAGCAACTGCATACTCGATTGCTTTGGACTGTTTTTGTATTTTTTTAGGAAAATTTGAATAAATTAGATTTGTGTTACAGTAAATAATCCTAAGAATCTTACATGGTTTAGAATTCCAATTGATGCAGGCATATGTAAGTTTTCTTATTCAGATTTCTAGTAATAAAATATTGACCACTGGCAAATTGGGCTGTAAAAAACATATACATGACACGTTCATAATCAAACCATAACCAAATTCCAATAAATATCAGAATATCCTTGTGCATGCAAACGCAGTCAGGAAGGGGGGCATAAATGTCATTGCTGTAATAAAGAAGGATGTACTATGACTAAAATTATCATTTTTAACAATGAAAAAAAGCTTATGAACTACTAGTTCTGGTGAATCTCGTAAAGAAGAGTCTTTGTTTTCCTTCATGATTGATTAATGTTGGTTGTGAATATGACTCGTGACTTCCACCAGGAGTACGTTTAATAGCTATAAGGCCAGCTGCAGCAGGTCTTCCTGAGTGCCGATTACCCAGGATTACACAGGCCACTGAGGAGAAACTACTTAATAACGCTATTAAAATGGGATTACACTTCAACTGAGAATGTCACAATCAATAGGTAAAGTCTTCAATGCCAACGTCCACTCCTATATGGATTTTTTATCGATTCCTGCACATTTAAACAGATTGTCCAGTGTCGCAGCTGGCCGAACCCAATCAGTGGCTTAAAGCATTTTTTTGATAATTAACTGGGCTTTAACTAGTGTCCTAAAGGTCTTTCTGATTTGGTTTTAGAGAGAGACCAAAGGAGATGATTTTCTTTATATATACATAATATATATATATATATAAATATATATATATATATATATATATATATATATATATATAATTTTTCTGCTTTAACACTTAAAATGTTTCCAGCACTGTAACCCATCAGATGTTATTGGTCATGCAGAAAACCAATAACATCTAAACTGCAATAGTCCCATCTAATTCGGCATGGAATTTTCTTTTTTGTTTAAACGTGTGTAATTTCTAGCACACTGATGGCACCTATGTACCTGTTAAACTTTCTAAATGTAGTGCTGCACAGTTCTTATTTAAATTGTGTGGGCATGTTTGTGGCATTGTCATCATTTACTCACCCTCATGTCACACTAAACCTGTATGACTTTCTTCTGTGCAGCAAAGTTATTTTGAGAGATGTCTTAAGTGTTTTTATTTTTATTTTATTTTTAAATTAACGCTATAAACAGGCACACTTCAACAGGCTGGTGTTTACACCCACTTTTCTTCAGGATGTTAAATGACTCAAACTAGAATAGAAATAAGTTTTATAAAATCACGTCATCACCTTTAAGGCCTGCTTTTTTATTTAAAGTGAACTTGTTTTAAAATTAAACTGGAACCGCCCATCATCTCTTCTCCTCTGTTTCATCGGCAGATCGTCCAGGTTTAACAAGCGTAGAACGGATAGAGCATTGTCAGGAGGAGTTCCTCTTGGCCTTTGAACATTACATCAACTACCGTAAGCACAAGGTGGCTCACTTCTGGCCCAAGCTGCTGATGAAGGTGACAGACCTGCGCATGATTGGTGCCTGCCATGCCAGCCGTTTCCTGCACATGAAGGTGGAATGTCCCACAGAGCTCTTCCCACCCCTCTTCCTGGAAGTGTTCGAAGACTGATGGCCAACCAATCAGGCCAAGCTGCTCCCACCAACAACAACCTCCACAAATCCGACCTCCCCTCTAACTCTGTGTCCTCTGTTCCTGGTCACATGAACACTGTTACTTTTCCTGGTCACTACTGAGCATCATTTCATTCCATAGTTTTAGGAGTAGCTCTCTGGCCTAATTTGAATGGAACCATTCCTTTTACAAAGCGGGTACATGTGAATAGTGTTACAGTTTGTTTTCTTTCACTCTTTGTTTGTAAAAAGAAAACGAAAAATTTCTGTAACTCGATTTTTTTTTTCAATGATACATTTTTTTTTTCTGATCATAGTCTTTGATGCCATTTAAGTGAGATGTATTAACTATGCATTTGGGTTTAGAAAAAAAAGAAGAAAAAAAAGACAAATAGCACCACACTACAAAGGGGCATAGCAATACCTTTTTTCCTTTCACTTCCCAGGTTGGTAATAGTTCTGTTTCAAAACTCAATGAGCTGCCTACCTAGGCAACATTTCCCTACATTGAGACTGTAGAAAAGCAAAATCACGACTGAGGTCTCTTTAATATCTCAATTGTTTGTCCTAGAAAAGATCACTAAATGGTATGCGACATTTGGTAACTTAAATTTTCCTGCTGCTCTTGAGAGGAAGACCACAGTAACATTACATATTTGCTGCCTCAATAACAATTTCATTCAAAGTCAATTTCAATACGAACTCTCATCAAATTCTATCAAGACCTAATGATCTGTTGCTGTCCACATTAATTTTATAGCTCTGTACTCTTACATTATCAATAATTTGCGTCTAAAAATATTTTTACGAGAAAGTTGTAGAAACCACTGAGAATTCCAAAGAGCACCCTCGGGGCAATAAAATGGTAATATGGTCAGGAGACAATGGTACTGCCTTCTAAGATGTAATGTTTTGGCCAAATTCTAAGGCAGCATTGCATGAAGTGTTTCTGATTAAAGGAAATCCCAGAATGCACTGTGACAAGCTCAGTGGGGGACAAGGGGTTGAGATAAATCTTTCCGAGAGAAAAATTAATTCAATACCAAAATGTATATTGATTAAACAGTTCAAGCTAATTAGCAATAGAATTTTTCACCCAATTTGTGTGTGCAGTATGTATCAAAGTATTGCATAGCTTAGCAACATGCTAACTCTGTTGGATCAATTGTGAGTTTCCCATGTAGGAAATCAGCTTAAAGCAGCTTACTAGAGCCGCGTTTCCACCAAAATTACCTGGAACAATGTGTCCCAGGAACTTATTTTCCCCAGACCTGTTGCTGTCTGCGTTTCCATCGCGGTCTAAAGTACTGTGAAGATTAGGCAAATTAGTCCGGTGACGTAGGACTGTGTGCAACTTTCCAGTTTTCCGCTGGATTTCGTCCTCCACATATAAGCTTAATAAAGCCTGAACCTCGTCGTCGGTCCATTTTTCGTATTTGTTAAACTCCATTGTTGATTGGAATAGCAGACAACTCTTACTTTACACACCACAACAGACTTTTCAAAATGGTGGTTGAAATAAAATGCTGCGTGGAGTCAACCAATCAAAATGCTGCATGAACTCAACCAATCAGCATGTTCAGCGCCCAAGTTCCACCCCGAAAGTTCCTGAACTTTGAAAAAGTACTACCTAGAAAGCAAGGACTTTCTGAAGGGGAAATTTTTACCCGGAACTTCATTTAGACCCTGGTCCCTGCGGTCGAAACACACAGAGTACCACCCCAAAGTCCCTAGTTCCTGGAGAAAGTTCCTGCGGTGGAAACACGGTTTTGGCATTAGAACTGTTCTCTGAAAAAAAACTGGCAAAGGTAAACAAAACAATTCTTAATGGCAAAGTGGGGGTTGCAAAATCCTGTTTCTTTGTCAGTACACCTAAAAGCTTACTGGGCAAGCAGACCTTCATGATACCTTAGAGTTCACAGAGAGAGTAAATTCCAGTTATACGTTGTACCTTAAAGTTTTTTGTTTTTGGTGATCTCAAATGTTGATCTCTATAAACTTTAGTTAGGGGAAAAAGATTTTTGACTGTTAAGTGAGCAGAAACACATTAAAGCCCATGAGAGACTCTCTAGCCAGCAGCCACTAACATTAGCTCATAATGCCTCTATTAAGGTGCCAAAAACTTCCCTGAAAATCATACTCTGTTTGGACTTGTGTTGAGCTGCTTGGTGGAACTCAAGGTTAAATTTGTACCCAGCCATTGTTAGATCCATTAAACCGCTGGGATGGAACTCTGTTCAGTTGAATTTTTCTTTTCTTCTATAGCTGTCACATGATAAACCAAGGCAATGCTTCTGCTTGAACTTGTTGGTGCTATGAGTTTGACGATTTTTACCTCCAGGACTGCTGTCAGTTATACTCTGAATTGTCTGGGTGATTGACACACGTAAATACACACAACGCTGAGGTCAGTGGTCAACCCTTCAATGTTCAGGGATGCTTTTGGATGTGTCTGTGATGTTTCAGCTGTTTCTGTCCTGGTTTTCTTGTTTTACTGTAGTGTTTTTAATCTTTCTAGAGACATCCCTGTGTGCTGCAAATGGTTTTTTAATCTCACATACATCTGGCTGTTTATCAGGAACCGCCAGAATTGTTTTAGTTTTTTTGCTGTTGAAAAATGGACATGAATTCAGAATCGCACCTTAAAACACACCACATGTTCAATCAGTGTTTTGTTAAAGTGATTCCTTTTTAAGCAATATAATTGCTCCAGTGGTTTTACATATTTTGGATTACACATACAAACATACACGCCAACATAGATATTAAACAGACTCAAAGTCATTGCACAGACAATCAATGTGTCCGCAGAGAATGTTATAGAAAGATGTAGAGGGAGTAAAGGCCACTGCCAGGGTTCAAAATTAACTTATACACCACACTTGCCAATGGCGGGTCAGCTGACTCTTCACTCAGCTCCACACCAACTTGGTTGCGTTTGCTTAAGCAGACAAGCTTGATAGAACGTCACATAGGAACATGCCCAAACTAAAATTGTATTAAAAAAAAAATACAAAATCATTTACAGCTTTTTCCAAATCTTTTTTTGTTGCACAAAAGTCAAACAATTTGTGAATCTTTAGTAGATTTTAATAGTTTATATGTATTTTAATCGCTCGCACGTGAAATTCAGATTTTTTTTCTTACAATTTGATTTAAACCATGTATTATGTTGTTGCTAATTATGTCACCAACCAACTGTCAAGTAAACTCTTATGTATTTGCTAAAGCCTTTTTCTTCTGTGCCGGCAGTTTGTGAGTGTTAATTTTGGACCCTGGCTACAGATCAGCACATGCATGCCCAGACAACCTGGGAGTGTGCAAGTAAATAAAAAAAATAAAACAGAAAGCACTACAAAAATAAAGATATTTATGGTGTAAAGGAAAGGCTGTATTTTTTCAGACTGCAGATATTTTTTACATGTTATATGCACAATATGAACATTTTCCAGTTTTAAACACAAGAAAACAAAGGACTGTCTTTTCTCAAAAATCTTTCATCATTCTCAAACAGGCACCCCAAGGCCCGGTTTTTAACAATCCTGGGGTGCGTTTCCCAAAAGCATCGTTGGCCAACTATGATCGCAATTTCCATTGAACTCTATTGGTAACGATGGAACTTGCGACCATAGTTGGCTTTGGGAAACGCACCCCTGGTTCACTGGTGATGTCTCCTAATTGTGCGTTTTATCATTCTAAATTCATTTGTTAACCATGTTAATGACAACTAATCAGTACTTGTAACTAATAATCATAAAAAAAATCCAGCACAACAATCACAAAAGCGATCCTTGTGGGTGTCGGAATGAAACCTAAAGCCCATAGTCAAAGAAACTGACTAGATCTCACCACGCAAAACTGAAAGAAATAGACCCCTAGAAACAATTGCAGTATATGTACTTCTGTTTCTGTGTTTACCTGATCACATCCACAGTATACTGGTTGCATTAATAAGTGAACTTTGAAGGTGAATCCATAATACAACATTACATGCAAACGTATTTCACTTTCTCTTCAATGTCTTTTTCTTTCTTTCTTTTTTTTTACCAAAATCAATGTATTGCACAGGCCTACTGTGTGACAGTGAAGCCTTGAATTAAATTCAAGTTTGAATTTTGACATCCTGGAAGAGACATTGCACTAAAATAACCCGGGATTTGGCAAAAGATGATGATGACAGTGATGATATTTGCACCTAAGGTGAATAGGAGAATAAAGATGGTTTTGAGAAACCCCTGAAATATGTATTGTGCTGTGTGTGGTACATGTCTAATGTGAGATTCTGTATGCATTTTTTTTTTTTTTTGGCCTTGAATGAACTAAATGTATGTATATTTAGCAATATTTATTGAATTGAATAATGACTGTTATATTTCACATTAAGATATTTACATTTACTCTCGCATGTTTTAACTTGACACTCATTGAAAGTCCCCGATGAAAAACATTTAAGCAAAATATAATTGGCCACAGCTATAGTCATCTGACAACAGTCTTTGATCACAATGTAACGATGGTGACACCAAGGTATGAAATTTTAACCACAGTTAACTTATATGTAGGCTATATTTTAGTTACTATGTTCGGGCATCAGACAGAAAATAACTGCAAATTTTATTATTTTCCCTGATAAACTCTAAAAACCACCAATTACACACAATTAACAAAAAATAAATTAATTTCTCGATTTCCAAAAATTTGCTTAATGACTATGTGAAAGTTTAGAGATCAAAGTTCAGTTTTGTATTGTTATATAAGCACCAATCACATGAGCCCAAACATCAAATAATAAAGAAACTTTGCACACAAAAAGTAACATAACATCTCAGTAATTTCAAAGTTTGGTCACAACCGCAGTTTCACGACCACATCAGGTTTGAGCAGATCCCAGGTTTGCAGAGTGCTTTGAGAACAACGAAGTGTCTGACAGACGAGAATGCGTCCGTATCGGAATAGGCTTGTGTGAAGCTTGTATATGCAAGTACAAAATTCTCCTTTCGTCGACTCACTGTAGCGCGTCCAGAAGCAACAGGCCGGAAACACACGTCATCCATCAACCATCAACCCACAGGTGATCCCGTTTACAGCCTTCCGTGCAGATGATCTGCCTCTGAAACAACTACCTCTAGGTTTGCTACGCATGGCAAGATGGCGCCATTGTACCAGGCTCGCTGTCCTCTCTGTCTTTTTCGTCTGTCTCAGTTTGTTGTTCCGGTGGTACCTGTTCGTCTGGCACCAATACTGTTTGTTTTATGCATGGTGTTGCACTGCACATCATGTAGTCTCAGTTCTGACCTATGATCGTCAAGCCTTGCTTAATATCCAAAGCCGTATGGGAGATTGCCGCGGTTGTTGCCTGGCTCTGTATTCTCACTGTCGATCCTCGTTCAGCCAACCTGCAGTCGAGTGCGCTCGCCGGATACAATGCTGCGTTCCTACTCTAAGGAAGCGCCGCAGGAAGAGAGGTAGTCATGGAGTGAGAATCAGACGTGCAATTGCGTCTTCTACACGTTCTTCGACGGAGTCTTCCCTGGATATCAGAATCTTGGAGGATCTCCATTTGATGTGGCGCTCATGGGATTATAGATATGCTTTTCATCTTTCTGTTTTCCCGGACTTTCATCAATCATCTACTTACTCTGCTCCTCCACTTGTACGGACTCGGCGGAGAGGAGTGAACCATCAAAACCTACGCCAACTGGATTTTGTGCATCTGGATTTACCTCTGTCATCGCAATCCCCTTTGAATTTGGCCCTAGTTAACGCTATGCAACAAAACGTCTTTGGTTACGTATGTAACCCTCGTTCCCTGAGTAGGGAACGGAGACGTTACGTCGGATGACGACGAAATGGGGTTTCGCTTAGAAAGCCTATCAACTTCGAGTATCACAAAACGAGCCAATGGCAAAGAAATGCCATGGGTCTGCGGAATTTGCATAGCGTATCTCTGCCCTACCTCGTGGGTATAAAAGGAGGACGCCGGCAACATGCAGATATGTTTCTTCGCTGAGGAGCCAAGACTGAGCTCAGGCGATCCCCGCGGTACAGCGGAAAGTGGCAGGCAGACGTAACGTCTCCGTTCCCTACTCAGGGAACGAGGGTTACATACGTAACCAAAGACGTTCCCTTTCGTTGACACTCCGAGTTACGTCGGATGACGACGAAATGGGGTTACCAGTCTAATCACGCCACCTTCTCAGCTGTCTTCCAGTGCCCTGCTTAAATCGAGATCCCTGTCGCAGACTGGACGAAGGACTCCATTTATCACAGGAATACCAAGGTACACTGGGAAGCATATCCCACGCTTGGGGAAGTATGCAATTAAGCCAACCCAGAGGGGGGGGAACTTAGAGTATACACATATGACCCGAAGGAAACATATGGAGACACTGGTGTGTCTAGCCGCAGGTGGAATATTTCAACCCCAGGGGTGGCAAGGTGGCTTGCCAAAGGAAAGACACATGCCCAGAGAGGCTTACAGTGGAAATACACATGTGGGGGTCGCTCAGGGGAGGGACCATGCACACGGGAGGCACCTAGCCGACGCGCAGGCAATAGACACTGGCGCCAACGTCAGGAGTGCTGGAGGAACTCAGGGCTTTCGGGAAAGCTCACCTGAGGAGAATATCGCACGTATCCAGTCCGTGGAGTGGAATGGCGAGCAAGCGAAGACACCTGAGCGGGTCCGGTACTAGCTGGATGAAGCGAGTACACGAGAGGACACTGGCTCCACTCGGAGATTATAGAATCTGGCGAATGTGTTAGGTGTCGCCCAGCCTGCAGCTCTGCAGATGTCTGTTAGCGAGGCGCCATGCGCTAGAGCCCAAGAGGACGCCACACTCCGGTGGAGTGGGCAGTCACACCAAGGGGGCACGGTCGACCTTGCTGCTGGTATGCCAAAGCAATGGCATCCACTATCCAGTGAGACAACCTTTGCTTGGAGAGAGCCTTTCCCTTCAGCTTCCCACCATAACAGACAAAGAGCTGGACAGAGGTCCTGAAACACTGCGCTCTGTCTACATAGGCGCGGAGAGCGCGTACTGGACAGAGCAGTGTCAAGGCTGGGTCTGCCTCCTCCGGGGGCAGCGCTTGCAGGTTCACCACCTAGTCCCGGAAGTGAGTGGTAGGAACCTTGGGCACATATCCAGGCCGGGGTCTCAGGATCACGTGAGAGTGAGCCGGCCCGAACTCCAGGCACGCTTCGTCAACGGAGAATGCGTGCAGGTCCCCTACCCTCTTGATGGAGGCCAGTGCAACCAGGAGCGCTGTCTTCATTGACAGGAACTTAAGCTCGACTGATTGCAGAGGCTCAAAGGGAGCACTCTGCAGGGCAGTTAGAACCACTGAGAGGTCCCAAGAGGGAACGAGAGGAGGGCGAGGAGGATTTAGTCTCCTCGCTCCTCTCAGGAACCTGATGACCAGGTCGTGCTTCCCCATCGACTTACCTTCGATGAGGTCATGGTGTGCGGCAATAGCGGCAACATAGACCTTCAGGGTGGAGGGAGACAGCCTTCGCTCCACCCCATGTTGAAGGAAGGAAAGCACAACGCTGATTGAGCATCTCCGGGGGTCTTCTCGGTGAGAAGAGCACCAGTTGACGAAGAGGTTCCACTTCAACGCATAGACGTGTCTCGTGGACAACGCTCTAGCGGAAGTGATAGTAGCCGCCACCGCTGGTGGTAGGGTACTCAAACCTGCCTCGAGCCGTCCAGGAGCCACACGTGGAGGCTCCAGAGATCGGGACGAGGGTGCCACAGGGTGCCCCGTCCCTGAGAAAGGAGGTCCTTCCTCAGAGGAATGGGCCAAGGAGGTGCTGTCGCGAGGAGTACAAGTTCGGGGAACCAGGTCCGGGTGGGCCAGTACGGCGCGACCAGAATGACCTGCTCCTTGTCCTCCCTGACCTTGCGCAGAGTCTGTGCAAAAAGGCTCACTGGGGGAAATGCATATTTGCGGCCCAGCGGCCAGCTGTGCGCCAGTGCATCCGTGCCGAGAGTGCCCTCGGTCAGGGAAAAATACAGGGCGCAAGGGTCGAGACGTGAGAGGCAAACAGATCTATCTGTGCGTCCCCGAACTGGTCCCAATCAGCTGAACCGACTGGGGATGGAGTTGCCATTCTCCAGGGAGGGGCTGAAGCCGTGAGAGCTCGTCGGCTGCACAGTTCAGAGCTCCGGGAATGAAAACGGCTCGAAGCGACCTCAGATGCTTCTGACTCCATAGGAGGAGGTGGCGAGCGAGTTGTGACATACGGCGGGAGCGTAGACCACCTTGACGGTTGATGTACACTACAGTAGCGGTATTGTCTGATCGGACTAGTACGTGTTGACCCAAGAGCAACGCCCGGAAGCGGTGCAGGGCAAGGCGTACTGCCAACAACTCGAGGCAATTGACATGCCATAGCCGCTGGGGTCCTGTCCAGGAGCCCGCAGCAGCATGTCCATTGCACATGGCGCCCCAGCCCGTGGTGGAGGCATCTGTTGAGACAACATGCCGGGAAGCTCGTTCCAGGGGGACACCCGCCCTGAGAAAACTGAGGTTCGACCACGGGGTGAAGAACTGAAGGCAGGTCGGAGTAACTGGTACTCGGAGCGTGCCTGGTTGCCATGCCCACCTCGGGACTCAGTCGCGAAGCCAAGCTGAAGCGGTCTCATATGAAGCAATCCGAGCGGCGTCGCCGCGGCTGCAGATGCCATATGCCCCAGGAGCCTCTGAAAAGTTTCAGAGGAACCGCACTCTTGCTCTCGAATTGTCTCAGGCAAGTCAGCAGTGACTGCGCGCGCTCGCTCGTAAGCTGCGCCTTTTACATGGCGACCGAGTCGATGTCCATACCGAGAAAAGAGATCCTCTGCATGGGGCAAAGTTTACTCTTCTCCCAGTTGACCCGAAGGCCCAGACGAGCTAGGTGCCAGAGCACTAGGTCCCTGTGTTCGCAACCCCGATCTCGAGAGTGAGCTAGAATCAGCCGGTCGTCGATATAACTCAGGATGCGAACCCCGTGTTCCCGAAGGGGAACAAGGGCAGCCTCGACGACCTTCGTGAAGATGCGAGGAGACAGGGCTAGCCCGAAAGGGAGAACCGCGTACTGGTATGCCTGCCCCTCGAAAGCGAACCATAGGAACGGTCTGTGTCGAGGAAGAATGGAGACATGAGAGTAGGCGTCCTTCAGGTCGATCGCTGCAACCCAATCCTGGGGCCGTACGCATTCGAAAACGCGTTTGGCAATGAGCATCTTGAACGGCATCCTGTGAAGGGAGCGGTTCAGCACGCGCAAGTCCAGGACTGGCCGTAACCCACCGGTTTTCTTGGGGACAATGAAGTAGGGGCTGTAGAAGCCGGACCTCATCTCGGCTGGAGGGACAGTCTCGATTGCACCCTTCGCCAGCAGGGTGGCAATCTCTGCTCTCATGATGGGGGCCTAGCCACCGACCAAAGTGGAGCGGACTCCCCAGAAGTGGGGAGGAGACCGTGCGAACTGAATCGCATAGCCGAGCCTGACGGTCCGCGCGATCCAGCGGGACAGACAGGGAGCTCTAACCAGGCTCCCAGGAACTGAACCAGCGGGGTCATGCGAACCACAGGCGTCCCCCCGGAGGGGCAGCGAAGCGGAGTAACTGGCCCAGACGTGGACGGCATAGCGGTCCGGTGTGAGGGCACAGTTAGCAACCGCACCCTGGCAGAGGGGGCCAGGGGAGGACCAGGCTGGTCGTCCCGCGGGGGCCTGCTCTGCCAGGGGTCTGGCGACAGAGGGGGACAGGGGCAAAGCGGTCCGTGGACGGCACGCCGTGTCAACCACCTCTGGGACAGAGGGGGACGAGGAGAGCACGGCTTGTGGGCGGCGCTCTGTGTCATCCGAGAACTCTGTGTGCTCAGAGACGGGAGAGTCAGTTCTTTGGAGAATAAGGATTCTTCCCCGGCCCTCCACCGGGGAAAGGAGTGGTCCTGCTACCAACTCCTGGAAAGAACTGAGTCCCATCTCTGAGGAGCCCATCTCAAGAGCGCCGCTTAACCCGGCGTGTAGCGGGGGGCGGGGCTGGAGAGGGCTGTGGCGTCCGACCGCGGCCTCCAGAGCCGGCCCGGGTGAACGGGCGGGGTGGGAGCCGCGGGGGGCGCCCTCGGCGGTGGGCAGACCGAGGGATCTGAGCGGACGGCGGGGCCGTCGGGACAGAGTCAACCTCAGTCTGCTCCATCCCCGAGGAGCCCGTCTCAAGAGCGCCGCTTAACCCGGCGTGTAGCGGGGGGCGGGGCTGGAGAGGGCTGTGGCGTCCGCCCGCGGCTCCCAGAGCCGGCCCAGGTGAACGGGCGGGGTGGGAGCTGCGGGAGGGCGCCTTCGGCGGTGGGCAGACCGAGGGATCTGAGCGGACGGCGGGGTCATCGGGACAGAATCAACGTCAGTCTGCTCATGGGCGGCTGAGAGCTGTTGGGCAAGCCCTCAACCGCACCGCCGAAGAGGCCGACCTGGGATATGGGAATGTATGGGAAGACGGGTCCGCGCGACATCCAGCACATCAGACAGGTTCAGCCACAGAATGGTGAGCATCACCTGACCCAGGGAGCGTACGGCCACTTTCGTCGCTCGGAGAGCAAGGTCAGTGGCGGCGCGCAGCTCAGTGAAGAGCCCTGGGTCAGTTCCGCCCTCGTGCAGGTCCATGAGCATCTGGGTCAGGTAGATCAGCAGAATGACCATGGCATGCAGTGAGGCGGCTGCCAGTCCCGTGGTGCTATAGGATCTCGCCACAAGCGTAGACGAAAAACTACAGGCCACGGACGGGTGCTTGGGATTGCGCCGAGAAGAAGCACTCTGAGGACACATAGCATCGCAACAGAGCGTTCAGCCGGGGGGACCCCAGTGTACCCATGGGCAGCGGCCCCATCGAGGGGAGGAAAGGCGGATGAGATCAGCGAGCGGTCCCGAGAAGACAAGGGGGTCTTCTAGGACTTCGAGATCTCATCATGCACATCCGGGAAGAAAGGTATTGGGGTTTGCCGTGGACGAGGGTCGGCGGCCTTACCCAAAAACCAATCGTCCCGGGAAAGCATGGCCGTCATCTCCGGATCAGACTCAGGCACAGCCGTATGCACCAGAAGGTGGCAGCTGTGACGAGTCGTCACTTCCAGGAAAATCAAACCCACCTTGTGAAGCTACTACAAACATAGTATCATCCTCTGTAGCTTCAAATGAAACACACGGGCCACCAGAGGGTAGACCCGTGGGAATCACCTGTTCACTAGCGGGCACCGTCATTGAAGAGGGGGGCTGGGGTCGCGGACACATAGTCGGCGCCTTGTTCCAGACCGTAACCCTCAGGTCACCCTGGCCACCAGCCGAAGATCGGGGGGTGGATGAGGGGACTCTCACTCATGTGAGTTCACCGAGTCTCGACCTTAATGACGCGATGGTCATGTTCCCACGGAGAAAACATGAGTCATCCACGAGCGCTGCTCTAGCATGATCAAGCCCAAACATACTAGACAACGCTCGTGCCCATCAGAGTCCGATACCAAGCTGCCGCACCATTCTTTTTTTTTTTTTTTGAAATGCACGGGCGAGCCGTCTTTAAAAAGACGTGCCGCGTGCGAGCTCTTTTTGTGAGAGAAAACTCAAGTGTTGAAGCACACGGGGAGACACGCACTGTCTGACAAACCACTGCAGAGATAAGCAGGAAGCACGCGCTCGCCGGAGATCGCCGTCACACCAACACTCGAGGTACTCGTTTGTAAAGCTGACAATTCAGAGATGGCTTGTGGAGAGAAGAATAAACTTGGCTCCGAAGCGAAAACATATCTGCATGTTGCCGGCGTCCTCCTTTTATACCCATGAGGTAGGGCGGAGATACGCTATGCAAATTCCGCAGACCCATGGCATTTCTTTGCCATTGGCTCGTTTTGTAATACTCGAAGTTGATAGGCTTTCTAAGCGAAACCCCATTTCGTCGTCATCCGACGTAACTCGGAGTGACAACGAAAGGGAACTTTTATTTTAAATGACTTTTTTACCAAACGTGATCTGGACATTTTATTTCTGACAGAGACTTGGGTCGGCGTCGGTGAGTTGTCAGTTTTTGAGGAACTCTGTCCATCAAACTGTTGTTTCATTAGTATCCCAATGTTTACTGGTAGGGGTGGTGGCGTTGCTATGGTCTTTAAACAATCTCTTAAAATACATAAAGTTTCTGTTCGGAACTACTCATCATTTGAAGTACAGTGTGTGCCATTTCGGGATGCTTCCTCTACTCTACTCTGCGCTCTCATTTATAGGCCACCTAACTTGAACAGTGTGTTTATAAGTGATTTTTCTGAATTTTTAACTTCTGTTGTTCTGTCGTATGATCGTATGTTATTATTGGGTGATTTTAATGTACATGTTTGCTGCTCCGATCGTCCCCTGGTTTCTGAGTTCTGTAATTTCTTGGACTCATTTGGTTTTATTCAACACGTAAATCAACCAACACATGTCTGTGGTCATACTCTTGACCTTATTATGTCATATGGTACCTCTGTTGATAATGTTTATATCGAAAATGCCTCCTTCTCTGATCCGATTGTATTTACGATTCATGTTGTGAGATCTGTCGTTGTTAATAAGCCTGCTGGCTCTTATTCTCGCTGTCTAAACTCAGTCTGCCTTGCTAAAGGTTCTCAATGACATCTTGCTTACAGTTGACGCAGGTGAAAATGCTGTATTGATCTTACTCTATCTTACAGCCTTTGATACTGTAGACCATAATACTCTTATTAGGCGTTTAGAGTATTTACTCGGTATCAAGGGTACAGCATTACGGTGGTTTAGTTCTTATCTTAAAAACAGGTCTTCTTTTTAACATATATATGCATCCGCTGGGGGATATTATTAAGAAGCATAATGTTTTATTCCATTTTTATGCCGATGATACACAGCTGTATCTGCCACTAAAAGCTGGCGATTCCATTCAGATCTTGATTGATTGTGTCCAGGACATTAAGGAATGGCTATCAATTAACTTTCTCCAACTTAATGAGGACAAATCAGAAATTATTGTCTTTGGCCCCCCAAAATCGAGGAATAGTCTCATACAGAGTTGGGTAACCATTTCCCCTCAGTGTCGGCTCAGGTCAGGAACCTTGGTGTTATTCTTGACTCAGAATTATGTTTATCCAAACAAATTAATTCTGTTGTAAAGAACAGTTTTTATCAACTGCGGTTAATTTCCAAACTCAAATCATTTTTGTCATTCCAAGACTTGGAGAAGGTCATTCATGCTTTTATTACATCACGCTTGGACTACTGCAATTCATTGTATTTGGGTCTACCTCAATCATCGCTTGCACGCCTTCAGATGGTGCAAAATGCAGCTGCAAGGCTGCTGACTGGGACTAAGAAATTTGATCTTACTTACTTTCTATTCTCACCCTTTTTATTCACTGTTCTCATTATTAGTTTACGCCTCTTTTATGACATTAATGATAAATGAAAGTAAACTTGCGTATCAGCGGCTTTGCAACAACAAGTCAATAAATAATGTACTCGGTTACTAACGTATAACGAACGAGTATTGCGTAGCTAATATGCAGTGGGGAAACTCCTTTCCTCTAGAAATATTGAAGCCTATGTAGCGAATTAGCTCTATGAAATATTAATAACCAATCATAACTTGTTATAATTGATTATGAATATTTGGGTCAGTTAATCGGGTTAACTTGATGTAGCTACATTAACATTACAGCCAATTACTCAGTTCATCCTGTGAACCCTCAATATTGGTTATTAATTAATTAATAGAAATGTACATTTCTGGGGCATGGGAAATGTCTTTCTTACGAAGTACTACTAAGAGCAAGTAGTTAAGATCAATATGATTAGTGACTCTGGATATGAGCTTGAGACACGGACAACTTTACGTGTGATATGAACAAGACTTTATTAACTAGACTAAACATTTAAACTACTCTAACATACACATACATACATGCATACAGTTTACCAAGGGAAAGAGAGCTGAAGAAGAATACAGGAAAGCAAGAAGTTATAGCATTGTTTGAAATTCAGCAGATCAACACCCTTGAGCAAACCATCAGTTTAGTTCTAACACGTCCTTAAAAAGGTGTAAGGATACTTAATGTATCAAATAATGAGACTAAGTTTGATACTTGCATGTCTCGCCCATTTTAATGAAACAATCCTGATGCAATTTGTTGAGGCTCCAGTTGATCTTTGCTGATGTTGTTTTGATGAGAGAGAACCAGCTGAAGTCAGAGGATCTTTGGTGAATGGAAAGACAAGGCCGCAGCCTGGCGCAAGCTTGGGGACCTTAGAAAACTTCTAGTTTAGCATCATCTTCACATCAGGACTTCTCAGGAAGGACCAAGAGAAAGAGAGAGCTAAGAGAAGCTCAGAGCGCGAAGAGCAAAAAAAGTCAAGAGAGGCAAGAGAGTCAAGAGATGCAATATAAACCCTGAGAAAGGTCCCACCTCTCAGGGTTGGCTCGGCCAATAAGAAAGGTTGAAGTTCCAGGTGGGAGAATTTGGTTTATGGCTCTTTGTTTCAAGGGTGCTCATTTGCATGTGCACGCTGGAGGGGTGGTAGCCGATGAAGAAACTATGAAAGATTTTTGTAATAATAATATGTTGTTGTTATCGACATATCATGTACACAGTCATTTCGATCTCCATATTACCAAGTTATAGAGACCAAATATGCCACACATATGATGTTGGCTAACCATAGTATGCAAAGTCTGAAACATTAACCCATTAGAGTTTACAAGAAAACATAGGCCAAAACAACATCAGAAGGAAAATCATGAGATGTGAAAATTAGATACATGTTTATACATTTCTCAAGTGGTTATATATATAGAATATATAGGATTAACAGGGCTTAAATCACCTTCTCAGTAAGATTTAAGTAAGAGTCACAGCTCTCAGGAATTTCCTTTTGGGGTCATAAAAAAAAGGTTCTTATCTATGTAACAGGACACTGAGTGTCCGAGTTCTGCCAGTGGTGTTAGCTTCGGGGAAGTTACACAGATCTTTATTGGGAGAGTGGGTTTGCCGGACTATATATTAAATATAATTAATAATTTGTGTGTGTGTGATTGGTCCAGACGCTACAACTATATTTTAAAACGCAGTGCAGCTGCACAGTGAACACGGCAGAGCGTCTAGCTCGCCCATTGGTTGTGCTGAGGCAACTGCACATCCTATGGCGAAGCACCTCTGACGCGCGAACCAATCAGGTGACTTGGCGCCAGAGCACGTCAGAGCCCGCCAGAATGGGCGTGGCTTATAGCTATAAGAAGCCCCTATTTTTCGCCATATACAGGTTAAATCGACTGAAGCGACAAACACTGACAGATTGGAAAAGTGCGGCAGGCTACGCAATACTTGTTCCCTACTCTCAGGGAACCGAGGTTACGTTAGTAACCGAGTACGTTCCCTTTTGAGAACGGTCACTCCGTATTGCGTAGCTAATACGCAGTGGGGACGCAATGTAACACGCTGCACTATTAGCAACTGGTTCTAATCCAACTGGAGCCTAGGAAAGCATCATGAGGCTCACTGTGATGGCCCAAGCCACACAGGATGAACAACCGGCAAGGCAGGGTAACAGGCAGCAATGGTAACCGCATACAAGCCTACCAGCACACACGCCATGTGTTAAGTACACAGTTATTTTTATAGTCAGTTAGCCACACCCCAAACAATTTATGATTTCAAAACACAGATCATATAGTTTATTTCAGGTATAATATACATTTATTTACTTTAGCCATACACTGTTTAAATGGAGTGCACACAATTTCACAGGGTTATGTAAACATTTTCTGTTCTATTAAGCATTGTTTCTTTGTTACCATGTTGGAGAGAGGTCTGTCCTGGGGGAAGAAAGGCGTGGCCAAGGGTGGAGGACTGTGATATCCTGTGGCCTGCCAATCAAGCCATATCATGTGCTGCCATGTTGGAAGGGGATTTTGGGTTTAGTTTGTTTTACTTTGTAGTTGCTGTATTTGTCGTCCATTTTGTTTTCCCCTTATGTGTGAATTGGTTTGGCCAAGCCACTATATATGTTCCCTTGTGTCTCATTTAGGAAGGTCAGTTGTTCAGTTCATATCTTGTTTTGTTGTATGCTGTTTTGAGTATAGTTATATTTTGTTGACCTCTTTTATAGGCCTAGTTGTTAACTTTTTGGTTTCTATTGTTCAGTGTTTTTGGGGTAAATAAAAGAAACCCTATTTTTCAACAAAAAACTTCTGTTCTCCTCATTGCCGGGCTGTTTGGTCCGTGACACTTACAGAAACAAGCCATAATAATTGTGAGGGTTACAAGAACAGGGACTGGACCCAAGTCGGGTCTCATGACAAGAGGGGCTGACAACTTGTGCTTATGTACAGTAATCATGTTAGACTGATAAGACAGAACCGTCTTAGACACCGTCAGGTCTAATTATCATATTGAGAGGACTCAAGCCTGCAGGCAAGGTACCTCCATGTTATAGAACCTAACAAATGTGGACGGCGAGGACCAGCAGGCCGTCAGACATACAGTATGTCTTGAATTGGCACACCACTGGACCAGGCCCACGAAGAGGCCATGCCTCTTGTAGAGTGGGCTCTAGTGCCTATGGGACAAACCTGGCCCACTGAGGTGTATGCCAGAGAGATGGCGTCCACTATCCATCTGGACAGTCTCTGCTTCGTGATTGGTAATCCCTTGGTGCAACCGCCGAAACATACAAAGAGTGTTCTGACTGCCTAAATGGTGCAGAACGTTCCAGGTAGATTTTTAGAGCTCTGACAGGACAGAGCAAATTAGCCTCCCCATCGTTCTCCGAGGGTGGAAGTGCTGACAATGTAATGACCTGCGCTCTGAACGGAGTTGAGAGCACCTTGGGTACGTAACCATGCCTTGGCTTGAGTGTGACCCTGGAGTCACCAACCCCCAATTCCAAGCAGGAAGGGCTCACAGAGAGTGCCTGTAAATCTCCCACTCGCTTGACTGATGCTGGGGCTAGCAGCAGAGCAGTTTTCAGCAAAAGTATTTTAAGATCAGCCGACTTTAAGGAAACGAACGACGAGGTTGTTTCTCCCCAGTGACTGGCCAGCCACAGAAGCATGGTAAACTGCTATGGCTGCCACATACACTTTGAGCGTGGATGGGGAGTGACCCGCATCCAGAAGCTCTTGTAGGAAGGAGAGTACCACTGACACCTCGCATGACTGGGGCTCGAGGTCCCTAGCTGTGCACCAGTCCAGCTGGTGAATACTGACCACTTCAGAGCATAGAGGCACCTGGTAGATGGTGCTCTAGCCTCAGTGATGGTATTCAAGACCTTTTCTGGTAGCAGTAGCACCTGACTGTGAGAGGGCGGGGCCAGCCGAGCCTGACCAGTCTTCTTCAGACGCAGCAATGGAGAGGCTGTCGTTGTGCTCTTCGTCCGATCCGCCGAAAGAGACAAGACCCGCCGCTCGAAGGGAGGGGCGCTGGTCTGTCTGAGTGAACAGGACCGGTGAAGGAGACTGTGATGGAGAAAACGAGGCACGCGGGGACATGGCCAGCGTGGGCTTGCTTAATTCCATGTGCTTGGGCTGCCGTTGGAAGAGCAGGAGGAGCGATATCGCCATCTTGAAAGAGAGCTAACTGCGTCCACAGCGTCAAGATGGGCAGGCTCTCGCAGTGAGAGCAGCCCGCGGTAGAGAGTGCAGCTTCAGCGTGGGCGGCTCCCAGGCACGTGGCGCACTCCGTGTGCCTGTCCGCCTCGTGCAGAAGGGATCAGCACGAGATGCATGAAGAGCGAGGTATTTGGAACAACACTCGTGAAAATTGCTCTTTTAGAACTGAGTGTCGCAGCGGCGATCACACAGTAGCAATGAAAAGGATATAGCGTGTTCGCCGGATGGCCTCAGGAGAACGGCAACAGAAGAGAGGCGGCTTCTTAGGTGAGTGAGAAGGCGCTGTTCGCTCTAGCTGTATGGCTTGTTTCCACGGCGAAGGCTTCAGAGGAGGCAGAGACGTAAAGGTCGCTGAAGGAGATAAAATCTGTATTTGGTGAAAAATAGGGGCTTCTTATAGCCATAAGCCACGCCCATTCTGGCAGGATCTTACGTGCTCTGGCGCCAAGTCACCTGATTGGTTTGCGCGTCAGAGGTGCTTCGCCATAGGATGTGCAGTTGCCGCAGCACAGCCAATGGGCGAGCTAGACGATCTGCTATGTTCGCTGTGCAGCTGCGCTGTGTTTTAAAATATAGGCTTCAATATTTCTCAAGGAAAGGAGTTTCCCCACTGCGCAATATTAGCTACGCAATACCAATTGACCGTTCTCGAAAGGGAACTATACATTTCAAACAACTAGGCTATATAAAATTTTAGCTGCTGCAAAATTTCAGGAAACAAATCTCAGAATCTAATTTGTCCAAGAGCCTTTCAAAGTATGGATTTTAATAATAATAATAATATATATAATTATATTATATTATGTTATATTGATTATTATTAATTATTATATTAACAAAGGGTATTATGACAATTACGATTAAACAAGTTACTTGTACATAAAAGTTAATTAAATGAAATATCTTCTCTTTTCATTTAATCTCTATTTGTAAAGCTAAATTAACTTTACTTTTTAATATGCAAGTACTATTAATTGTGTCAAATTTTTACTGTACTTTTTTTTTAAGAAAAAAACGCTGACTTTCTTTTTACACCGCTTTTGGCTTTATTTCTCCTATTTTCACTCCCCATATTAGTCCCGTTTTAAACCCGCAGTGCTTTGCTGTATGTAGAGACCTTGACAAATGTTTGGGTTTCTAAATGTATAATTGTCGGGGTTTTTTTATGAGAAGAGAAAATAGAATTGTATTATTTGTATTTGGGTCTGGAATGATACACGTATCCATTTTATTGTGTTCTGAGAGCGTCAGTCTGGCGATTGGAACTGTGTACTTTGACCCCTCAAGTTCATCAGTTTGCAGCTTGCAGTACGGGAAAAAGAAACATTGCGAGAGAGTTCGGTGAGAGACTGCGGTCTGAGAGATGGAAGAGATTGAGCTCGAGGAACCCATGTGAGAGAATTTGTGTTAATGTTTTTCATCACGTTAATTGATTTAAAAAAAATGTATTAGTTTTAGATTGTGAAATCATCCGGAAGAATATTCCCGTGTTTATTTTATCAAGTTCAGTGTTGCAGTTTACGTTATAAGAAGTTGTGTAATTCGTTTGAAATCCGGAAGAATATTGGCTACCCGTGTTTATTTGGTTAATCTTGGGTAAAAGTATCTCAGTGGTGTATGTAGTTGGGAGTTCATGTCAAGTTCGTGTTGAGAGATCGTCGAAATCGGGAGCTCTGTGTGGATTTTCGCGATGCATCTAACCAATTCGAAGAGGGAGGAGTTCGTCGAGATCCACTTAACATCGTTGTGGGTTGTGTCACGGATGCTGTTTATCATCTTGTTGGGGAGTGTGGATTGGAGATTACTATTCTGCAATTGGAATTCTTGTTTTTCCTGATTTGTGAGACTGGTTTTGCATCAAAGAGCTCCAACTAGCGCGCCATCTGTGAAGCCTACTGAAAATCCCAGCTGGGTAAAATTAGAGTCTTTCATTGACATTGTTTTTCTTTTGGGTTATGGTGATTAGTATTAGGTTTCATTGCTGTTGTGTTGTGACTTTGTGAATTAAAATTATTTGTTCATTCAAAGAGTAAAAAGACAAAAAAGTACTGAGAATAATAAATACATGTTTATTGTTCTGCATAATTTTGTGTGATTTCCTGTGGAAATAATTGTTTATCGTTAATTTGTTTTTCTTTGAGAGATTTGTATTTTCAAATCTAAAGGTAAACACAATGGTGTTTTTTATTATCATTTCCAAATAGGAAACATAAATTTGACACTATCAGGTGAAGATCTGAGATCTGGGTTAGATATGTGTCAATACTGTAACTGAAGAGAAATGTGCCCTTTACCAGGGTAGTGGGTAAATTTAAGATCCCCTAGAACAATTCCTACCTTGTGAGCCACCAGATTCTACTCAGCAGGAGGGCTACATGTAAATGGGTGTAGTTAAATGCTGCCATCTATTGGACATATCATTAACACACAAATCCTCATTTAAAATTAAGCCATTGTCTCTTTACCTTTTAGAGTGTTTTCTTTTACCTTTTAATATGAAATATGTTGTACTAGTGGCATTACCATCACTTACCTAACAATCTATCCTGGGCTGTTATAGAAACATGAGCACTTCTTACTGCTAAGCTACAACTGACATCCCACACCTGTCAACTGCCCAGTAGTCAGTATTGGGGAGTAACTGGTTACATGTAACAGATTTACGTAATTTAATTACACAATAAATGTAACTTTTAATCCGGTACAGTTACTGAGAAAAATGTGTAATTAAATTACAGTTACTTGTGAAAATGATAACAATTACAAAGGGGGTTACATCTGAATATTTTCTGTAAAAAGCTAGGATATGTTGAATATTATTAATTTGTTGCTTCGCCTTTTTTTTGATACCCACAATGCCTCCTGAGTCCTGCATTTAAAGGCTGTTTAGTAAAGCGTTGCTATTCTGATGTTTTTGATTGGCTCTCTTGTTTGAATTTGCAGTCTGCCAATTACATCAATCCACATAATTCGCTGTAAGCTTTAGGCTAACCTGTCTGAGAGTTGCCACCATGGCAAGTGATAAAAATGCATACCAGTGCTGTAAATTTTAAAATCATTTAATCCAGAAATCAGAAAAGGGAGCAAGTATACCAGTTCAGTGCAAAATATGTGTTCAATGTTGAACCTGAGGAAGCATCTGTAGGTATGTAACTTAGCCTAACTGTAAGCACTAAGCAGTCATTAAATAAAGAAAAGGCATATACTCCCTCCTGCTACACCATGCTAATAATGTGTATTCAAGAGGTATTTAGCTCTGTATTGCTTGGTGCATGTCCAGTAGTTTATTGAACGATGTTAATCTCCATTCATAACAAATTAGCTACTCTGCTACCTAACTAAATACGTCTTTACCAGCCACACTTCTATTTATGAACCCTTTGACACAGGGTTCGAAATGACTTAGGACTCTTGGGGGGGTCCCCTAAAATTTAATTATTAAATTATAAAAAATTCTGAAGACTACCTTCCCAGGTAGCAAACAGACGTTGGCCCAACGTTTGTTGTTGTGTTGGGCTGACGTTGGCCCAACGTAATTTTGTCCGTTGGGCCAACCATGTCATTGGACGGCCAGCAGACCTTCTGCCAACTTAAAAACCACTAAAACAACATTGGGCCAACGTTGGGCCAACCATGTCATTGGACAGCCAGCAGACCTTCTGACAAATTTAAATGTATAGCCTATTTTAACCATCTGCCAACTTCATAAATAGTAAATCTGCAAACTTATAAATAAATAGGCTTTACCTACCTTACACTCAAATTTTAAGATTGTGACATGGCCTATTCATTGTTGAATTGCATTAAGAGACGGCACAACTGACAAACTGAATTGGTTATAAAAATGAACCTATTTATTGGTAACAAAATTAACTTATTGCAGTTTAACAACGTGTTGTGGTGCTGTCGTTGGAAAAACTACAGCAGATAATAGATAAATAACACTCAGAAAACTCAGGATGTTAAAACATCTCCACAGTCCATTATATAGACATTATATACAGATACATTCTGCAGATTTTCATTCTGGATTTGCAACAATGAGTCGATCGACAAAAAAATAGAAAAAAACTACACAAAGGCAGCGGAAAAAATGCAAAGAAAAGTAAAACATAAAGTCAAAGAAATCAACAAGGAACCAAAAAGTGACAAAAAAGTCGGCAAAGAAAATGCGGAAGAAGGCCAAAAAAAACCCTGCTGAAAAAAGAGAAAATGTGCAGAAGCGAATTAGAGATTGTGTGTGGCTCTGATGATGAAGACAGAGGAGGAGAAGTATTAGCATATACTCCTGTAAAAAAACAACAAATGTGTCGTTCTATTTTAATTACACAACCCACAACAGAAAAAAAAGTTGGGGTGTTGCGTAAAATATAAAAACAACAAACAGAAAAACAGAATGTGATCATTTGCGAAAAGGACATAGTCAGCTTATCAAATGTTGAAAATTACACATTTGACTCTTAGACTTTGCTATAATTTCTACAGGTACTTACCACAAAATGCCCATTAAAATACCATAATTTTCTTTTCTGGTGCATTATGGATTTTAACCATTAATTTACAGTGATTTAGTGTATGTTGTTTTTTTTTTAGTTTGAGACCTAAGCTAAATATTGTGTAACTGAAAGAATATGATGTTAGTAGTTGAGTGTATAGTTTTATGGGGGAAAAGTAGTATTTATTTCCCGCCAGCAAGAGATTTATCATGTTGGGGTAGCAAATTTATTATACATCTTAATGTAGTGTACGCCTAGTAAAGATGAAATACACCTCTGTTTAGTGGTGGGGTTAGACAGAGGAAGAAAAAACAATCATTGGAAGACACTTACATTCACTTTCACAGCTGCTGGAATCTGCTTGAGGGGGAGGCATCTGCTTTTCTGTGTTCAAGAAAAAATATAGTAATTATCAAAATGTAAATTACTTAAAATGTATATATTAATATATATATAATAATTAATAACATATTTGATCAGCCTTAAAAGGGCTTGTGTACCTTTTTCTGTTGCTCTTTTTTTTCTTCCTCCATTTCGGTCTCCACTGTACTTCAGCCAGGTTTTTATTTTTTCCTCGGCTTTCACCACTTTTGCTCCTTGTTTTTTGGCTGCATCTGTCAGCATGAAATTAAAGAAAATGAAACAGAAAGGGTTAGCAGACAGATCATATCTGAGGTGTATTTTGTAGAGTTCTGTATGATTAGTGGATTAATTGGCATTCTTTCATTGGCTTGCATTGTATTTCATTCAATGACACGGTTGTTTCCTCTTTTGCTATTTCAAAGTTATGTCTAAGTTTTGAATGTTTGAATGTTTTTTAAAAACATCACCTATGACAACTTTTGCTAGCAAGATTGTAGAAAATGGGATCTTCTGTCCTCTGTGGACAATGTCTGACTTTGGCAGATGTTCCACCCAAGCTGGTAAGATATCTTGTCTAGGAAAAAAAAAATCATGTGTTAAGCAGCAGTAAATCAGGTCTAGATCTCTACATGTGTTAGTATTCTTTTAAGTGAAGTAACAGAACATCATTAGAATTTACCAGAGACCGTTGTGTGTCTCTGTTTGACAGCCTATCATCCAGATCTTTTATGCCTGTCATGCTCCTTAATGGAAACTGAAACTCCTCATTTACAACTTCAGCTGCATTCTCTATTCGCATAATGGCCTGTAGGAGGTGCGTATTCTGCCTGACTTGACCCTTTATCTCTTCCAGCATCTGGTAGAGCCGGAGTTCTCTTTCTGAATCAGACAAATATACGATGCAACATTATAACTACACAGAATTGAACGTATAAAGAGAGAGAGACTGCATCTCTTCTTTTGTTGTCTTTATCATAACATAACTTTTCCAGCCTTTTGTTGAATCCATCCCAGCTTTTTTTTTAGACGTGTTGCTGGCATTAAATTCAAAATGTGCTTACATTTCCCATAAAATAGTAAAATTTGACATTTTCAACATTTGATATGTTGTCTATGTCCTTTTTTCAGCTAAATATGATTTTACAAGATTTGGAATTTTTATTTTATTTTGCATTTTACATAACGTCCTAGCCTGGGAAAACCCAGACAACTTCCGGCAAATTTAGATTTGCTCTGAAAGTTAGTCTGGCAAAGAGCTGATTCAAACCCATTTCCAATCCGTCGAAATCGCGGCACCAATCAGAAACGTTGGGGCGGGCTTTACACGATGACGACAGCGCTGGGATTTTGAAGCAGATTTTGTAGCCTACATTACAAAGATGGATGCCGCCGTCGAACATCACTCGTTCGAATCAGCTATCGCGTCTGTTTTAAGCGATTTGAACGTTTCCTTTTTGTTAAAAACCGAGCAAAGAACAACACTCGGAGATGTTTCTCCGCCGCTCTGCATACGTCATCTCCTTCATCGCTCTGATTGGTTTTAGGTCTATCCGCGACGTCCGCTGGTGACGCCCCTCTGGAAATGATTTGTCTATGACGCTTTGCCAGACCCTAACTCAGTTACAACTGAGAATGGTCTGGTTTTAACCAGGCTAATAACGTCATAAATTTGTTTTTTAAATTGTGGTTGTAAATCAAAGCACATTGATATTAAGGCTAATTGTTAAAAGCAGAGCTTAAAAGGTTTATCATTTGAAAATAGTACAACTTAGCCAGGCGAAGTTGGTTTTATTCTCCTTTTTGGTTAAATACATTTTATTTTGTTCCTTGAACAGTTTCTAATCCATGTTAGAGACTAAAAAGGTAATTACTAAAAACTCCTGTAAAAAAAACTATTGTAAAAGGTTTGGAATAATTCTACGTACCATCTTGTCTTGGTTCAGGGACTGTCACAGCAGGACTGATGGTGCAAATGGTGGTATGGCTGGCAAGGTCAGGCTTTTGGCTTCATTACTGCAGAATTTTTTTTTTTTTTTTTTTTTGGTCTTTCCATTGTCTCTGCATATGGAAAAGTAAGAAACAGAATCAGTACAATACATTGCCAAACATCACAACATTTACTTCCATCCAGAGTTTTGCTGCGATCTTATACAACAGGAAAGTGACCAATGTTCAAAAGTTCCTTTCAACATATCGTTCCATTGGAATTAAATATAGTTTACTACAACTCAGTTTTGACAGAAATGTCAGATATAACCTTGTACTGTAATTTCCCAACTATTAGCCGCAGTTTATACATTTATTTTGCTAAATTTCTTCAGGTTAATACACGAGATCAGTTAATATGGTATTAATGTTTTTTTAACTTGCATAAAACACTCTCCTGTGGCTTATACACAGAAAATTACTTTAATTAATTCTAAGGGGACCTTATTCCCAAGTCTTGGATTTAAGGAATCTGTGGTGACCAGATATGTTGGGAAATGATGCAATGACCACTGTATGTTTTCGCCTGTAGTGTACCTGTGTGGAGCCAGCTTGTTGAGGCCTGCACTGGAGGTCTTCCTGAGGCTGTATCAGATGTAAATCAAGCAGCATGCAGTAAAGGATATGCCTCAAACCCATCCTTATACTGTAAAAGAAGGACTTTTGAAACAGTCTGTGTAGGAACAATAGTCAATGACTGCTTGGGTTGTTTCACAAAGGATATATCAAGACTTGATGAATCAATGGGATAGGTCAAAAAAAGATGACTTGTTTTGTTTTGGACAGACTAGATGTGATGCTTCCTTGTCTTTTAAAATGTTTTTCACTATATAAATATCTCCACTGAACAGAATATAGTTGTCTCCCTCTGATAAACTAATTAAAGTTCCACCATTTACATATTTCTTATACTGTGTAAACTGCTGAGACGTCACATTGTATGGAAAAGGCCCATTCTTATGTTCCTGGTAAAAACCATCCTTGCACACCCTTATTTTAGTTCTGACACTTGCTTTTTCTGACAATCTCCTGATGATCTGTTGAAGGGGCTGGGTAGGGGTCCTAATCATTTTTTTTAATGTGTAGAGGAAGTTCTCAAATGGGAAAGCTGCGAAATTATGCAGTACACCAAACTGCCTTGCATCATTGGCAAGATGTGTCAGCCCGTGTATGTTATACACAACGTAATTACCATAAATAGATTGAAAATGCTCGACAAATGTGATCAGTAACTTTTCAGCAAAATTACATTACTGGAGACACAGTGAGGGGCACCATAATATTCGAATGGCTACATGCAGAAGCATAAAATTGTGGTATAGAACATTCGGCATATGGTCAGTGCTACTGGACCAGTGTACAGGAGAAAAGTTCTGAACTCTGTTGCTTTCCACCTATCTACTTCAACAAGGGATCTCCCTTTCTGTGCAAACTCTCTAGGGAGTCTCATGGCAAAGGACATAAGCACTGCAGAAATTAGGCCTATCTGATGAGCACCTAAACGAGTTGGAAGTGGTCCCCTCATCCAAAACCCTATCAACGTTCTCACAACCCCAAGAAAAACCAGGTGCATAACAGCTAATGGAAATTGGGAGACCATACCAATTCCAACCCTTGTCAACACACTGGTCCCTTTATGGTGAAACTCATCGTCTTTATTAATAAAAGACGTATCTGTCCGTAAAGGTGAATCGACTTCAGGAAAACTCATGCGATTTTCCGCCCATGTTCCCTCCTGTGTGCATTTTTCACAGCCGTGGTATGCATTGTGGGCTTTAATGTTTTTTTACGAAAGCCCTCGCACTTGCATCGCAAACAAAATTTGAAATTTTAATATCTACACATTTACCAATTACATCCACACCCTCTAATCTAATTTAAGCTTTCCATATTCATTCACAAATGATTCTAGGAACAGATTGACATTCTCTGTTTTTTTAGATCCAAGATATAAAGCGAATGAAACGAATGGTTGCTTTGTTTTGTCATCCCTCTACCAAGCCTAGAATGGGCCGGAACTGCTTATTGCTGCTTTTGAACAAAGGTAGTCCATCAATATTCACTTGTAAATGAATGGCCTTTGGGAGAGGGTCTATCTGGTTTAACACATGCCTAATGCTTTTCTCAACTCCAAAATAATGCATGGTGCCACCAGCAATCTGCTGGACCTCATAATTAGTTGGACTGCCTAAAAGAGTGCGGGCATCCTTTGGGAGATATGGATGATATTTTCTCAGGATGCCCAACAGCCCATTTGGATGGCATTGTGGTATTTGGCTGTCTATTGCCCAACCTCTGAGCTCCTCCCCAAGACACTCTGCAGACTCATCAAATTCGTCATCACTTGAGTCAGTTTCTTTCAGAGCATTTGACCAAAATCCATCAATCACGTTATCGTCAACATTAAACTCAGTCTCTAACTCGTCTGATTCATAGGACATGGGCCAATCAGATACAGCATCTGACCACACATCATCAGCAGGGGCATATTTTTTTCCAGGCATATGTTTACATCAGCTGCGTCAGATTCAGCATTGACGTAAACCTCACAAAGGATATTGTAAGCCCACCGCTTTGCCTGACGTTTAAATGTTCTGTCTGAATAAATGTTGTTTGCAGATATAGTAAGTATGCTGCCAAACAAATAACTAACGTTAATTACAGTTACTACAGCTGATTTCGATTCTGTTTAATCTAGACTACGAAAGCTACAATGCTAGCTAACGTTAACTGTTAGAAGCTAGCAGGCTAACGGTAGATGCTAGCTGTCGTTACACTGAATGTAAATTATGCTGGCTAAATTATAAGGCTACATTTACATCAGATTGCTAACGTGAAACCATATAACAATGCCTTACTAGATAACAGATTGATTACATATTAAAACAATTTATTGAATCGAGCAGATTACCTTGGACTGGCTGGGCTACCGTTAACGGCGGAAGTGAAGTCTAGAAGAAAGCTAACGGTTAGAAGATAACGGAAGATAACGGTATACAATTCTATATCACGCACTCACTGTTCTCTTGGAAGAATGAGCTCGCGGCATGGGCTGCGCCAGATAATTTTAAATTTTTAATATGCACGAGGGAGAGAGAGCAAGGCAGCGCTCGTATTGTTTGAAGACGTGAGAGTGCGCGCGCGTGGCCGGGACGCTCTCTCTGCTCGTTATGCGCCCTGTCAAGCGTTCGATATCAATTATATATATAATTTTGCCTACAGTATATAGTGTAGCAATTGTTTATAGTGTAGCAAATAATGGTCTTGGGATGTTTTTCATGGTTTGGGCTAGGCCCAGCAGTATTATAGTGGTGTCTGGAGAAGTGGCTATAATCTAACAGGAGGTAACCCTCTAACTCTGGAGCAACAAAGTTACAGCACCTTATATAAATCTAATTCCTGACATGACAAAGTGAATAACAGGTCATTCTGTCCTTGAGCAAGGAAGTTAACTCTAAAATCCACCAGGTGTACTCATTATGGCAGCACCATGCACCTTCAAGGGGTTTGATCAAATACAGATGGCATTTCTCATCCCTTGTTACATTAAATGGAATTTGTAAAACAACTGGCCGCTGGATTGAATAATAATGATGTCTGAAAAGACTGTACCTACATTAGATGGTTTACTTTGTTTCAAAGTAGTCAATCCATAACCTGAACTAAAATCTTTAGGGACACGTTTAAAAAAAAAAACTTAAGATATTCTAACATGACTAAAAGCCATTAAAATGACAATAATCCAATAGTAACCACATTATTCAAAATCAACATGTTAGGTGACCAGCCACATATTTTATTTATTTGCCTTAACTAGTTCTCAAAATTAAAATGAAAAAAATATTACTTAGGAATACCATTTATTATTATAGTATGAGTGTTAAAAACACCCCTTCAAGTTATCATCTTCAACACCAAACATGTTGTTTAAATCCTTTCTTGCAGTCTTTTCAGCTCGGAAATTACCAGGATTTCACAATAATTAACAGTATTATTTTACAGTAACTTGTTGTAATTAAGTTTCCCTGTAATATACCAATGAATACCTGTAAAAACTACAGTATCCTTGGATTTTACAGCATTTAACTCTTATTTTACAGTAAAATCTTGCAATCTAAAACCTGCTGTTATATCACAACAAGGTCTGTAATATCACAGCAACACAGTGAAAAAAATTAAGGATTTCACAGCATTAAACAGTATTATTACAGTGAAATATTGTATTGAAATATGCCCTGGGAAGTCACATGACATAACCGAACTGTTTTGAACTGAAGGCTCTGTTGTGTCCCTCTTCTATTCTGGGCTGAATGGAGAAGGTGAGCAGCGTGCATGTTTGCAGCACTTACACCCATGTTATTTTAATATGATAATAATATTTACTTTCAAATAAACGTTTATCGCATGACACAGTTCACATTTTGTTAGCAAGTGCCCGGAATTGTTGAAAGTTCTCTCACAGCATTTGCTAATAGTAGTAGGCCTAATGTTAGTAATGACGAGAGTTTCGCTACAATTTTTCATGTCACTATCACCGTTTAGACAAATCTGGTGTTTGTAAAGTTTATAAAACCAATGATGGGACAAACATCACTGTAAAAAATGATTTCCATGATTTGTTAACACAACATTTTTTATTTTGTCAAATCAACTTAGATTCACTAATGGTGTTCAGATAACAAAACATTTTTAGTTTAGGTTGATTAAACTAATGGCTTGGTGGCAATGCACTGATATAAAATAAAAACATTAGTTGATTGTACTAATACATGGATTTCTCGGCGACGTCATCACTGCTTGCGCACGCAGCCCAATATTATCTGTCTGCAGTCCCGGAGGCTGCATTTTCAGGACCCCACTTCTAGGACCGCATTTCTAGGACCCTAGTTTTTTGTGACAGCGCCACCTACCGAGTCGGAGAACCGCAGTCCCAGGAACGCATTTCCAGGACCCTAGTTTTGGAGGACCGAAAAAAGTGCCACCAATGCAGTATTTCCACCACGGGCGTCAGTTTGGTTTGAAATGTGGGGGGGACAGAGACGCATTCGGAAGTGCATTTTCAGAAGTGCTGGGTACAAACTTGTCAGTGAGGTGCGGTGATGTCTTAAAGAGGCTAGGCACTGAGTTGAAAGCCAGATTACCTGATTTATTGTTTAGGCTAATAATACCTAATAACAGTAAACGTTACGCACAAGCGCGGCATATCAAGAAATGTACAAATCAGGATGTATCTCTCTCTCTCTCTCTCTCTCTCTCTGGCGCACGCGCACGCGCACACACACAAGCGCGGCACAGGCACACACCGGTATGTCCACTCCAGCATCAGAATGCAACCATTCTTAATCCTTAATTGTTGCACAGCGGCCAATTATGTTTGTCAGTCAGCAAAAGTAAAATCACACACTGCTCAATTGAATATAAAGGCAAATGGCTTGTATTAATTCAACCACATTTATCAATTCAATATTAAGCTTAAAATAGTTTTTGACTCACCAAATAGTAGATTATTTGTAGCCTACATAAAATCCATCCGCCGTTCTCGTTAAGACGTCGATTACATATTTTCTTTCATACCAGTCTGTTTGAAACGATCGGACAATTTTTGGGCCCTTTTGCTGCACTAGTCCATCTAAGGCTGGCGTAGACCTCCCTCTTGCTATTAACTCAGATTTTGAATTAAAATCGAGCTTGAAAAAATTTCTTAACTCCGTGATCACGGCCGGTGCTGTCATTTTGACTTTGAATTTGGCGGGGATTAGGCATGTAGGCTAGCTCAGAGCCGTTGAAAAACAGAGTTGCGACACACTTTGATCTCGCCGCCACGCGGTCACGTGGTTTATGTAGCTCTCAATAGTTCCAAACAAATCCGCGTTGCCAATGATTTTAAAGCGGGGCAGACAGCAGCAGCTGAATTTGCAGCAATTATCGGTAAATATTGACGCATAATGTACATTGATTTTTTAGTTGACACCTAAATGGCTTGCATATAATAGCATATTTTTTACTGGGGAGTAGCAGAAACGGCATTAATACGTTTTTGTGTTTATTTTTGGAGGGAAATGGGGTGCTCCCATAACGTAGAATACATTTACAGCACAGCAACGACCATTTGCAGCAAATTTCTGTAAATATGATGGAGAGACGGCATTAACGTTAACGGTGTGGTCAGTTGAAATGAAACTGGAGATATGGTTACTGATACTGACTAGAATAATTCATAATATTAACGTTATTGTTAACGGGATTCATTTCAGTATACATTTACATACTGTACACAGTACATAGTATGCATGTATTTGTGTGTGTTCTGATGAATGGTTTGAAGGGATGTAGGGGTACATTAGCTATACTAAAATTAATCCTATAATGTTAATGTTAGATCGTATTTATAGTTATTTCACTCAGTAACCATCTCTCCAGTTACACACACATGTATATGTATACATACACACACACACATATATATATATATATATATATATATATATATATATATATATATATATTGTGTGTGTGTATGCATACTCTACCAGCCAAAGTTTTGGATCAGTAGGCTAAGATTTTTAATGTTTTTAAAATAAGTCATCTCTTCTGCTTACCAAAGCTGCATTTATTTGATTAAAAATACACATTTAAAAAAAAAAAAATATATATATATATATATATATGACAATTTAAAATAACTATTTTCTATTTTAATATATTTTAAAATCTCATTTATTCTTGTGATCAAAGCTGAATTGTCAGCATCATAACTCCAGTCTTCAGTGTCACATGATCCTTCAGAAATCATTCTAATATGTGGATTTGATGCTCAAAAAACATTCATTATTATTATCAATGCTGAAAACAGTTGCGTACAATTTATTTCAGGATTTTTTGACGAATAGAAAGATCCATAACATGTATGTTTTTAACATACGATCCATAACTGTTAACGGGATTCATTTCAGTATGGCTAATACTGAATGTATGGCCCTTCATCCTTCCCTAAATCATAGACTAAACCATTCATCAGAAAACACCCACAAACACATGTATACGATGTACTGTGTACAGTACACATGTATTTATATCACACATAACTAACCTTAACCCATACACATAATATATTGTGTATGTATATATACTTATATATATATATATATATATATATATATATATATATATATATATATATGTGTATAGCGGAGTTTGGCTGTTCCTCACCCAGTTGTATTAATGTCGTGTTATTGTTCATATTACTGTATATAGACAAATTTTATTTTGATGCTTTGGAAAAACATTGTTCTTGAAACTTTCATGCCAATAAAGCCCTTTGTATTGAATACATTTGTGTGTGTTTAATTTGAGCGAAGGGGGACTGCTCCCATAAGGTATAATACATTTACAGTATGTACTGTATATATTTTTCTTGTGCTTCTATGGTCATAATAACCAACATCCTTATGTTATGTTAAAAACATTCACATAAACATGCACATCAAGTGAATATCAATGAATGGCAGAAGCTGCTTAGTTTAAGTCAAGAAAGAAGTTTAATCAATTTGAAATATAACAAAATATATATATCTATATCCATATACAAACCACTATTGTTATTAAAATTTTCAAAGAAAATTTGAGGTAAACGTAGCCCAACTGACATCAGGTTACGGTAAGTTAGCTAACGTTAGTGAAGTGTTGGTCACGTAAACTATAGCTGCAATTAACCTATTAGCTTCCAATAAACATTAACTAAAACTGGCTACATAAAATATAACTACTGACTAGATTCACGAGAGGTCGGCTAATGTGAGTAAAAGTAAAAAAATACAGTAATTTCATTCATTTACCTGCGAGCGTACCTCGGAAACACTGAAAATGAATGGGGTTCAATGCTGGAACTATCAGTGTTTGGAACTATTGGCTGCTCCACGACACGCGTTACTTCCGCATTCCAAAGTTCCTATGGCGGTCTATGGGAGTGTCGCAACTCTGTTTTTCAACGGCTCTGGGCTAGCTGTGGTGTAATGACGTTAGCTGCGCAAATGTCCAGTAATATCTCGATTTTAATTGGTCCATGTCTGATACGTAACGGAGATGATTACTGGCATAACATATTTACGTCCAAAGGCACAGCAGATTTGTGCCTTTTGCCGTACATGTTGAAGAATACAGGATCGAAGTGCGCATGCGCAACATACAGTAAACAAATGCTAGTAAAAGAAAAATGCTAGACAGTAAAAGCACTGCTTATTCTAGTTTTTTATTTGATTATGCGTAACTGCTACATTTGTCATCATAACGTCTAAACAATTGGAATAACACACATATTGCATATATAAAAAACGAGAATAGTGCCTAGTTTGCCTACCCCGACCGCACGTCACTGAAACTTGTCAAACTGTGCGAGACCTGGAGCCGGCAGATATACGCCCCTGGCAGTTTTACGCCCCTGACAGTTTTACGCCCCTGTTGTTCCTGATGCGTCCAGTAGGGGGAGGCTGTACAGCAACACGAATTGAGTTATGTTAGTAAATAATCTTTTTTTTTTAAATTAATAAATTTATTTATTTTGTATTGCAAATGAAAGGATACAAGACATTAACAGTGAGAAAGAGAGAAAAAAAAATAACAAGGGGGACATCAAAAGAGATTGAGTTAGGCTACACAAATCAATACAATTTTACATTTTGTCAATATAAAAAATTAAAGGTTCTTTACAACAGACTCAATGATATTATTTATTTTAGAAACCTTTGAGTTTAAAGGTTTTGACATTTTCTTAAAAGAAGAAAAAAGGGACTTTATATCAGAGGAGAATATTCTTAAATCAGGATCATTGAATGGTTCTGTCTTTATGAAGATGAATCTTGCCCAGAAGACAAAGTAATAATACCGTATAATCAAGATTTTTATCGTTAGAATGAAAATCTGACAAAAAATTATAGATTCTGTCATTTGTATGTTAAATAATCTGCTAAAGTTATTGTTGTTTAGCAATGATGCAACATTTATTATTTATAAACGATTAGCTTGGTAGGTAGATATCAATTCATTTCTATATCAATGGATGGGTCTATAATTTATTTCGAGAGACAAAAAGTTCTTGACGGTCAGGTTTATGTTCTATCTGGCTTAAGCTTAGCTATACCACGTGCAGGTTTAGCTTCCCCTAGTCTTCTCTACTCACTTTAAAACTAATTTTCTTTTGTTGCCTGTATTTAGCTTGCGTGAGATGGCCTCTTCTGGTAAGACCCTGTTTACTCCTTGCATTAAAACATACTCCACATGGTTTCTGGAGCAACGTTACAGTAGATATTGGAAATATATGAACTTGTTTTTTTACAGTCTATGGTGTGAACACACAAAAGACACATTTATAATAGGCATATTGTATACATATTGTATGTAAATATCTCTCTAAATAAAGAGTTGAACTGCACACTCACTCAAATATTTTGATTATTTCCAACATCATTTCTTAAAATAGCTTACTGGTCTGGACTAAAATGTAGGGTATGTGCACTTAATGTGGGTTCTCTTACGAGAGTTTCTCTCGTACTGCGTAATATCTTACGCTATGGGGAAAACCTCTTTTCCACGAGATATTGAAGCCAAAAATTATCCTTAATTTTGAATTAATGTAAAACGCGTTGCGGCAGCATGCAGACATAGGCAAGGCGGCTTGCGTGCCTATTGGCTGACCTGCGGCAACAGCAGCAGCCTATCGAGGGAGGCCCTGCGTGACGCCATATCCAATGGGGGCACTTCGCGCCACTACTTCACGTCCCGCCAAAATAGGCATGGCCTTGACCTATAAATATAGCTCAACAGGCTGATACAAACTGATTTTCATCTCTTCAGCGAAGCTCACGCATCGCTGGATCCAGAGGGAGAAGCCGCGCCGTCGAGAACAAGCCTTCTGCGGGACGAGCCTTGAAGTCTCTGGCCTTCACCTCGCCGCCTTCAGCTGCCGTACCTGCTACGCTTTCCGGCGTCAATATCCTTTTACTCTGCTGAGAGTGTGTTCGCCGTCGCGACTCAAATTCTCCCTCTCTAAAAGAGCTAGCGTCTTTTTCAAGATGCCCAACGATTCCTGTGGCTCTCAGCGACGGGTACCGCCATGTCATCTGCGCTTCCTGCCTGGGTGAGGAACACGCGGCTATCACGCTCGCTGACGGCGGATGCTCTCATTGCGAGCTGATGCCCATGGTGACTCTGAGGACTCGCCTGGCATCCTTCTCAGAGCCTGCACTTCTGCCCGCTGTAGTGCCGCGCTGCAAGAAGCGCCGTGCTCAGCGCGCTCCCGAGCCTTCTCCTGCCCGCCAAAGCTCGCCGGTTCGCCCGCCAGCTTCGCCGGCATCGCTCGAGTCGCTCACCGACGGACAGCGGCCGCAGTCCGCCATTGAGACCGACAAGACAGCCGAGGCCTGCTGCTCAATCCTGGCATCGGACAGTGAGGACTGGGCGAGCTCTGTGGACCCCCCCCCCTGCCCGCGAGCCTTCAGGGAAAAGGGCTGGCATCGAGTCAGAGCTGATGTGTCTGCTCTCACAGGCCGTCGACAACCTCGGCCTCGAGTGGGAGGCGCCCACGCAGCCTGCGCGCAACCGGCTGGACCGATGCTTCCTGCAAAAGGGCCGCGCCCCGTCACAGTCTAGGCCCGCGCCTTTTCTTCCTGAGCTTCACGAAGAAGTCGCGAAATCCTGGAACGCCCCCTTCTCGGCCAGATTGCGTACCTCTGTCTCTGCAGCATTCTCCGTGGTGGACGGTGCTAAAGACAGAGGATACCTTTCTCTTCCTCCAGTGGAAGCAGCTGTAGCAGCCCATCTTTGCCCGCCCTCCGCTGGACGGCGCGCTCAGACGGTGCTACCCTCTAAAGCTTGCCATGCGACTTCCGCCATGCACAGTCGCGCTTACACCGCCGCTGGGCAGGCCGTATCAGCACTGCACACTATGGCTATTCTGCAGATCTTCCAGGCCGACCTTCTCCGCAAAATGGACGAGGAAGGACCGGAAGCTATCAGCGTGCCGGATTTAAGAAGCGCTACAGACCTGGCTCTACGCGCCGCGAAATCCGCTGCACAAGCCATCGGGCGAAACATGGCCTCTCTCACCGTGGCTGAGAGACATCTGTGGCTGACGTTGTCGGAGATGACGGACTCGGAGAGCTCTGTGTTCCTCAACGCGCCCATCTCCCCAGCTGGCCTCTTCGGATCTGCCGTCAAGGATTTTGCGGACAGATTCGTCGAGGTTCAGAAAACGTCACAGGCGATTAAGCACTTCTTGCCGAAGCGTTCTAGTTCCGCAGCAGGTCGCTCAAAACAGCCGTCTGCTCGGAGCTCCCAGCCGCAGCCCACCGCCGCCGCTCCTCAGCGCCGCCAGGCCCGGGACCAGAGACTGCGCTCTCGCTCTGCTGGCCGCCGCCCCCCTGCACGCGGGCCCCGGCCAAGGATTGAGATAAAGCCCAAGGCCCCAAAAACTTCCTAGCCCTAGGAAAACGACGGTGTTCAAATCTCGCTGCGGCCGGATTTTCACCAAAACTTCTCGCTCGTTCAGTTCCAAACAATGTGACTGTCCCAGTGTATTTCACAGTAAACAAGCCGGTACCACAACCCTCTTGCCTGCACACAAACGCCGTTTTTACGGCGACCCAGATAAATCTCAAAAAGAGTGTATTTTCTGGTATTCCGGCCACGACCGATGGTGTTATAAGTGTTATAAAAATGCCCACTGCTCAGTGCTCATTCCAACACGCAAACACAGCCCGCTACAGTACAGGGCTCGCACAAATAAAATCGACTCATGTCGATTGTGCATTAAACGTAGTGAATGTGCCCATGACACAGTGCCCACAAACACTACACGATACATGTCCCATGGTTTCTGTAAAAACGAAACCAACACATATTCAGTCAGCTCAGGCCGACGGTGTTCTCAGTGCAGTGAGTGTGCCCGCTGTCCTGCGCCCACGCTCCCTCACAGACATGTTAAACCCCACGGGGTTCGCCCCGCTTGCTCTCTCTCCACAAACGGTCACAGAGAAGCCGAGCGCGGCCAGGCTGCCCGCTGTGATCAGCGTGCCCCCCGCCTCGAACGCTGCAAACACAGTGTTTACGTTTCAGCACACCGGGGCTCTTCGGTCGCCACTACGTTGCGGCCAGAGCCCAGATATAATTCTACCCCTAGCTATTCATGCAGATGCGTGGGCAAAGCTTCCCGGGGTGTCAGACTGGGTGCTGAACACTATAAAAAGAGGCTATTCGGCTCGAAGTAGGTGAGCCTCCGGTCTGTTTCGCCTCAAGGTCGATCTGAAATGTGTCTCAGCTCTGGAACCCTGGAAGGCGATCGACTGGTATCAGTCAGGCGTGAGTCTGGGGACTTCCTCGAGTGTGATGGTGGTGTCCACGGACGCCTCTACCTCGGGATGGGGAGCGCTGCTCGAGGGCAGACCGTTCTTTGGCCTGTGGTCAGAACGGGAAAAGCTTCTACACATAAACTGTCTGGAAATGCTGGCAGTCGACAACGCGCTGAGGCGCTTTTGTCCCCGAATAAGGGGTCACCACGTCCTGGTCCGATCGGACAACATGTCAGTGGTGGCCTATATAAATCACCAGGGTGGCGTCAGGTCCCAAAATCTTTACAGGTTGACGGAGCGCCTCCTGGTCTGGGCTCAGCACAACCTGCTTTCGTTGAAAGCAGCGCATGTGCCTGGTCACCTGAATCTGGGACCAGACAGACTGTCGAGAAACAATGTTCCAGCAGGAGAATGGTCGCTGCACCCGCTGACGATCAAACTGCTGTGGGAGACATTCGGCAGAGCGCAGGTGGACCTGTTCGCATCCCAGGAAAATGCTCACTGTCCGAAGTTTTTCTCCAAAAGCAGGGATGCGCTGGCCCACGTCTGGCCCCGCTGCCCTCTTTATGCTTTTCCCCCCGTCTCGCTCCTGCCCCAGGTGTTGGAACGAATCAGGGAAAACGGATGCTCAGTGCTGCTTGTGGCTCCGCTCTTGACGAACCAGGCTTGGTTCCCAGTCCTGATGCAGCTGACCAGCACTGCCCCGTGGCCAATACCGACGAGGAAAGACCTCCTCTCTCAGGCCAAGGGCTCGATCTGGCATCCTTGCCCGGAGCTATGGTCCCTGCACGCATGGGCCATCAACGGGTACCCGCTAGCCTCCCGGAGGGAGTGCTAAACACGATCACGCAGGCTAGAGCCCCGTCTACTGGACGGCTCTATTCCTCAAAATGGTCTGTGTTCTCTGGCTGGTGTCAAGCTCAGGGCTTTTCACCCCTAGACCGCGGGGTTACGGAAGTTCTTTCCTTCCTTCAAGAGCTACTGGATAAGGGCAGAACCCCATCCACGCTCAAAGTCTATGTGGCGGCCATAGCAGCATTTACTAAACCGGCGTCTGGCCAGTCACTGGGGAGAAACGATCTGATCGTACGATTCCTCAAAGGAGCTAGGAGGCTGAACCCTCCCAGACCTCCTTCAGTTCCCATGTGGGACCTTTCTACGGTTCTGGAAGCCATGAAAGGTGCCCCATTCGAGCCAATCCATTTGTCAGACATGAAACATTTGTCTTTCAAAACAGTGTTTCTTGTGGTTCTCGCTTCGGTGAAGCGCATTGGGGATTTACAAGCGCTCTCGGTGAGCGCGACATGCACTCGCGTAGCTATGGGTGGGCCTGGATGGGCCTGGGCCCACCCACTTGTCAGTCAGGCCCATCCAGTCAGTGGCCACACAAGGTAGCCTAAGGAGGGAATTCTGTTGCCATTATTACAATACTTGACCTATAAAATAAATGTTAACAGGGTTCCAGACTGCGACCATTTTTTAAAAATGTGCGAGTTAAAATTTTATGTGGTCGCATTTGTGCGAGTGCATGGTCATGTACTACTCAGGTAAATTCACGCATGTGCAACAGAACGCCCGTTGTATCAGCAGCTGCTGCAGTCCGTAACTTATGTTCAAAATGAATGAGTACATCATGAATCCATTTTCCAAACCGTGTTTTTGACTTATCCTGAATCCCTACGGTACGCTTATAATAAGTGTTTATATTCTGACTATTTTATCCCGGGGTCGGCTCGGCTGCGGAGTTGCCCAGTGACTCGCCATAGACATTAACGGAGAGAAGTAGCTCCGGCTACAATGTTCTTCCGCAAGACACTTGCAGTTTATTTATTAACGAACGTACACATCAAGCGCATTGCACACTGATGGTGAAACGCGCCAATTAGGAATTCAGGAATTAAGGCATATACAAATGAAAAGAACATAGCCTACATGTTTTTTTAATAGGTTTTTTTTATTTATTTTTTTAGAGTTTTTTTATTTGATAGTTAAAAGATTAAAACATTTTGCTAACATGAGGTCTTGTCACTGTCAGTCTTTTAACATCAGTGTAAAACTAGGGTATGCAGATTAAGACCACTATTCATCAGCATGCATTGATTAATCCCATGGCATGTAGCAAAAAAAAAAAAAAAAAAAAAAAAAAAATTATTGGTGCGACCAAATCCTATGCTGGTTCTCAACTGAGAAAGTTGGTAGCACCAGTGCAACCAGTGGAAAAGTTAGTCTGGAGCCCTGACACTACATTAAAGGTAATTTTCAAAAATCCATAATAGGGGCCCTTTAAACTGTGGTGTATTCAAGCAGGTGTAGTTGTGTTGGCCTATTTTGATCACAGATGCATTTTAGGCTGTGCCCACCCGATTTTCTCTGGGCCCACCTACATTGTGATTCCTGGCTACGCTAGTGGCGACATGTATGGAATTCGGTCCTAATGACTCGAAGGTCATACTCAAACCAAGGCATGGGTACGTGCCCAAATCCCTCAACACACCGTTCAGGGCCCAGGTGATTTCCCTGTCCGCCCTTCCGGTTCATGATGAGGAGGAGGATACGAGTCTCCTATGCCCTGTCAGGGCGCTGAGAACTTATGTGTCCCGCTCGTCTGCTTTCAGACAGACTGAGCAGCTCTTTGTTTTGTTTGGCGGGCGTTCTAAGGGACTAGCCGCGTCAAAACAGAGCCTATCCAGATGGATAGTCGAGGCCATAGCGCTGGCTTACACTTCTAAGGGCCTGCAGTGTCCTTTGGGTGTCAGAGCGCACTCCACGAGAGGCGTGGCCTCTTCGTGGGCGTGGTCTAGCGGGATTACCTTGCAGGATATCTGTACGGCGGCAGGCTGGGCCTCGCCATCTACATTTATAAGGTTTTATAACCTAGAGGTTCCCGCCTTACAGGCTAAGCTTCTGTCGGTCTAGTAATCAGCTCTGTCTGCCCCATTGCTCCGGCTCAGAAGGCTGAATTTTGCTTGTGCATCGTTCACTGATCGATAGAACAGCTCCATGGGTGTTGAAAGATCCGTACTGCTACCCAGTTCAGTCTGAACGCTGTTCACCCTGACTGCGTGGTACACTGTTGACATGATTAGCTCCTGTAGGATGCTATTTATGGGGAATGATGCTTACAGCCTCTCTTCTCCGACTCTCTGTGAGTCTATGGTGATTATGCACTATATGAGCCCCGGGTTACTGCCCTTGGGACTTTGGTGTCGGATCCCAGTACGCACGGCGTTTTACACTGTGTTCCCCATAGCGTAAGATATTACGCAGTACGAGATAAACTCTCATAAGAGAACGTACTCAGTTACTAACGTAACCTCGGTTCTCTCTAGAGAGGGAACGAGTACTGCGTATCTTGCCGTGCTTACAACATTCTCTGGTTCGCTTCGGCGATGAAAACCAGTTTGTATCAGCCTGTCGAGCTATATTTATAGGTCAAGGCCACGCCTATTTCGGCGGGACGTGACGTAGTGGCGCGAAGTGCCCCCATTGGATATGGCGTCACGCAGGGCCTCTCTTGATAGGCTGCTGCTGTTGCCGCAGGTCAGCCAATAGGCACGCAAGCCGCCTTGCCTATGTCTGCATGCTGTCGCAATGCGTTTTACATTAATTCAAAATTAAGGATAATTTTTGGCTTCAATATCTCGTGGAAAAGAGGATTCCCCATAGCGTAAGATATTACACAGTACTCGTTCCCTCTCTAGAGAGAACCGAGGATACGTTAGTAACCGAGTACGTTTTTATCATACTCTGTCTTTACCAAATTCTTTTTAACTTGCATCTCATTAAGGGGTGTGTTTGCTTTAGCTATAAGAAAATGAAAATCTCTCTCTAAACTTATAAACACCCATCTTTTTTTTTACGACTTACAAAATAAACAACTTACAGAGACATACATGGACATGGTTTTAATGTCATTTTCAATTTTCTCTGCACAGTCCATCATTGGTGGCCAAAAGAAATCAAAGTGGCTTGACACTTTTTTCACTATTGTTCCACCAACAAGTGCTTGTGCCATTGTACTTTGAAGAGCAGGAGCAAATTGATGCAATCCACACACACCTGACATCAATTCTGCACGCACACACACACACACACACACACACACACACACACACACACACACACGATAAAATCACCATGGATGTCCTTTTAAAAAATAGTTAAAGAAGAGGGGCAAACCATAGGGGAGTCATCATAATTCATAAATGGTGTTAAATAAAAAAAAAATTGTGAACAACAATATTGTGTCTTTCTTTTAAATTGCCCTTGGAATTTTGGAAAAGGGATAAATTGTGTTTGTCTTCATAAAATGCTGTGTAGGACACTGTTTTGTAGCTGTATGACGACCAATAGAGAATAATACTACATCTATGGACGGGTTATTAATGTGTAAGAGTCGATTTAATGATGTTATTTTGCAGTATATCCCGCTACTGGACGCATCAGGAACAACAGGGGCGTAAAACTGTCAGGGGCGTAAAACTGCCAGGGGCGTATATCTGCCGGCTCCAGGTCTGCAGCCTCCCCATATAGAACTGTGCAGCCTCTCTCTGCTCAACCCGTAAATAAATCCTTCGATCTGTAAACTTTGTTCTGAGTTCTGAGTTCTTTAATGGTCTAGTTGTAGCTCTTATTCCAAGCGTGTCAGAGGTTAGGTTACAGGTTCTAATCTGCACTCCTATAGTTTTTTTTCTCTCTCATCAAAACTGAATATGTTCATCAGTGGTTACAGTCTATATCAAGCAAGGGACACGTTTGTGTGCATTTTATTTTGAGATTTCACCGGAATGAATAGAGAGTCTCCACAACGGCGATAGATTGAAGCGCGCGTCCGAGTGAAGACTGCGCGAGCCTGTATCCATGACACTGATTGCCGCGGCAACGAGCGCAGCTTGAGTTCAAAACAACACATTTTAGCGCTAGATCTCTTATTTAATTGCAAATTAAATGAATGCTCTGCTAATTAACTGGATATGTTTTATTTATTTGTATTAGGTACATCCGTGGCGCCTTAATGTTTAAAAAAGTGGTGGGTACAAAATGACTCATGACGAAATCTGGTGGGGACGCGTACCCACCATCCCCACCGAAATCGACGCCTATGATTTCCACCCAGTTTTAACTGCATTAGAGTGTTTTTTTTTCTTTCAAGTTTTATTACACCCAAATACTACTTTCTTTATTGCAATTAAACCAGGTTCCTAGGAATGTTGAGAAATTATTGGGTCTAAGTAGCATATAATAACTCAAGTAAAATAAACAAGGAATCATGTTATAGTCTTTTCAGTCACTATGGACCACATTTTCAAGTACAGAGGGAAGACAAGGATGACTCTGGGTGTAGATTTAAGATTTTGTATTTTACAAAATAATATAAAACACCTGAACTTGAACACACAAAATATTTTACAAAATAATATATATAACAACTGAAATTGAACACACAAAATATTTTACAAAATAATATATAAAAACTGAAATTGAACACACAAAATATTTTACAAAATAATATATAACAACTGAACTTGAACACACAAAAAAACAAATTTGATCATGACGTGAACCACATAGACAGAACTTCAATGGATGGACAAACACATGGACAACATCATCACTGACTCCTAAGAGAGAGAAAGAGAAGTGATTTAAATAAGGAACATTTAGTTGAACATGTTCTACTCTCTAATTTTAAATTTCATATTTAAAAGATCTTAGTTACCACAGAGTAATGATAATGATAAAAATAATGATATCAATCTTCATACCAATTAATTTTCATAATACAATTATTGCATACTGTTCAAAGATTTGAAAAAAAAAAATGATTTTGATGTTGTGGGAACAAAGGTTCTAGAAACACTCATGTCGTTTCTTGAAAAACATTTTTAAGTTAATTTCATATAAATAAATAGACATAAATTAGGCCTAAGCCTAGTGCTTAACCAATTTATTTATTTATCTTTTGTCATACTATTGCCTACCCTGAGCTGTGTCCTTGATAGCACTTCATATAGAGTTCAGTATACAGTAAATGACACAATCTAACACGTGGGATTTTAACAGTCAATTATTATAATGGCCTCTCTGATATGTCTGACAATTAAAATGTCATATGTCTCAACCAACTTTATAAAACCATGTCAAAATGAAGAGACGTACACATAACATGTATTGTGGGTAACGTTAAACAGGCTGACTTTGAGCACGTGACAGTGAAAACATTAAGATTATTTTAACTGAATTAAAATGGAAAAACAATGAGTAATAAACAAGCTTTCAGAACGAACATGCTACAGTTTATTGTGCTGTAAATAAGTCAACACAGGCTTATCATGCAACAGTTCCATTAAATGAACGTGCTAACAATTCATTTTCCAGCATTAGAGGCTAATATATGATGGCTATGCATTCAAGACTGTTTAGCAAATCACCAGCACGTTGGCAACGTTAACTTTCCAATGAAATGCATCAAAATTGTTTTTAAAGTTAAACAAATAAAAATTGATTCGCATTTGATACTCACACTCTGAATGTCATTCATCTTCGCTGGTCCTCTAATTCGATAGGTGGCGTTGTCACTAAAAACCTAGGGTCCTAGAAATGCGGTCCTAGAAGTGGGGTCCTGAAAATGCAGCCTCCGTGTCTGCAGGCAGATGCTACTCACGCAGCCAGGGGGCAAAAGACCCACGGTCTTCGTACCGGAGTAAAGGGTTTCTGATGGCAGATACATTTTGATAGACGTACCCTGCCATGCATTTGCAGTTAGCCGTAAGGATGTAACCAAGGCCCTTATGGACATACACCCAGGCATCATAAGGCTCGGCTTTAATGCCTTGCCTTTGACTAGGGAGCACATCTGACCCCAACACGCAAAAATCCGGTGCAGCATCAAAGTATTTGACGAGCTGCACATGACCACATAGCACGTAGTTGTATCATATGCATCAAGGGATTTGTACGCTCTAATCATTTCTCTTGTATAGTACACACTTGGTGTCTGAATTAGACAATTATATATATATCAGGCCATACAATTGCTGGCCACTTCTTGTCATCCACAATCCAAAGATCGTCAGGGATTGCGTAGGGATCCGGCAAGATCTCACCATTGCTGAGAGTAAGTTTTTTTTTAATATAATCGCCACGGTCGGAGGTAGCCTACTACTTCCCACATAATCCATCGTCAAATCTTTGATTTACAGTAAAGTAACGTTATATGTGTGCAGTCATGATATGTTGCTGGTCGTAAAGTAACGTAAACAAGCTTAACTTATATAAAAGCAAATTCGAGCTCTATAGAGGCAATTAGCCTACATTACTAACTTAGTCTAACATGATAATTCATACATGCATCACAGTATGTCCGGATTTTGATTCGTAAACAGTTGGACGTTTTACATAATGTTATATTAATATGAAACCCAAACAAACAGATCCAACTCTGAAATTGCAGTTTATTATTGAGTCAACAAGAAATTACAAACAATGCGAAATCCAAGTTAATTACAATGTTCTTTTACAGAACTCGGCATAACAGATAGCGGTTTTTTGCCCCCTGGATGCGCGCGCATCCGGTATTGTTTGTATACAAGAAACCCGTGTATAGATAGTTCACTCTCTTAATTTTCCCTGCGCATGCGCCGGACGCCCGGGAGTAAACAACAGACGACACTTGAAAGAGAAGGCGCGATTTTCTCTTCAGCTTCTTCAGAAGCAAGGAAAGACTGTTTATGGTAAGTAATTTTAAAATCCAATGTCTTTATTGACTGGTTTTGTCTAAGGGTAATTGAATTTATTTCCTAGGCAGCGAAAAATCAAAAGATGGTTTACGTTATAAGTAAGTTAATAATTTTGCCTCAGAAATTCCAGAAGTTTCCATTGAGGTTATACTAAAGTTAGTGTCTTTCTTATGTCATCTTTACAGTTTAGTATAAGGCTGTTAGTGAAGCGATTCAACCTTAAAATAATCCCGATAAATAATAATAGTTTAGTTATTTTTCATTTTCATCGTGATTAAACGAATGCGTATTGGCCGTTTTAAAATATAGGCTAATGTTAATGCTAACTAAGGTTAAGTTAACGTTTCCTTTAAGAGAAGGAAACGGCAATAAGTAATAGAGATTGAACTGTTATACTTATGTTTCTGAAGCAATAAGTGTTCAAATTAATCTTTTTATGTAATATTTCAGACTTGTTGAGCTTTGAACATGTTTGCCAATTAACGTTAACTTACACGACGTAAGTTAAGTTAACTTGGACCAGAGACGGGAAGGCACCATTTGCTTCTCTGAAAACTTAGGCTGTTTATGGTAGCAAGTAATTTTAAAATTCAATATGTCTCTATCACAGCTGGTTTTGTCTAAGATTAATTTAATGTATTTCCTAGGCGGCGAAAGGTCAGAAAATAGTTTAACTTAAATTTATTATAATTTTGCCTCAGAAATTCCTAATGGCCTCTTTCGTTGACCCGTTTCCATTGAGGCCATTTTAATATAGCCTACGTAACATAACATTACATTTAGTGGTTTAATGTTAACATATTTGCTTTCACACATGATCCTATATGTTTTTTACATTTTAGAGATTGTGTGACCAGAACCTAAACAGGTCTGGACAAGAGTGTTGGGTATCATTTGAATTTTAATGATTCCAATTCCTTATTTCGATTCCAACAAGGTAAAATATAATTTTAGATATCATTCACATGTATCCAGTATGGGGCGGCAAGTCACTCTATTTTTTCACTGAATCATTCATACAATCGACTCGTTCAAACTGCTGATTCATTCAGGAAAAAATTAAGCGACTGTCTTTATGAATGGGTCATTGAATCATTGACTCACTAGATTCGTTTGAAAACGCAGATTCATTCATAAACGGAACACCCGTGCTTGCTTGGAGATGCACAGCGGTTCAGCTGTGATTTTGTTTTGAACTATTTTCATTGACTAATTCGAGCAAAATCTGAAAGTACTGTTCCTAAAATGAGAGTCACTTAATATTAATTTTATGTTTCTTGAATTGTTGTATAAAATCAATGTTACATTTGCAAACGCTGTCTACACTGCACAATGAATCTTATTATCTTATTTATATTGTGTCCAGGGCTGGCCCAAGCCTTTATGGGGCCCTACACTTGCTGTACTTCAGTACAGTAAAAGTGCTACAGTTTGTTATAATAGTTTGTTATAATAGTCATTTTATAGTAAATCAAAAAGCAAGGAGTGGAAAATGTGCCAATAGCGGAAATTTCATATAATTTTAAGTGTTTGTTTTCCAGCAGGTGGCAGATATAGTCCATGTTATCTGCATGAATAAAAATGATTAATGGGGATCTTATTTAAAGTGAATTTTACTGCACAACTGTACAGTTAAATAATATAAAGTTAAAGGTTGAATAGGTCATCTGGGAAATGCTAACTTTAGCCTGCTAGCTTTAGCCGTAGAATGCAACGGGGACTACTTTCAGGTGCTGCGTGATATCACTGCGCCCATGGTACGTTTGCAACGTTCCTTGATTATTACGCCAGAATGAGGGTATAGTTCCATGTCAAATCAGCATAGAAAATTGCCACGTTTCATTTTCCGTTAGTTTTATTGCACGTTCTAACTTGAGAAGAGACAACTTTTAAATTGGAAAAATTCCGGAAATCTTAGTCACTTTGCGGGCGAGATGCTAATGGTCTAATCCGATCCAATGATCTATGCTAGGCTGGAGCTGTACGTGGTATCGCCAGACTCAGGGAACTGCTGGATGAATGGGAGAAAAGTAAAAATCAATTGTTTTACTCGAGGGGAGGTGGAAAATGAGCTTAATTCCCCAAATGGTGGAATATCCCTTTAATTAGTTTGATAAAATACACCCGTGTTTACAACACTATTACACTGTAACATAACTTCTGTGGGATGGGTCTATTTAGACAGTCACAACAGGGAATCAAACTGCTGACCCTTCAGTCATGAGACGACTTGCTCCAACTTCTATTGTAATTGTATTGAAATATGCCCTGGGAAGTCACATGACATAAACTAACTGTTTTGAACTGAAGGCTCCGTTGTGTCCCTCTTCTATTCTGCTCCAACTTCTGAGCTATAACCGTCCCCAATAGTATTGTTACCCTGTGATGGCCACTCCTAGGTGTGTCAGGTGGGGCCCAGCAGATTGGCCAGAGGGGGAGACCGAGGCAACGTTGGAGAACATCTACTCAGGCATGCCATCTACTGTCTTTTTGCATAATTTTGTTTAGACTTTAGTAATTGGTCAAGATCTGAACACTGTGTGTGTTGGGCGGCTACAAGACCAAATTGTTACTTGGGTACTAACAATACATTTGTATGTCTGTATACACAGATTTTTTATTCAAATATTTAAAATGCAAAATGAGTGATTACATTATCAACATTTACCTTGCATGATTTACTACCTCTGACCAATGAACAATATTTATCCTTTATCCTAAATCCATGCTATTGTGTGTTAACTATGTTACAGCCATGTGCCACTGCTGTGGATGTCAATACTGCAGAACTCCCCAGCACCCCCTGCTTGATCATTCAAGGTAATGTTACTTTGATCTAGTATCGACATTTCTAACTCATTATTTTGTTTTCATTCTAGAAATCTACATGACCACAATAAATAATAATAATTATAATAAGAATTACATTTGTATAGCCCTTTGTATCTTAAGCAGATCGCAAAGTGCTCATAACTAGGGCTGGGTACCGAGTTCGGTACTTTTTAGGTACCGACCGAATTGCCTCGATACTACCGAGTATCGAAACATGTCTTGTTTTTCGGCAGGGCTCGAGACTAACGGCGTCCTATCGTCCTGGGGACGATAGAAAATGTGTTTAGGACGAACAGAAATATTCTCCAGGACGCTTACAGGACGAAAGACATTATTGTATGTGTGTTAGTTTATTACTAGCCTATTAGGCTAACTTACTTAGAAAATGGCCAAATTAACCGACCAAGCGCTGACTACAACAGAGCGCGTCTTCTCATGCTGTTACTATAGTTACTATCACTGACCGCTACTCACCCGGAGATTTGTTCCGCGGTACATCTATCAAATGGCTTAATGACATCGCAAATATGTTGTGCTGGTTATGGCATATTGTAATGCTGGGTTGTGTTGAGCAAGCGAGCCGTCTGCGCTTAGAGAGCGCTCAGGGCTGGTATGAAAGGAGCAAGAAAGTGAAACTTTGCACATGCGAAAGAGAACGTCCGCGCACATCCAAATACTTATTTTAAATGCAAAATTGATTTTCGTTCGCTCGAAATATTTTCTTATCTGCGAGACGAACATTTCTCTGCAAAACAGTTCATGCACGTGCAAAATGCCCTTTTGCGCGCTCAAAATGTGATCTTGCGCGCGCAGAATTGTGACCGAAATCTAATCCCATATCTTTCGTGCCTGAATGGACAAATACACACAACATTATGTCGAAATGTCTGTTTTGGAGAGTATTCACGTAAACCATGTTGGTTGTGTCTTAAACAGTTTTGAGTGTATCGGGGATGTGCATCAGTGCTCGTTAATAGCTTTAATAAGGATTCATTATATTTAATTCATACAAATAAATATGTCTGCTGCTTGAAAGAATAAAGAATGATGTATGCAAGTTATAAAGAATGCATATATCATTCATTGAAAAGAAGACTGTTCTACTTTAGGAAAAGTGGTTTTATTTAATTTTAAGATATTTTTTTAAGTCACAGTAATTAAATCTGTATCTGTATTGCATGTTCAAATTTTAAAATCATTCATATTAACAGGTTAATAGATGTTTTCTCCGGAAGTATGTGGGTTTGCAAATTTTAGAGAAATTCTAAATTAATGCATTACAATTTAACTAAACCCATTATATTTTAGTCATCTGAATTGTTTTAGTGTTAGTCTAGTTTTAGTCGATGAAATACAATAAGATTTTAGTCGACTAAATCTATCTTATTGTATTTCGTCGACTAAAACTAGACTAACACTAAAACAATTCAGATGACTAAAATATGACTAAAACTAAATGGCATTTTAGTCAAAGACTATGACTAAAACTAAATCAAAATTTGCTGTTAAAATTAACACTGTATTGGTGGCCTGTGTCCGTTTGGAGCCGTGCCCGGAAATTTCCCTGTATTTCATTGTGCGTTAAAGACCAAAGCCCGTGTTTGTACAGAAACAACATTTTCATTTTGGGACGGTTGACATTCACTTTAGGACGGTTCAAATTGTTTTTCAGGACGGTTCCAGGACGGAGGTGAAAAAAGTTAGTCTGGAGCCCTGTTTTTCGGTACCAAGTTTCGGTACCTAAGTGGTTAACCTCGTCAACGTCAGTGAAACAATAAACATGCAGCATGATTGGCTGTGGCGGAAAAACACTAGTTTACGCGGCTGCCCAGAGACGTGTCTCGTCGCACGTGAGGCTGTAGTGTGTGTGTGTGTGTAAGCGTCCCAACCCAGATAGATAGTAAATATGTGGAAATGATCAAAAGTGTACCTATGTACCAGACTCGATGCCATAAGCACGCGATGCAATATTTTCGACAAGATAATTGCTGCCAAGACCGGCAACACGGCAAATCTGATAAGGCACTTAAAAGCGCACAGAATAGAAAGTGTCTTCGACTACAAGAACTGGAGCGCGTCACAAATGAACCGAAACTCAGCGTATAGGATACTTCCCTCACAGACGTGAGAAATAGTTCTATATTTGTTCAAAATATGCCTACTTTTAAACGAAACAATTAGAAATAAATAGTTTGATTACCTAATCCATATAGGCGCGCGCGCGTTCGTTCACTACTGGAGGGATGACGAGTCAACATCGCAAATTCGCAATAATCATCTTTGCAGCCAACACACTTAGTAAACACTTGTTCATTAATAAACAATTAAAATATCTCCTTGCTATTGTTTCCCGACACATCCATAGGCTACTTTCGCCAGTGCTTTGCGGCAGCTTCATGTGTGCTGAGCGCGAGGCATATCCCGAACCCCAGTAGCCTATATTTAATTCAATTCACATTTATTTGTATAGCATTTTTCATAATACATATCATTTCAAAGCAGCTTTACAGAAAATGCATGTCTCTAAATTACAATTTAGAGTGATCTGTTATCAGAGGTGACTGTGTGTAATGCATTTCAATTAATTTTCATTCAGTTTCATTGTTAAACAATGCATTAAGTTAAGGCAGAAACAATGAGCTCATTGAAGTAAAAAATACATGTTGTTAAATGATTAGGAAACATAGAAAACTTTAGCATTGGTGCTTTTTTACAGTGTAAAAAAAGTCAACAAACTGAAAAGAAAAAAACAAAATTTTAGGTAATGTTATATTGATAAAATTGGTATCGAAAAAAGTATCGTTCAGGAACCGGTATCGAAGTCAAGGTATCGGTACCGGTATCGGTATCGAAAATTTTGTTACGATACCCAGCCCTACTCATAACACAATGTTGTATCTGTTCATTTCAGGTGACATAAGGCATAAAAAAAATTAGTTTGGTTCCGGTTTCCGACCGACCCTGTCAATTTATGTGCGACCCAAATTTATTTTATGAGCATGGGGAAGAAATAATACAAATTAAATAAATACACAAATAAAAAACTTTGAAAACAAATTGAAATTGCGAATTGAAAATAGGTAGGCTACGCACAATGGAAACACGTCAATTTCGCAAAAACTCTCGTTTATTGCAAAAAAGTTGTTACGCTCGCATGGGGTGGTTTTTCAGGCAATTCGAAAATGTAAATGCGCAAAAACTGTTTCCATTGCAGTTTTGCGAAATATTCCTGTCACCTAACTTAGAAGACGGGGTGTGTTTGGGGTCCGTGTACGCAAATAATAATAATAGGCTAATTATTATAACAATAGCTGCGTTTACATGGACACTTATAATCGGATTGACGGCTCAATCGGACTAAAAAACCTTCATGTAAACACCTTAATCGATCCGATTGAGCTCGATCCGATTGAAATTTAGATCCGATTGAAAGGGGTGGTTTACTCCTTTTGTAATCCGATCGAGAGAACATGTAAACACTTGATCGGATTGAAAACCGAAACTAAAAGGACTGCGCATGTGCAAAGACGTTGAAATAGCGACGTATGACGCACGGAACGAGCTGTTCTTCCTGTTGAATAAAGTGAATATAAAATGAGTGTTCCGTTATTAAAAAATTCTCATTTCACTCAGCGTCTGTGAAGTGAAGCAGGACAACGTCCCACCAGTGCTTGTTTAAGATTATCATCCATAGACGACTAGTTTTGGGCGCGGGGTTTTACTGCGTGATCAATATAAGCAGCACGGCAAAGCGGTTCATGCTCATCGTCTCCAAATCATGACCAGAGATGGATAAATATTAAGTCTGCTGTTAAAAAATAAAAAACCAATAGAGGAGAATAGTTATGCAATAGAGGAGAATAGTTATGCGCGAACAGCGGCATATTCGTGCAGTGTGCGCATGTCAAAAAATCAATTCCGATTTGAATCTTGTGACATATAAACGCGCACATCAACCCGATTACTTTATTTATCGTTCATGTAAACACCGTGTTCGGATTCATCAATCGGATTGATTTCATTCCGATTGAACCATGTAAACGCAGCTATTTATTATAGCTACATATTTAGAAGACGCTTTATCCAAAAAAAGGAACAAAGCAATTCGTCAAATGTCATTCATAATACAGGTAGGACAATAATAATACAGGGCTAAGATTATCACAAATAAACACAAGATTTTGACGCATATCCAAGTGTGTGAGAGTGTGGAGCGCGCACTGCATGGCCAGAGGCGCGCGGGCGCGAACACTTGCATTTTCCTATCAACAGTGGAAACAACTTAAAATACTCTATCATTTCTGGTCATACAGAAAATAATAATAAATTATTCGCAACTACTTTTATTTGCGTAAACTCACAATAACAAGAAAACGTTGTGCTTTTAAAATAAAATAAAACAATCAGGCGCGGTTTAATGATCTCCGTGAACTGGAGCGCGAGAACTGAAACAAAAGATAGCCTATGTAGCCTACTGTAGGCTAAAGCTTGAAATGTCCACTTTAAAACGAACAAATTCGAATCGAAAGCTAATACCTTCTGATTAAATCCGTATGAAAGGTGCATTTCTCTCTGTGCATCCGCCTTACAGCGGAGATGGAGATAAGTTTTTTTAGCCAACACTGATTTAGAAAACAATAGTTTATTAATAAACAATTAAAATGCCTCGTTATTTTTTCAGACACATTTATTATCATTAGCCTATAACTCACCTATAAATCACCGTTGTAAGCTGTGGTTCCAGAGACATATATGGCTCTTCTCATTCAGCAATGCGGGAAAATATAATTTCCAGGTTGGCCTTAGAAATCCATGCAGTAAGATCTAAAAAAAATGTCTATATTAATTTGTGAATATTTGAAATGTTTAATAAAGGGGCAAAAGGTCATAAACAAAAATCTGAAAATCCGTCAATATTTATTTTTTTGCTCAGCATTTGGTGTGTACAGTTCAAATTAAAATTTTGGTGTTCAACTTTGCGTTTTAAAAATACAACAACCGTTCATTTTTCGTTTAGCAAAATTACGGGTTAAAAAAGGAAAAACGAATGGACACAAAAGTACATTGACCGTTTGGACAGAATACGACTACGAGACATAGTTCTTTATTAAGTTCATAAAAAATAGACAATAATTACAGGAATTCTGGATTCTAAACCTCAAAGAAATGCTAAGACCTCGGAGCAGAAATGAGGGAGAAACAGCAGGAACTCCTTAAGCTATATGTGCCGTTCGCAGTATAAGGGTCTTTCCCTGCAATTAATGCTTGGATAACACACCACGTCTCCTTCCATTAATAATAATAATGTCTGCGGTGGCTGTGATATAGGCTATAGCTATAAACCTACCAACATCCGTTGCCATGATTTTTGGAATGACTTATCGCGAGAGAAAAAAAGATTTAGTCGCTTTAACATCGGTTAATGGAAACGCAGTCATTTCGCAATAGTTTTTTTATCGACATTTAGAAAAAAATCGCAAAAGTTTTGCGCAAATCTGTAATGGAAACGCGCCTATTTTCAGCCATTCGAAAAAGGAATATTTCGCAAAAGTGCAATGGAAACAGGTTTTGCGCATTTACAGTCACCTGAATTAGAAGACGCGGTGTGTTTGGGGTCCGCGTACGCAAATAATAATAATAATTATCATCATTATTATAACATTTATTAGGCTACATATTTAGAAGACACTTTTATCCAAAAAAGGAACAAAGCAATTCGTCAAATGTCATTCATAATACAGGTTAGACAATAATAATACAGGGCTAAAATTATCACAAATAAACACAAGATTTTGACGCATATCCAAGTGTGTGTGCGAGTGTGGAGCGCTCACTGCATGGCCAGAGGCGCGCGGGCGCGAACACTTGCATTTTCCTATCAACAGTGGAAACAACTTAAAATACTCTATCATTTCTGGTCGTACAGAAAATAGTAATAGGCTACATTATTCGCAACTACCTTTATTTGTGTAAACTCACAATAACAAGAAAACGTTGTGCTTTTGTAAAATAAAATAAAACAATCAGGCGCGGTTTAATGATCTCCGTGAACTGGAGCGTGAGAACTGAAACAAAAGATAGCCTATACTATAGGCATGCTAGACTAGAATTAGTTCGCTTTAAAGTGGACATTTCAAGCTTTAGCCTATAGGCCCTATAGGCTAAAGCTTGAAATGTCCACTTTAAAGCGAACTAATTCTAATCGAAAGCTATATACCTTCTGATTAAATCCGTATGAAAGGTGCATTTCTCTCTAAAGGTGCATCTGCCTTACAGCGGAGATGGAGATATGTTTTAGCAGACATTTAGAAAACAATAGTTTATTAATAAACAATTAAAATGCCTCGTTATTTTTTCAGACACATTTTTTATTGTTATAACTCGCCTATAAATCAACTATAGGCTATGTTATGATAAAATAGAGTAGCCTATCCATCGCTACTGTAAAGTAAAATAAAATAATAATAATAATAATTTCCTACCTATCCCTTGCTGCCACTGGATAAAAAAAAAATAAAAAAAAATATTCCCTACCGACCCATGACCTCAACTGACAACCAACCGGAACCAAACTTTTTTTTTTTATGCCTAATGAAGCCCTCTGGATGGCTTATATCCATCGAGGGACATTTCGTGATGGGCCCACACCCTTTCTTTTTACACGGAGTAGCTGCTTTCTTCAGCAGCTATTACGTCTTCAACCTTGAGTATCCTGCCGCTGGATCGTCGACGCTGGAGTTCATTCAAAGGTATTTTATAAAGATCACATTTAATCTTGTAATTAGGGCTGCAACAACTAATCGATAAAATCGATAATAATCGATTACGAAAATCGTTGTCAACGAATGTCATTATCGATTAGTTGGTCTGCTTACGTCACGGGGAGCGTTTACTGGTGTGGTGATTGGTTGAAACAGGCCAATCATGATGCTCTCTGTCTCTGCGCTCTGCCGTGCGCACGCGCTACACGATTTGGAGCCGTTTGGAGCACAGTCTCTTCTGTCTAGCATGCGCGCTTTTGCTTGCGCACTCTAGATTCCGGGAGTTTTAACTAATTTGCAGGCATCAGGGAGCCGCTATCAATATGCGGGTGACTCCCGGGAGACTTGGGATGTCTGTATTTTGTCTCGAGCATCAGCTTGCGCAATCAGTTCGCTCGCAACATAAGTGATGGATTAAAATAGCGCCACCGCAGAAATAGGTTAAATTAAAACGGTGTTTACAAAGTGAAGCACTAAATATAAAGGCAGTTAATAACCGCAGCAGTAAAATATTGTTTTTTAGTCACTGTACTCAGTGGTTTTCAGCGAATGCTTGTGCACTAATGCATCATTTTTCCTGTCCTTTTAATCAAGCCTGTTAGCTTGCTGCGTACCTATTACGTTCTCTTTTTATAGCGTTTGTCTACTAAGTTTCAATTAGTTTTTCAAACGCGATCTACTGCGGCTCTATGTTCACACACTTGTTTTCAGTCTTTCTATATTTATTTGATCAATTTATCCTTATAATTCAATTAATTTTAAATAAAAATTAAATGAATTATATATTTTAGATGTTTTTAGTTTATATCTTCACATCTGAACAACATGTCTGTGTAAATTTGTTTGAACAAAAATTGTGTTAAAACATATCTTGGATATAATTTTTTTTTTTTACATTAATCATGGTTGTCAACTTGCCATCAGCAATTATCATTAAAAACAATGCAAATATTGATATTAGTAAAACTCAATGTGTGGCACTTTTTGCACTTTTTAAAGTACACTTTTACACATAAATACCCTGATTTAGGGTTTTATTTAGTTATAATAAACAAAAAATCAAATTGATTTTTTTATCCGATTAATCGGAAAAATAATCGTCCGATTAATCGATTATCAAAATAATCGTTAGTTGCAGCCCTACTTGTAATTCACATTATAGTACAGGCTTCCAACTCAATGATTGTCTTGAGGTCTAAAATGCTGACAAACGAGGTACCTGAGGCTAGCCTGGTGAGACCATCCTGATCTTGCGAACTCATTCAATTTCGCTCTGCAGATCAGTCTGGTTTTCTACACATGTTATGCTGACAAATACCTGCCGGTCCAATCACAGCTATTTATTTTGTTTTGGGGCAGGCTATGTGATGATGATTTCGAAACGTCTATTGCGAAATGCGAATGTATTCTTTCTTTAAAAGGAGAACAAAATGGTCTCAGGCCCTTAATTGAAAAGGATGTGTTTGTCATACTTTCAACAGGGTTTGGTTTTAATTTACCAACTGGCCAATTGCGTGAAGATGCATTTCAGTGGCGGCGCACGTTGATATGGCCTCTCATAGTAGAAAATCAACCACTTTACCTCAGGCAAACCTAACCTGAGGCACCTTGGCTAAAAATGGCAAAAAAAAAAATTTATGGTGAGAGTAAGATCTAACAAGTTTGGATTATAAATCTATTAGGGTTTGATGTGGGGAAAAAGCACAGCAAAAAGCACACCTTGATAAATGCTGTCTGCAATACATACTGTAAGTCTATTTAAAACTGAAACTATCTTTGCTTATTAACAGGTGCTTCCTGGGCATCAATCCTGAAAGAGGCTCAAACACCAAGAAGCGGACAACAATGAACCCTCATGTGAGCACCCTTTTGAGGAAACTTATTGACTTAGAGTGGGCATCATAGTTTTTTTTTGCAGCGGTAGTTGTCAGGCTCAGTTTTGAGTAGCCTTGTTCTTTTTGTAATTTTTCAAGACAACTTTGCACTACAAGATTTTTACACAATGCTGTTGTGTGTGGACTCATTATAATGTTTGAGACTGAGAGGAGCGCCTGACCCCTTTACGACATTCCTTCATCGCTCTCTCCCTTGCTCTCTTATCTTGCCATGAAGGCCTCATTCCCATCCTGTCCATTACTGTTATTGTGACAGCTAGTTGAATAGTTGAATTGTGAGACAGGTAGTTGAATTGTGAGACAGGTAGTTGAATTGCAAGTTTGCACAATTTCTCTGCATTTTCTGTATTTTAAGATGGCTTTTATGACTAGAAAGTTGAATTTCTTGAACTCTTGAAGTTCTTGGCATCTGCTGTACATTGAAAAATATTTATTTGTTAATAAATATGCCGTTAGGGCTAACATTGACTTTACCTCAGAGTTGTTTGTTGGGGGAGGGGGTTAATTGTACAATGATTGTAAATTCACAGTAAATGGAAGCTTCATCTGCATTACTTTTACAGTAAGTTACTGGACAATTTTAGCATGACTTCCACAGTATACATTGTAAATTCACAGTAAATTATTGTCAACTTGTACATTACTTTCACAGTACACACTGTAAAAGTACAGGGCCTTGTTGTAATAATGTACAGCAAAAAATTGTAATTCCCCAGTAATGTACTGTAATATCACAGTAATTGCTTTGTCATTGAAGCTGTGAAGTTACAGTTGTGCTTTTACAACAATGCATTGTAATATCACAGATATACAATTACAGTAAATTGCTGCAGGGTTTCCCGCAGCACTTTGAAACTAAGGCGGCCGCCTAAGCAACACACGCCTGCCGCCTTAACTACGTCGTCAAAAAACATTATATGAGCGATATCCGCCAAGATACTCTGTCCTGTTTTCTCCCTTTCAATCTTTAAATATGTGATAAGCCTTCGTGTTCGCTTCAGTCTTGTTATCAGCGCGTTCTTCCGCAGCGACTCCAAGCACGTCAGAACAAACAGAAGACAGGGTGTGTGTGTGTGTGTGTGTTCATCTGAGCCTCATTGGTCTGTCACTGCTCGTCAATGTCAGAATATTTGAGATGACCAATCAAATCAAAGTAGGCGGGCTTTATGTTCGCAGCGCGAATTTTAGCAGAGCGTGCTCACCGTTACTATGGTTACTAGGCAAGTGAGTTACAGAACAAGATAGTAACGTAAGCCAAGTGTAGTTTGTCGTCTGAAATAGGAAAGTTTCAGTTTAATCTGCTGTGGCCACAAATGCCAGAATTCAATAATTTAACCCCCAAATCAGAGCTTTTCTGTTAAAAGAACTTGTTTTCTACCCGGTCTTTTCAATAGTAGCTGGCAACCATGCGCGCGCGCTTTCTACACTGCTCAAGAAGCGCGGATGATCTGAAAACACAGACAAGCTGGAGTTCAGCAATCTTCATTTGAGATTTTCAACTTAAATTGAAGTGTCATTCAGTCGGTCTATTTTTTACAGTCTATGGTTTTGTCACGAGCCGCTTGCGCTGTTTGTGCGAACAAAATGCAGGCTGATATCCAGCAGTGTTTTTAATGTTGATGCAATGTTTCCCGAATATCCACACGATTTCAAATGTGACATTGATTTTATACAACAGTTAAAAAACAAATCAAAAGGGTAACATTAAGTGATTTACTACATTTAAAACGGTATAGGCTACCGTATGCGATTTCGGACGCAGCATATGACAGAGGTCTTCAATCCTGCTCCTGGAGGGCCACTGTCCTGCAGACTTTAGTTCCAACCTGCTTCAGCACACCTGCCTTTGTATATTCAAGCGATCCTGAAAAGCTTGATGAGCTGATTCAGGTGTGTTTGATTAGGGTTGGAACTAAACTCTGCAGGACAGCGGCCCTCAAGGAGCAGGATTGAAGACCTCTGCTCTATGATCTGAACAGAGTGTGTCAGATAAGAGAGACATACAAAATGTGCAGAGCAGCGGGTCCCGAGGACTGGAGTTGAGAACCACTGGGCTAAAGTATGTACTAAAGTCCAGGTACTGTAGACCAGGAGTGCTCACTCCTGCTCCTGGAGAGCTACCATCCTATAGGTTTTCATTCCAACCCTAATTTTGCACACCTGATTCTATTAATTAGTTGGATGAACAACTTGATCAGGTTAGTGTCAACTGGGGTTGGAGAGAAGACCTACAGGACAGTAGCTCTCCAGGATAAATTAATGAGAACATTTCATTTAATTGAAAGGAGGGTTTCATTTGTCTGTCTAAAATAATAATTTGGGCACTGCATACATCACAGGCAAGTTAAGAAATAATTGTATATTGTTTTGTTCATTTATTATTTTATTACATTAACAGTTAAGCTGACTGAATTCCAACTAAATACATAAGGGGGACCCTCCTTTCAATTAAATTAAATGTTCTCAATTTATGGAGAACAAAAGAAATAGACTCGTTCAGTGTAGACGTAATCACTAAATTAGTCATTTCGCACGCGTCCGATGTAGAAATAATGTAAAAAAGCAACATATGATGGCAGAGCTTTCAGCTTATAGATTCCCCTATCCTAGAGAGAGTGAAGTGCTACTAAGTGCTAATGTGAATTTCTGTCTAGATATGTAATGACATTTAGCAAAAGAAAACCTCAAAAAGGTTAATTATAGATGAAGTGTGGTCATTTTCCACAGCTGTATGCAAAAGCAAGCACACGTTTCAAAACAGTGCTTCTCCCGGGAGACTAGCACTAAATGAATCCCCTATCTTAGCGCCATCTACTGTTTTAGAAGAGGAAGTTGCTCAACTGCATTTGTGAGAAAATCTGCCTGGACACATTTGAGAGAAAATCGAGCCGAGAGACCTCATAAAAAGCCAAGTGTCTCACAATCATAACATACAGATATGCATTTGTATGTACTAGATTTGGTATTTGTTCAAAGGTTACATGCAATTTGTAGGATGGTTTGTATTTATTTGTGAAATATTATCTAGGATCATTTATTTATATTTGCAAAACAATGCATATGTGTTACTCCACTGCATTTCAACAAACAAGAAAAACAATTACTTCTTGTGGCCTGCGTATTTACAAAGAGTACAAATACCAATGCAGATTAAGACTAGGCGATTTCCTAGGCAGATATTGACTTGGGACTATATTGGGGGGAAGCACAGGCGAAGCACTGCTAATAGGGCGCAGAGATATCACGCAACACCTGAAATCCCCCAACTTCCGTCAACATACAGGCGTGACCTGCACTGAGTATCTTCGCTTTTGGATTGTGTTGAGTTTGAGAAGTTACAGCTTTCAGGTGTTGCGTGATATCTCTGTGCACAAGTAGCAGTGCTTCGCCTGTGCTTGCGAACACGGTGGTGTGTTTCTTTAACTTGGTGTCAGCAAGTGTTTGTGGAAAGTATTCATAGTATTTCCAGTGCATTTTTTATGGTTTATTGTTCAGCATTAACCTATCCTGGATGGGAGACCTGGGAAAACCAGGTTGCTGCTGAAAGAGGTGTAAGTGAGGCCAGCAGGGGGTGCTCTCCCTGTGGTCTGTGTGGGCTGCCGTCGCATCATACAGGTGGATGCTGCACATTGGTGGTGGTTGAGAAGATTCCCCCTTCCATGTAAAGTGCTTTGAGTATCCAGAAAAGCGCTATATAAATGTAACAAATTATTATTATTATTATTATTATTATTAGTGAATTAGTCAATTACAGGCCGATCTCGAATCTAGCTTTTCAGTAAAAAAAACAACTAGAAACGGAAGTATTCTCACAACAATGTTTCTTTAAAAAAAAAAAAAAAAAAAAAAAAAAAAAGGTATCTGCAAGGATTTCCCATCAGGATTTAAACCGTATCATAGTACTGAGACTGCTCTTATTAGTCACAAATGATTTGCTCTTATCATCAGATCATGGTTGTATCACTCTATTAGTGTTACTGGATCTTAGTGCTGCATTTGATACTATCGACCACAACATTCTTTTGAACAGACTCGAAAATTATGTTGGCATTAGTGGAAATGCATTGGCATGATTTAAATCATACTTATCTGACCATTATCAGTTTGTAGCAGTAAATGAAGAGATGCAGCTTTTTGGAGATATGTCACATTATTTGACTTCAGAGGCCTAAAACTCCTCATTTATAATAAGTAGAAAAAAGAATGGCCAGTTCTTATAGGGGATATCCCATACTAAATGCACACCTCACAAACGTTTTAGATTACAGCCCGGAAAGTACTGCGTAATTAAAGCGATTTTACAGTGTAACTTTCGGTAATTATAGTGTACCTATAAAGTACTTACATGTAAGTATAAGGGAACAATATGTAAAGTTTGGGGAATAAAGGGGTAACAACCAGGAGAATAAAAAAAAATATTTATACTGTAGGGTGAAATAAACATCAGAAATGCTTCGCCACAAGGTACAAATGCAGGAACTACACTAACTATGGTGATGCAGAACTTCTTCCGAGATGGTGTTCCTTGGAGCATCCACGTTGTTGGAACTCTTCCACATCATCAGCAGGGATCTCAGGTCACAGGTGTTTCGCCCCTTAGCCTGAACACCTCGCCTGAGTAGGGCAGTGAAGACTGACTAGCCTTCACCTGCAGAAGGGTCCCAACTGTGGGCTCTCTTCAGCCACAGCCATCTTGAGCTGGACTTGGCTGCTACAGCTATGTCCCTGGTGGCTTTATTCAACTGTTTAGGCTCCAGGCCCACTCTCTGGAGAAAGTAGCGCACCGATTTTGCTGGGAACCCACGGCACCCGACTTCAGTGGGCTAGCTGATTGCATGCCACCCCTTTAAAACAGCTTCGTTTACTTTTTTCAGTTGGTGGACCGTGGCTAGCCTCAATTCCCAGGGCAACGTGAGCTCAGCAACTATGATGATTTTCGTGCTCCTGGATAGCAGGACCATATCTGGTCGGCAGGAGGTCACTGCCACGTCCTGTGGAAAGACATGCTTCCTCTTCAGGTCCACTCTTAGCTCCCAGTCGGAGGCTTGTTGCAGGATAGAGGGTGGGTTCTTGGCCACCGTGCCAGTCTTATGAGCCTTGTCTCCTTCCCTCACAAAGGTTATGGCTTCGGGCAGATGGGCCTGTTTGTTATTGGCTTTGAGTCGCTGCTGTTCCACCCATTTGGCGATTTCCGTGAGGACCTTATCGTGCCTCAATCTGTTCTGCCCTTCTGCCAATGCCTTTGGACAACCGGTCAGGATGTGGTTCAATGTACAAGAGGCTGCTCCACATTGGTTGCAAGATGAGTCTTCCTCTCCACCCCAGATCTTTATGGTCCTTGGTCTTGGCAGCAGGTCAGTCACCGATCGCAGGAGAAAGCTCAACTTCCCTTGGTCGGTCTGCCACAGTTCCTTCCACAACAACGGTCGCTCCTGTGCCTGGTCCCACTGCGTCCATTGACCCTGAGAGGCAAGTCCAATTGCTTTCACCTGACACTCCTCCACTGCTGCCTCACAAGACCTCTCCTGGCTCTGGTATCAGCCCCGCTCCACCTCTTCTCTCTGTAGTGTCCAAGGCCCAGGCGTCCTTGGCTGTGCTCGATTGCCTTGAGCCAGGTGTTCAGCTGGGCTTTGGTATTAGTGCGATTGTCGCTATCCTTTAGGGAGCTGTCATACTGCTTTCTGAGGCATCGGATCCTTTGATCTTGAATTCATGGAATCTCAGAGCTTTGGATGTTGAAGATGTTTCCTGTTAGCTTCCCCTTCAAGACACTGAGACTCCTTGACTTTTCCAGTTTAAACTGATGGCGTGACCATGTTGGCATCTTTTCCAGTGCGCTCAAAATCCACTGTGTCCCCCGGATGGATGGAGTCGTCACCGTCACGTCATCCAAGAAAGCTTGTCAAGCAGGATGTCTCGTGCCGTCGACTGCTTTCGGGCCTCTGCACTGCGTTCCTCCTGCCTCTAGCAACAGATTCATAGCCCCTGTAAACAGGGCCACGGAGATTGTGCATCCTGCCATGATACCCTTTTCGAGACTTTGCCATTTGGTGGTGACGCTTCCTATGGTGAACCTCATGTGCAACTCATCCATGTGTGCCATTACAAGCTCAACTACCTCTGATGGAACTCGGTAGTGATCCAATGCCTTTTGGATCAGCTGGTGTGGGACGCTTGGGTAGGCTTTGGCGATGTCAAGCCACACGACAGAGAGTGTGTTGTTGTTAAAGGGGTGGTTGATTGCGATTTCACTTTTTTCATTTTAAATAGTGTGTAATGTTGCTGTTGGTGCATGAACAGTATCTGCAAAGTTGCTGCGCTGAAAGTTCAACGTAAGCAGAGATATCGTCTTTTAAAAATCAGTAAGTTTAATGCCTACAAAAACGACTCGAATGGGACTACAACGAGATACTTCCCGGGTTTTATACGTAACTAACCCATAGTCAACCCTCCCTCCGGAATATGCAAAAAAGGGGGCATGGCCATATTTCTGCGGCTTTGTCGAAGAGGAAGAGTTAAAGTGGAGAGCAGTAGCCATGCCGTCGAAAGTGTGTTATTTTCACCCAGCTGTCAGGTCTTCTGTGTTCGGGCTTCCTACGGATGCTGTAGTTCGTCAACAATGGCTACAATTTATGTTTGATTATGTTCCAGAAAATTACAATCTAATTTAGCTCTCTGTGCTGCGCATTTTACGGAAGACAGCTTCCAAAATCTCCACAAATTCAATGCCGAATTCAACAACAAACTGTTACTGAAGAATGAAGCAGTTCCAACTTTAAAACCAGAGGCAGCAGTTGTTGGGCCACAACCTGTAAGTAAGACTTAATAATTTTAAATGTATTTGCATGTATAATTTTAGACGTAATATTTTAGTTTTTATCAAGGACGTAAACAAATGCCAGCGCTGGCTTTAGCCACTTAGTTATGCTATTTCGTGTGTCTATGACAAACGCGTACAAACATTTTGGACCTGAATTTGTAATTATGAACTAATTTTGTAAATGTATTTTCCATGTATACTTTATGACGTAATTTTTCGATTTGATCAAGAACGTAAACCAATGCCAACGCTGTTTGTTTATAGTAGCCAGTTAGTTTGATGCTATTTTGTGTGTATAAGACAAACGTGTATAAAGTTAAAAAAATTATATGTAATCGCAACAGCAAACTTCAGCTGCTGTTATCAGATGTTTTCACGTTCTGTTGGCATTTTAACACAGTTGCCACATGTACACCTAAAGAAAACAATACACCAAGTAAACTAAGTTTTGTGAATAGATAAACGGTTGTTCATTATATCGATAAAACAATAACTTTTAAAAAACGGTATTACTCAGTCATTTATTCAGTTATATTAAATATTTAATCAGGAGAAAAACGTATCTCAAAAGCTAACAAGCAGCAGTAGCATTTTCAAGTAACAGCGTATCGAAATTCTTATATAATAATAGTAGAATAGAATAATAATACAAAAATGTACCATTCAGTTATGTAAGAGCCGTGTTTGGGGAGGTTCTGCTTGACTCTCTTCATTGCCGCTTTCTGGGTCTGATTATGGCTCAAACTGAAACGGCAGTATTGTATGGAAGCAGATTAGTCTCAAATATAATTCACGCAAAAAACATGATTCACACATGCGTAGACAATTTCACATGCATGAAACCTAATTCACGTACACACACAAAAAATTCACGTGCGTGAAAAAAAAATATATTCATAAAAAGCAATTCACATGCGCAAAATAAAATTATATATTCATAAAATACATTTCACAAATGCAAAACACAATTCGTAGATATACAACTGTGCACAAAAACCTTTGAATGTTTAAAATGTACAGGTGTGTCCTTGAATTTGAATGTGCAAATCGTCATTCACGTACGAATCGCCTTGCGTGTGTGTGTGTGTGTTTTTGAGACTTTCCTGGCAGCGCTTTACTCGTAACACAGAGCAGTCGTACTCTTTAGCCAATCAGATTTAAGCTTATCAATCGACCAATCAGTATCATGTGAGGGCGGGCCATACCTGCATTACGTCATCAGCTTTCGACCAGTTCATGGCTGAGCAGAGGTAAGTGCAGTTAATCGTTCATTTCTGTGTTAACTGAAGTTAGAGATCAGTTGAAACAACAGTTTATTAACTGCTGTTTAGTCCACATGTGAACTTAAACATTTATTTTTAGTATTGATGGATTTTCATGTCCTGTCCACCACACATTCAACTGATGATAATGTATGTAATGACGTGCATAGGAGACATGTTTTGTTTTAAACTGCATATATTATGTAGTTTTATTGTTTCAGATTTCCGAGACATGATGTATGAAGTTGCAGACAACCAGTACTGTGGTCTTACCATTCCTACTGTAATTCTTTGAGAACAGTCATGCTGCAAGCCATCCATTTTGACAGTTGTTTCAACAAGAGGTTTAAAGTGATGCATTGTTACTGTATCCATTTGTCTCCTGCGGACTATATGTACACGCTCTAGGAATACAGCCCTGCTATGCATTGTAATGGTAATTTCTTTTAAATGTATCTTTTGAAACTTATATCTGCTTGTGTGTTTTACAAAACATAGATGTGTTGAGGAAGTTACAGGATGCATTAATCTTCTTTGCAAATAGTTCAATAGTGTCTTCTTTGCAAAGAGGTCAAAGGGACAGTGCAAGGGGACAGAATGATTTGTTTTTCTTAGCAATAGATAACTTAGAGTGCATCAAGAGCGAGACATGTTTGGTCAGGTGTTTCTTAAAGTGACATTTGTGCTGACTGTGGAGATGCATAGATAAGGGGTGTTAGAGAATAGGGGAACTGAAAACTGTCCATGTGCAGGGGCCTTAGTCCAAAGATCTTCAGAGGAGGGGTGATCTTTTGGGTATATAAACTCTGTGAAAAGAAAAGACTTTTGCCCTTCTCATGTCAGACTCTGTCTGTGTGTGAACTGCCTTTCTTGCAAGAAATAAATGCGTATACTTATAACTTTCGAGATCTTCATTTGTTCTTCAACTGTTGTATAAGGTGTTGATAAAAGAATTTCCACGACAATCTGGCGACGAGGGATGGGATCGCAAAACTGATGACCTCCGTGGGAGAAACAATTGACTGATCACCCCAAAGACAAAAAGTCTATGGCTCCAAACCCCAAGTTTGAGGGACGGGAGAATTGTGGACACCACGGAAGGCCTAGGTGGACGCGATCTTGATTAAAAGAAATCACGCTGCAAAAAGCACGGTGAGAATTTTTTTACATTAATAAGATATTTCTAAAAGGGCCAGTGAGACGTGCACATTTCCCAAAAGGGCCAGTGAGACGTGGGAGTCTCAGTAAAGACCAATAGTGACGATTATTGGCGGGGTGCGGTGGCCGCACTGGGAAAGTCTCAAAGTAAAGACCAAGTAGTGACGGACTACTAGGCGGGGTGTGGTGGCCACACCGGAAAATTTCCGGAACGGTATACTCTGGAAAAAGGCTAATTAATGTAAAAAAAAAAAAAAAAAAAAAAAAAAAAAAAAATGGGTAGTAGTAATAGTAAAAAGTCGTTGGAGACAGTGAATTTCTCGAAAGGAAATTATAGTTCTAAAAAAAAAAAAAAAAATGGAACATGGTGGCATCACAGGATACCACAAATGATTAAAAAATATGGGTTTAATGGGGGTTTGAGTGTAAGCCATCTGCAAAAGACTAAAGAAAATTGGACAAAAACAAGTCCAAAAAGAAAAGAATTATGACCTCGATGGTCAAATTATAGATAAATGGTTAAATGAGGCAATTATCAGCAGGAGCAACAAACTCCGTAATTAAACATACATAATTGCCTGATTTAACTGTATTATCTGGTAAATGGGCAACCTCCAGGAGTGTCACAGGGCATCTGGTGAGGGAACCATATACTACAGATTTGTCTTGTCAGATTGGTGATCACTTATTTGCGCACGCTTTTCTTGTGACAAAAACTTGTCCGTGTAATCTGCTGGGCAGAGATTTAATGTGTAAGCTGAAGATGAATGTACTGGTTAGATAATGAAGGAACTGGGATGTAGGGAAAGATTGAGAAGAAATATAGTAGAAAACTATATGTGATGAATGTACTGGTTAGATAATGAAGGAACTGGCATGTAGGGAAAGAAAGGAGAGGATACAGAAGGAACTGGCATGTAGGGAAAGATTGAGAAGAAATATAGTAGAAAACTATATGTGATGAAAATAAAATGTCTGACAGAAATTTATGGAAGTCAAATTAACTGTTTAAATGGTATGAAAAGTGAGTCTCAGGGATTAATGTGATATAAAGATAAGGAATGTTTCATTAAGCAAAATAAGGGAACAATTCTATATTTTAATGATAAAATAATGATTGAAATGATGATGTGAATGTGCCATATTGCATTAATGTTATGAAAACAAGGATATTGAAGAATAGGTTGCCATATTTTTATAACAAGAGTTGAAGGTGGTTTCTGTGAAACAGTAGAGGTGGAACTGAGGAATAATGATAATATTAAGTTGAATCTGCAGACTTACCATTTGATAGAGGAATAAGCTTTCAAACCAGTGTTAATGAATTTGATGACTTGCTAAATTTCTTTATACTGTATGAAGAGTAACTGAACAGTCATGATAGTGAGACAGAAAAGAGCAAATGCTGTAAACGGCTCAGCTCTGAAGCCCTCACTTTAAAGAGATTTGCAGTTGATGTTTAGTTTTAGTTTTGATAACCATTGTGTTTTGAACCTAAAGGGTCTATAGTGGGGGTAGTGAAAAGATGGATTAAATATCAACCTTCATTTATTATAAAAATAATTGGAAACTATAGTTTTATAAAAATAAAAACGAATGCATATATCATGGTATTTATGATTGTAGACGATGTTACCGGTAAATAAAAGGATGATTGTGTTTTGAATGAAACGCTTTGATAAGGTTTTAGATGATATAGAGAGACAAATCTAACGATTGATTTATAGTGATAATAAAAATGTATCACAAGCAGAGAGCGCAGCCTCAAAAGTTAGTATTAATCATAGAAGCAGATTGATAAACTCCTAGAGAAAACATTGAAGTCGGGTATTAAATTATGGTAATTGAGAACCTGACAACTAAAATTTAGATGAAATTTGAAACATTATTATTTTTATAAAAATTAATAAGTTAAGCAAAAGCAGTGTTAGGGGATTAACAGTTGCTAGATGTAAAATGCGTAAAAAAGGCATTTGATTAAACAAAAGCTTGTTAGTGTTGACCATGAAAGAACTAGAAGCTGATGTGTTGATTTTAGAAAACAAGCTTGTGATTTGGTTGAAACAATTGGCTTATCTGAATCTGGTGTGTGCTGTGGCTGAAGCTGTCATGTGACACAGAGACTCAATCTGAGTGGAAATTTGTAATGTCTAAATTCCCTGCATGGGCAAGAGAAAACTCTAAAAAATTATGCTTGTATTGAAAATACATGTAATTCATGGAAAACATGCCTAAAACTGGGCTAGAGTTAAAAAAAGATGACAGATAAAGTCTGAAGTTAGAATTTATGAAAGTGCAAAAGTACCAAGTCCTAAATGCCTCAGAGTCTCTCTCATTCAATGACAGCTAAAAGCTGTTATCTGAGCCTGTGTCATAACTGATAATAAGCTATTGATAGTAAAGCACAGTGTTTTCAGTTGAAAACCATAGATATGGAAATGCTAAAAGAAATCATGTTAGAGGCAGTTCAGATTTGATCAATTCAGAGGACAACTTGTAAATGCTTTAGGAGCAAAACTGAATGACTTTAAAGAAGTCTTCAAAAATAATAATACTCACCTTAAACGATAGAGGTGACACTTTGATTAGCTTATTTTAGAAACCAGTAACAACTTTGTCTCATTTAGTCTCCACCGATGGCTCCGACTACAGATGAAGTACACCGAATAGACGGTTGTGATAACTAACTCAGAGAAAAATTCTCTGAGTATAATCTAAGCATTGCGATTTTGATGAGGATGTTTAATAGATTGATTTGATTAAATACTGTTGTTGTTGTTGTTTTAGGACACTCCTACTGGCTGTGAGGGTTCTTGAATGTCTTCTCACCCACACCAAAGAAAAGTTTGTATATCATATTGTCAAATTTTAGAAGAGCCTCTTTGATAATTCTGCCCAATTGGATGGAGCTGTAACCAGTGTGCTGGATGTCAGCCCAGAGACGGGTACGATCTTCCGAGGGCCATAGGGAGACAACCTAAGCCAGGGCTTTCATCACCACTGGGGCACCTGCCCACCAGGTTGTGGAGGTGTTATCTGTGCGAAGAGAGTGGATGTGATGCTACTTTGGGCCAAGAGCATCAGTAGAGGGGACTATAAGGAATTTTAGTCTGCCTCGACCCAGAGTCCACTCCCAAATATACTTTAGAAATGAGCTCATCCCCAAAATGGCTTAATTATCATAGAAATGAAGGAAGTGAAGTTATTTTGTTTCTTCACCATTTGGGCTGAACACATCCTGAACAAATACTAGGCGATTTGTAGAATGGGAATGGGTGTGGAACACAGAGAATCTCTTCAGACAATGGGGGTTTCAACTTCATTAACATACAGACCACAGCTACAGTAGCAAAACTTTTTGTGATATTGGTTGCCTTATAGGCAAGAAAATGTATAGAAGTGTTGATTTTGAGCTAATATGTCTATAACATAGTTTGAACTCCTGAAGGTCGTTGGACATGGTGGTGGCTAAAGATGAAGACAGCTTTGTAGATCTGAGAAAAGTCTGAATAACAGTGGTCAAAGTTTAGTGTAAGGAATTTACATTCTGTCTAAAATACAGTCTTAGGAGGCTGATTATAAATATTATTAGTTTGTTCAAGAGAGAAAGAGAGAGACTGTCTGACTGAAGGAAGGGGGATGGTACTCTGCCTTTCTGTTATCAGTCAGCCAAGGCAAACTGAAGCAAAGTAATGATAATGAACCAAAGCAACACAGCTGACTTTTCTAAAATCAAATGAATAATAAACAGACATGCTTTTGAAACTGGTTAAGAGGCCAGGGGGAAAAAAAAAACATTAGATAAAGATACAGGAAAATGTAAGATTAAAATGTCATTTAAAATTTAAATCTTTTTAGAGAAAAGATATGAATAAGAAATATGAGGGGTTCATAGTCAGGGATGAGTGTGAGTGTTAATTCATGTCTTGGTGCGAGTTTAGGGAAGAGCTATTCTGTCTGAATAGTGTGTGTGTGTCATTAACCTCTGGAAAGAGTGTTTTAGCATTATAGATGGGTTAAGGCAAATGACAAATTCGAAAGTAAGCTGAGAAATTTGAGTCAATCTGATGAGAAGGCAATACAGAACATAGGACAGCTTTAAGTTGACTGATCATTGAGCTCTGTCTGTTAATTATTGTTTTGGTCATTTATGATGTGCAGTAGATTTGAATTACTTTCTGGACAGGTTTAAGTATTGATGTGTAAATTAGAATTGTGAATTCGTAGATAGCCGTCAGTCATGTGTTGAGAAAATGTTATAGATTTGACAGCAGCAAACACTTAGGCTAAGTAAATATCAGATTATCCAGAGAGCCCTTAACAGTTATGTATTGTAAAAGGGGGAGATTGTTGTTCGACTGACGTTGACGAAGTGTGCACACCACAACCTGACCTGACCAATTGATGACCTGGAGAATGTTTGTAGATGACTGAATTGCGAGACCAACAACAGACCTGAAAAGCAGGTTTGTGTTAAATTGATGCAAGAGTGGATTCATGCATCAAAATGGGGATGGTTTGGTTTGAGATTTGCTGAAAGCCATCGCACAGGGGGAACAATAAATGTTGAGAGAACACCGGCTTTAATTGAGTAACAGCCCTGCATAAAGCCTGTCTACAAAATTTCTGTCTGTAAGTGTGCTAATAACAAAGATTGTTTCAGCAGGAAACGCCAGGGCAGATGCGGCAGCACAGCAGACAAAAGAAAACTATGTGATAATAACTTCAACATTTGTTTTTTTCTTTACAGAAGATGCAGACTTTTGTGCACATGGCATGAGCAAAGACACACTCACATACACACATGAACAAATGGTCAGATAAGAGCCTTTCAACTCTTCAGGGGGGTCAGAAGGACAGGAAAGCCCAGAGGGGGGTTAGGGGAAGGACCATTTGTCTAAAACCAGCTGATCTTGTCATACAGGAGTGAACGGGCAGGGCAGACTGTGCCCAGTGAAAACAATGGCTTGGATGAATTTGACTAGTTATCCTGGCCTGGGTTAATACTGTGGCAGAAAGGTGCCACACCTTGCGCAGCGCTAACTTAAAAGTTTCATTTTGCAGGATGTCAGGATGGATTTAACCAAACAGAACTGATTCTGTATTGTGTTGTTAACATGAGTAAAATGGGTTGAGTGTTTTTCAGGGGACGACCCTGAGTGCTATTCAATGAGCAATAAATTATCCGGTAATATGTTTCAGGTTGAAAATTCCACAGGTCACACCAAAAAGGACGACAAGACAAGCGGTCACTAACAAAATCACTTAAGGTCTCCATTCGCAGGTGACAGCAGATGACTCATTCCAGTGGGGGTGCGATCGTGATCTAAGGAAAAATCTTTTAAGGATTTGAAAATGATTGGAAACTGTTAGACCTGGGTCCAAGCATCTCTAACCTTAGAATACACCGACAAGCCTCAAATCAACCATCAGATCATAAAGTGAGGGATCAAAGGCTAGTGCTAGTGACAGCCTCCTTCACCGACGATGGAAAGACCATTGCTACGGCGCGCAAAGTGTCAAAATGGTGAAGATGGAATGTCTGTGGGACGAACGAGATAATCATCACACCTGGAGGAGGATGTGCACCAACTAATGATTTGAGTCTAGCAAAAGAATCTGTTTTTGTGATGATTTTGATGATTTTATTTGATTGAGTCAAGCTAGGGCTTAGTATTGATATAGATCTAATAATTTGATTGGTTCAAATGTTTTCAGGAAAAGTAGTCTTATTTTTGCATTATGATTACTTTTATAAAAGAAATTTCTGTTTTGTTTTTATTTTCAAGATATGAAAAAGGGGTGGAATGTAATGGTAATTTCTTTTAAATGTATCTTTTGAAACTTATATCTGCTTGTGTGTTTTACAAAACATAGATGTGTTGAGGAAGTTACAGGATGCATTAATCTTCTTTGCAAATAGTTCAATAGTGTCTTCTTTGCAAAGAGGTCAAAGGGACAGTGCAAGGGGACAGAATGATTTGTTTTTCTTAGCAATAGATAACTTAGAGTGCATCAAGAGCGAGACATGTTTGGTCAGGTGTTTCTTAAAGTGACATTTGTGCTGACTGTGGAGATGCATAGATAAGGGGTGTTAGAGAATAGGGGAACTGAAAACTGTCCATGTGCAGGGGCCTTAGTCCAAAGATCTTCAGAGGAGGGGTGATCTTTTGGGTATATAAACTCTGTGAAAAGAAAAGACTTTTGCCCTTCTCATGTCAGACTCTGTCTGTGTGTGAACTGCCTTTCTTGCAAGAAATAAATGCGTATACTTATAACTTTCGAGATCTTCATTTGTTCTTCAACTGTTGTATAAGGTGTTGATAAAAGAATTTCCACGACAGCATGCATTATTAAATGTTCTTATCAGAATTAAAAGATTCAAAGACATAGTTCAATTTGATGTACACGTTTTATTAATTTGAAAGTTTCCGAAATCCTTTGGGAATAAAATATATATAAAATGACTTGATCATGATTAATGTTCCTGTTACATATGAAGATCATGAACTGACAGTCTTAAGTATGAAGCACAACATTCAGTACAGAGAAATATACGTCTCTTCCAGAGTTGTGAGATCCAGTCAGAGTCTACTTTGCTTTTAAAGTATATAAATATAAGTGCAATACATCAAGTGAAAAGTGAACAAATGAATTGTGTTCAATCCAGTCATCAGTAGACCTCTCTGTTAGGACATATAAGATTTTGTCCTGATTTTTAAAATAGTAAAAACCTATAGTATGAGAGATGCAGACAGAGGACGTTGGAGATTAGGTGATGGTATTTGAATAGAGTTTACTGAGTTATCTTAGTCGCATAATCTTAATTGCCTCTCTATGATAAGTACCTTTGTTTTATCAGCATAAAATCAGATTTGCCTATTTTACTAAGCAAAGTAAAATTAATGCTTCACAATATTGTCCTGTGAGACCTTAAGATGACAATAAAAAACCTTATTTAAAAACCTTGAGATGACAATACAGCACAAAACATAAGGAAATGCATGTTGAATATATTGGTAACAGTCTACAATATGGTACAATAACTAAGTTAACATTAATGTATTAACTAACCATGAGCAATACATTTGTTGCGGTGTTTGTTAATCTTTGTTAACGTTAGTTAAAAATACAGCTGTTTATTGTTAGTTTACAGTGCATTAACTAATGTTAACAAGATTTTAATGAAGTATTAGTAAATGTTGAAATTAACATTAACAAAAAATAATAAAGGCTGTTTACGGCTGTTAACTAATGAAACGTTATTGTAAAGTGTTACCAATTAAGACATTAATACAAAAAAAGTATAAAAGAGAATAAAGAAATAACAAGAATTAAGATGTTTGTGACTGCTATCCAGATGTCACACCAAAGGTGAGTAATCCTGAAAAATACAGGGAAACAAGTGTTAATAATAATTTAACGCAGTGGCATGCACAGACCTCCTCAGGGGCAGGGGCGGACCAAAAAGGGCACTAAATAAAAAAAATGATTACTTCTTGATTTTTTTTGTTTTTGTTCTTTCTTTCCTTGGCATTCTAAGAAAATATGTTGATACAATTATTAGAATACATAACACATCAAATGAAAATAGGGAAATTATGATAATATTACTAAATATTATTTACTTCACCAAACAAAACAGTGAGAATCAAGAAGGTAATTATGGAAAATTAATTTTTAGTTTTGTTGATGTTGTAAATTTAATGTATGTATTATATGTATGAAAGACAGTGTTAGCTATCATGAATCAGTAACACTTTACAATAAGGTTTCATTAGTTAACATTAGCTAATGAACTGCACTAAACTAATCTTAGTTAATATTAATTTCAGGATTTACTAAAACATTAAAATCAAAAGTTGTATTTGTTATCATTAGTTAATGCACTGACTGTGACATAACATTAATAAACAATTAACAGTTGTAGTATTAACTAAGATATAGCCTACAGTAACAAATGTGTTGCTCATGGTTAGTTCATGTTAGTTCATACATGAGTAATGAACAAATGAACCTTATTGTAAAGCGTTACTATGAAATCAAAGATATAAGTTCCTCACAATTTAGAGTTGGACATGGACTACGATTTCATTGAAACTAACTGTTAGATGTATTTCCCCTTGCACTTTTATTCCTTGGATAAAAACGAATGACATTGTCACTCAGAATGCGTCTGAAATCGAGTTATAGGCTACTTTTATTGTAGTTAAGAATAACTCGCATCCTGCAGCAACTTTTAGAGTAGCATGGTGATGGTAGGATAAATGTAATTTTACGTATTAGCTTAAACGTTACCTGCTGCTCGTTTGAAGAGACTAGCGCGAACTGCAGCGTAGTGCGTACCAGGGGCCTCATTTATAACCATTGCGTACGCACAAAACAGGCCCTGAAAGAGGCGTACGCCACTTCTGACGCACAAGTTGTGATTTATAAAAACAAACTTGACGGGAAAGTTTGCGCACCTGCACGCAAACTCTGACCCATGCGTACGAACATTTTGGAGATGGAGCAGTTTGGCGACACCGATGGTGAGCTGGAGTTACATGTCTTTTTGGTCACTTTTAGACAAAAAATCTAAAAAAATATACATATACAGAAAGATAATACACATATAATTTCACTCACCAAGCCTATCACATGAGGCAAACATCCATCCCTTCTTAAATGTCCGCGCCAGCGAGCGCGTTGGGCCGTTTAGTGAAACTGACGCATATATAGCATCTAACGCATCTAAAACCGTAATTAAAATCTTCATTATAAGTCCTAATCATAAATACAGTTCATGTTCACAATAACAGTTTAAATAAATAAAAGAATGATTTAAACTTTGTTTTACTTCTGTTGTAAAGATTTAGATTAAATATGCCATTCTGATTAATGGAGTTAAACACTTAAATTACATGAAATCATTACTGAGAAGTTACAACATTTTTTATATTCAATAAATAGAAATATTTGTTGTGGATGCAATGCTTTCGAACACTTTTCCTCTGGCATGCTGTGTTTTAATGTTTAACTACAGAGATAATTGCTTATCATGATAATAGCAGATTGTCTGAGAAAATAGTTTTGTGCAAATAATTCACAACAAGTTCTATCTGTTTCCATTAAAAACATAAATCAATTAAAAATACTCCTTGGCCAGTGGAAAAGATTGAGAAAAACTTTCTCCGAAATGTATTTTACAGTACTTGATTTATTTATTCAAAAACAAGGCAAGGATAGGCTACTAAATGATTTTTATTAATGTAACTAATGTGACAGCAAATCCGTATTTCATATTTTCCTAATGTCTTGTACCGTTAAACATGTTATCACGTGGATGAATAATCATATGCAAATGATACGCAGATGAGGATATGCATAGTAAAACTAGGCGTTGTAAGCTCCATATACGGTTATTTCGGGGAGGAGACGCATGTGCGCACAATCTTCCGCTAACTGGGATTTATAAAGTGAATTCTGCGCAGGTTCTGGCGTACGCACGGTTTTATAAGTCTGAATATTTTTTTGCGTATGCCATTTTTGGCTTTCTGGCGCACGTACACTTTTAGTAAGGATCCTACGCACAGTTTTATAAATGAGGCCCCAGAACCGTTAAATTCTTATGAGGCGCTGCAAAGGAAACTCCGCCTACCACTTCTCCGCCAATTTTTTTTTTTATATAATATTTGTTTGTATTATTATTGTTAGTGGCAAGGGTGTGTGTGTTTCATTTATTATAATATTTATAATAATAATAAGTATTATTTACAATTATCAGAAAAGGGCACAATACATTTTGAGACAAAAGGGGCAGGGGCGTGAGCACAAATTCAAATTCAAGGACACACTCGTACATTTTAAACATTCAAAGGTTTTTGTGCACAGTTGTATATCTACGAATTGTGTTTTGCATTTGTGAAATGTATTTTATGAATATATAATTTTATTTTGCGCATGTGAATTGCTTTTTGTGAATATATATTTTTTTCACGCACGTGAATTTTTTTTGTGTGTATGTGAATTAGGTTTCATGCATGTGAAATTGTCTGCGCATGTGTGAATCATGTTTTTTGCGTGAATTATATTTGAGACTAATCTACTTCCATAGTATTGACACCATTATTTACATTTGACCGGAGCACATGCAACTTTCGCCCGTAAAGGTAATGGGCGTGAAGTTTCCGGACAACGTGCGCTACGCAGTTTAGCCAATTGCAACACACCGGCCCAGCTAACCAATCTGAGCCCATTGCCTGTTTCTGAGGGAGTGGTTTCATAGAATCAGGAAGTCAACCGGTCGTTCAAATGACAGAAGAGAAAGCGGCTTACAATAAAGGTGAAACTTATGAAAAAGAAGGCTTAAAAAAAACAACCCACAAAGACATGTTATATTGCACCCCATAAACACAATCATGCAAAGAAAAAAAGCAGTAAACCACCCCTTTAATCTTGGCTTCATTGATGAGCTGGCTAATCACTGCTGTGTGCTCCAGGCAGCCGGAATATCCCGGTACTCCTCCTTTTTGGACACTGGGATCGATGAACTCATTGGCGAGCAGGTATGTTGTTAGCCTTTTGGCGATAATAGACCAGAAGATTTCCCCATACGTCCTGCAGGTAAATCTCCTGTGTGGTCTCAGCACTCCGAAGCTGGATTAACCTGTTCCACAAAATAGATTTAAGTATTATAGAAGGGGTACTTATTCTACTATTATGATACAACAATCTTACATTTGGGAGCAATTTAGCAAGAACATACACTGCGTAACTTTTTTGTAATAATGGTGTACCAATACATACTCTATTGGTATTTTAAAATTTACAGCGTACATTTCTATGCATTTATACAGTAATCTTTAACAAAAGTGCACTAAAAACTAAAACTATTGCAACTTTTGCTTAAATATTGGGGAAAGATACTCTTGTTTCATGTAGTGGTGCTTGTTACTCTCTTGTTCCATGTAGTTACAGCATAATAACGAAAAGATGCATTGGGATTGGCATTTAAATACATTCTGAACTCTATTGGAGTTAGACAACACGTGTCAGGACCTACTCATTGTCGTAATCATACTCTAGATCTATCTCGAGCACAATCAGGCCCTAAAGAGAGCAGCCAGAAAAATGGAGCGCAATTGGAAGAAAACAAAACTAGAGTTTTTTCGCATTTCATGGAAAGAGAGCACGGTTGCATACAGACAGGCCTTAAAAGCTGCTAGATCTGCTTATTTTTCAACCCTATTAGAAGAAAATAAACAAAACCCTAGGTATTTATTTGAAACAGTGGCTAAATTAACGAAAAATAAAGCTTCAACCCGCAGACGTTTCCAAGCAGCACAGCAGTAATAACTTAATGAACTTACAAGATTGATAATATCAGGGAGAAAATTATAACAATGCAACCGTCTACTACATTATCGCATCAGGCAGTGCATTGTAGTTTCCCTGAGGAAAAATTTGATTCATTCATTCATTGCTATAGGAGAGGAAGAATTTTCTAAACTCGTTAAATCTTCTAAATCGACAACATGTATGTTAGATCCTATACCGACTAAACTATTGAAAGAGATGCTTCCAGAGGTCATAGATCCTCTTCTTACAGTTTTTCTCAAATGCTAAAACACATTTCACAAACGTTTCCTCCATGTTCCCCAATGTCTAAACACAACACCCTTTTCTAAAGCTACATAAACACAATCACACCTTCTCACTTCAAAACTCAAACTTTCACACCAAAAGAGCAGCTCGAAGCTTTCAAAAATGTAAACACTATACACATAATTACACACTACAGCAAAACAATTGAAAACACAATGCTCAATTTGTGAGAAGGTTCTTTGTTTCATAACTGCCAATGCATATTTTTAGAAACTTTACAGTAATGGATCTTCTTAGATCTCTGCAGAGGATTAGGCATTTAGATTTGTGAGTTTCATATGAAGAGTATAAATCTATAGTAAATTCTGCATGTACACTACTGTAACACAACTCAATGCAAAAACAGAATCTATTGCACACAACAGTACTCTTGAAAACATGATCAGGGTGTGAAGTTTTTTTATTTACACCCCACACACACCACAATCACTGTGCGGCATCATGTCGCTGAGCTGCATCGGGCCACATCACCTCATCCACATCGCAGGCTATATAGTCTCTTGCCAGGCACCGCGGGAAAAACGCCCTGGAATGGCGAATCCATCCTTGGAAGGCCTCCACTGGGATGTCAACACAGGCCAGCTCCATTGCCCTTAGGAGGTTCTCTCTAGTGTATGGTTGTGTGTCATAAACCTTCCATCTCCACGATGAGAAGAACTCCTCTATAGGGTTCAGGAAAGGGGAGTAGGGTGGCAGACAGACGTTTAAAGAGTGGTTACTGTTGGTGGTGAGCCACTCTCTGATTTGGTTTGTTCTGTGGAAGCCTACATTGTCCCAAATGATCACATAAATGTGATGTGCGGGCCCAGGATGGTGTTGTTGGCGGTCCAGGAGGATGTCTTTTAGCTCCTCTAGGAAGGTGAGGAGATGTTGGGTGTTGTAAGACCCAAGGACAGCATGCCGGTGGACAAGCCCCTCCAAACCCATGGCCGCACAAAGAATAATATTGTGGCCAAGCTGACATCAATGCTCTCAAAGTTGACATTATCGGCAATGACTTTGTCTCTGATCTCCCGGAGTCTGATGAGGTTGTTCTCACGAACCATATCCACAATGAGGGTTTCTTGTGCCGCTGTAAATATGGCAACCCTCCCACCTCTATGTGGCATTCTTTCAACTCTAAAGAAAGAAACATGTGTTGTCAATTGACATGTTTTAAAATACAGTAACAACTGATTTGAAACCAAAAGACTACTTTCACAGGCTTGTAAAATTGTATTGTGACAAAGAAAGCAATGGAGTACAATACCTGTTGTGTTGTCTGAATGCCCTGATAATGGTGGCCACGGTGAACCTACTAAGGTTTGGACGGACTCTTAGTCCTGCTTCAGCCATTGTCATGCCATGGACAATGACATGGTCAATGACTGTTGCTCGCATCTTGTCCGTAATGATGGTGCGAGGTTGTCTTGCTCTCCCTCCTGGACCTTCTCCTTTCCCTTGTTGGCCTCCTCCTCTCCCTTGTTGGCCTCCTCCTCTTCTTCCATGGCCAGCTCTTCTCCCTCCTCTGACTCGAATTCCTCTTTCCCTGACTCTGCCTTCATCCATTGTGTTTGTTTGGAATCTTCAGCAAACTGTGCACTCTGAACTTGCTTTTATACATGTGGTCACAGCATTAGCAACAAGTGTCTTCAATTTTGAGTCGTTGTGTGTAATGAATGACGCCAGGTGTGTTCATTGTGTTCAAATATTGCTGACTGTGGCAAGCATTTTGCATCACATGAGCTTTCATTTGAGAATATGAGCAGTGTTCTTTTGCAACTTGTGTTTTAGCAAGGAAAAATGTGTTAAGATTTATGAGAACGGAGGATTGTGTTTTGTGAATTGTGTCTTCATGTAAAATGTGTTTATGATATTGGAAAATTATGGCTAGATTTAGTAAATGTGTTTAGACAACTGGTCATTTGGTTTAGAGGATTGGCTTTTGTGTTTTAGCATTTGAAAAAACTGTAATATCATTAATCCATCTTTGTCATTAGGATATGTACCAAAAACTTTTAAGCTGTCTGTGATTAAACCGCTTGTTAAAAAAACTCAACTTGATCCTACAGAATTAGTCAGTTACAGGCCGATCTCGAATCTACCTATTCTGTCAAAGATACTAGAAAAGGCAGTATCCTCACAACTATGTTCCTTTTTAGAAAGAAATGCTATCTGCGAGGATTTTCAGTCAGGATTTAGTACTGAGACAGCTCTCATCAGAGTCACAAATGATTTGCTCTTATCCGATCTTGGTTGTATCTCTCTATTAGTGTTACTCAATCTTAGTGCTGCATTTGTTACCATTGACCACAACATTCTTCTAAATAGACTTGAAAATTATGTTGGCATTAGTGGAATTGCATTAGCATGGTTTAAATCATACTTATCTGACTGTTATCAGTTTGTAGCAGTAAATGAAGAGATGTCTTATTGATCAAAAGTGCAGTATGGCTTACCACAAGACTCAGTACTAGGACCGTTGCTGTTCACTCTGTACATGCTACCCTTAGGAGATATCATTAGGAAGCATGGCATTAGTTTTCACAGTCTGTCAGTTCAAATCTAGACTAAAACACATCTCTTTAACCTAGCATACACATAACACATCATAGACTTCTATAATTCAATGTTAGGCTGCATAGATTAGGTCAGGCGGAACCGGGAACACTCCCCATAAATTCTGATGTACTTGTTACATCATAAGAAGGATGGCATCTATGCTAATAATAGTCTCTCTGTTTATCCCGAGGTTTACCGCAGTCCGCCGGATCCAGGCCGTATCCGGATCTGAAGAAGGACCTGCGCCTGGACACGACAACAACACAGCCCTGAAGTGTCAACTATTCTATCCACTGTGAAGGCCTCCTTCCCTTCCCTTTACCTCTGTACATATAAAATGTTGTCAGGATAATTCCGGTTCATGTGGCTACGTGGAAGCGATAAAAAATTCTGTATTATAAGGGCGGGAGTGGCTCAGTGGTTCATGTAGGTTGTCTACAAACCGAAAGGTTGGTGGTTCGATCCCCGGTTCCACCTGACCAAGTGTCGAAGTGTCCATGAGCAAGACACCTAACCCCAGCTGCTCCCGACGAGCTGGATGGCGCCTTGCATGGCTGACACCGCCGTCGGTGTATGAATGATTGAGTGAATGGGTGAATGTGAGGCAATTTGTAAAGCGCTTTGGTGGCCATTGGGTCTGTTAAAGCGCTATATAAATGCAGTCCATTTACCATTATACATTTTTCAAGGCTTGTACCTTGGAACCTATTTCATGGTTTCCGTTCTCGAGCCACCAGGCACTGTTTTGTGTGGGTGAGCGGCCGGATCGCATTAGGGGTTTTCTGTTACAACGTGTCGTGTTAGTGGCTCCTAAGTTAATAACTAATGATCGTTGCGACGGAAGTGAATCAATCAAAACTAACTTTAGCTAGACAATAACTTTTTTCTAGAGCTGCTGTAAAGCCAAAAAATCTCTGTTACTTTCATTTCCTATTTTCACTGTAAAGCTGGTTTGAAACAATCTATATTGTTAAAAGCGCTATATAAATTAAGGTGATTTGACTTGACTTATGTCACTGACTCGGAAACCTTTATTTGAAAAACAACTTAAAGGGGCATTCGGCATCCCTAGCCATTTCTTCGCTGATTTTCACTTTTGTTGTCGCATGTTTTCTCAACGAGCTCCCCCTACAGCTGTGAGGCGTATATTTCACAACAATGTCGTAAAAAAAAACTCACTTGCGGCACCCTTCTCCCCCTTTCTACCGCTGCTCATGTGCATTTGTTATTATCGGAGCCGGCCAACTTTATCGTGTGGAGCTGTCTACCGAGGTGGGTAATACATTATACACATTGAGGGCGGCGTGTGTGTTTATGTCGAATTGCCGTAACGCAGTTTCTGTTTCTCGCTTCTCACGAGACTTCCTATTTCCAACTTACCGGGACGTTAATCCTCATGTTGCAAGGTTGGTTTTCCGCCTGGGAACGCTGGGGGGAGCGGGAAAAGTCACCATTCTCACCAGAACAGGTTATTAAACCATCCAAATGATTTCTAAACGGTTTTATTAAGCTGAAATAGTTGCCGAATGCCCCTTTAATTCAAAACAGATTTACACTTTTTCGTTTAAAACTGCTTTTTTTAAACAATTCATTTCAAATGCTTAAGTCTTGACAGAAAGTAGCACGTTTTGTCCCCCTTTTTTCTCTTGCTTGGCTTCTTCCTTTTGTTCCTCTTCTTCTTGTTGTTCTTTCTTTCCACTGAATCTTAAGAAATCATGTCTCTTGCTATTCTGTATTATGTATTAAAAGAAAATGCAGTACACCCAGAAATTCGTCCTCACCATTTACCCTCATGCCATCCAAGATATATACGACTTTCCTTCTTCAGATGAACACAAATGAAGGTTTGTAGAAAAATTAAAAATACATCATTGGGAATACATATAATGCAAGCTCATGTTTTCCTAAAAGTTGGAGCATCAAACAGCATATACTGCAATAACTGTAGTAATCCATACGACCCCAATGGATGGATCAATGTCTTCTGAAGTGAAACAATAGGTGTTTGTAAGAAAAAATACAATATTTTAAAATTTTTAAACTATAGACTACCGCTTCAGACCAACTGTAATAAGTTGTTTTTCAAATAAAGGTTTCCGAATCAATTATATTAGTATCAGGATGTGGGTTGATGAAAGTAGCGAGGACTCAAATGCAGAGTGATAGGCTTTTATTAAGCATAAAGTAAAACAAAAACAAACAAAAACTACCCCGTGGGGGAAACAAGACAGGCAGCAAGACTTAACAAGAACTGGACTTGGCAGGAACAGGAAACATGAGGGTACCTTAGTACCCCCGTCCCGCCCGCCCGCCCGCTTTTTTTACTCGCTTAAAGTGCTCCACTACTGCTCCATCACGAGTACAATTCATGCCAAAGGCCCATAATGTAACTGCATTTTTAGCAAGAATTCACACGTTAAACACAATTAGCTGGCATGATACGGATGGATCACTCAAATTAAAAGAATGTGAAGGTTATAATGACAGCGATAGACATGAGCGGGAGGTTATAGTTCTCAAGGAATTTGTTTGTACAAAAGGCTAGATAGGCTACTGAATATGATCGGGTAAAAACACATTTTAAACAGGTAGCACTTATTCACACATACAATCGCTCTTTCACTAATGTATTCAAACAAATGTAATTTTACAGTGCTACTTTATCTGTATCTGATTTCGAATGAACAGAAATCTAAGAAATGTAGCGACTCGTAAAATAACTGACGAAAACATGGTTATTTTCATCTTTCCAAACTAAATTTGCACTGCAAAAAGCAGCAATGATATTTAACTTTTAATGCTAATAACCATGTAATAAGCTTCCCAGACAACAATTTAGCTCTTGCCGACGTTGGGGCGTGTGTGCCTGCCCGACATAAAGTGCCTCGGTAAGATGTCTTATGGAGATCGGTAGCTAATCGGCAAGATGTCGGGAATATGGTGGCATTAGAATGATCGCCGACCGTGAGCCAACGTAAACCCGAAATGATCGCCGACCGTGAGCCAACGTAAACCCGATATAATTATGACCTATGCGGCGCGATCCCACTAGAGCGAGGAAAGCATTCGGTCGCCTCGCTCCATTGACTACTGGAACAGCTGATTTTCGGCTGCATCGCTGGAAACGCCACAGCATGCTTGAAAATCAGCTGTTCCAGTGTTAAGTCAAAGGGAGCGAGGCGTCTGAATGCTTTTTGCCACTCTAGTAGGATCCCACCGTTATGTCTTATTGATTTGTTTAGGCTAACTGCTGTCAGATCGTGTTCCAAGGACACAAGCTTCCTATCTATTGTGTATCAACAACACTCAATAACAGTTTATGTGATGTGTTAATCATAACATTTCTTCCCTAACAATTTGACATGCTGAGAAGTAGGCAGCTAGACCACTTGCATGCATCCTTATTTTTGAGTTGCCAGGTTTTACGACAAAAAAAGTTTAAATTGATCATACACAATCTGACAACCTGGGAAATATCAGTCTAACAGAAAAAAAAGAATGAATCAGTGATTTTAAAATTAAGTTTGATGGTCATGCAAATTAGGCTACAGGAGTTTTCCGGGAGAAATAACAAAACAGGAGGGCACCGGGAGATGACCTTGAAAATTTATTTTTTACTTTGTTTTTGCAAAAGCAGTATTATTTATTTTAACACTCCACAAATCACACATAGAAAACTACAGGTGAAACTCGGAAAATTAGAATATCGTGCAACAGTTCATGTATTTCAATAATTCAAATTAAAAGGTGAAACTAATATATTTAGTATATATAACTATATACATATTTATGATTATACTTTTCAGAGGGCCGACATTTCTGTATTTAAAATCCTTTTTTTTAAATTGATTTCATGTAATATTCTAATTTTCTGAGACTTTGAATTCTGTAAAGCTGTAAGCCATAATCATCAAAATTATAACTTTTGAACGATATTCAAATTTTTCGAGTTTCACCTGTACAACAAAAATAAGAAATTCCCTCCAAAATAGTTAATCAGTTTAAATGAAAAATCAGTCCAATCAATTATTTCACTTAAGATGCTTGCTCGCCCTGCCTTTGCCGCCCCCCATTCCTGTCCCTGCTCAGCCACAGCCAGTTCCTCACGCTCATCTCTACGTCAGCCTCAGTGGAATTTTGTTGGGCAGGATTTCTTAACACAGCACCTAAACAAAACAAAATAAATAAAACAACAGGGGGAAAAAATAAGACAGTAGCACAAAAGTCTATATCTTCGTTTGATTGTTTCTATAAAGACAATTCAGAAAAGTCAGAGCATTTTACACAAAAAAAAACCTTAAGACATTTGGTTGAGAATAGTGTGAGGACAGTATATAAATATCGAGAACAACTGATATAAATACAGACACCACATATTGGTTGAATAGTGACAGAATGTTGCTTCAACACATTGTAGGACTTACCCAGGAGTACCTGATGAATAGGCCGTGATTTAAGGCCTGTCTTCCAAAAGGAGCCTTTCAACAGCTGGGGAAAGTACAGGAAGAAAATATACACAATTATACAAAAAACAATTAACAAGCAATGCTCATAATACAGTAGTTTACTGACAACAGCAGAGAGAACCTGCCCAAAATACCTGTGCATCCAGCAGGAGCTGATCTGGCAAATCTTTGACCTGTGGAAAACAGAAAAAATATAGGTGTTAACAAAAATACAAAGTATGAAATGTGTCTTGTTTTTTAATAAAACTGTGAGAGAGAGAGAGAGAGAGAGAGAGAGAGAGAGAGAGAGAGAGAGAGAGAGAAAAAGAGAGAGAGAAAAAGAGAGAAAAAGAGAGAGAGAGAGAGAGAGAGAGAGAGAGAGAGAGAGAGAGAGAGAGAGAGAGAGAGAGAGAGAGAGAGAGAGAGAGAGAGAGAGAGAGAGAGAGAGAGAGACAGACAGAGACTTCCTACCCAAATTAAAACCGAAACAGGCAGCCAGCTACTCTGTCTCAGCCTCTAGCCTAGCATAACACAGAGTAAGAAGTACAGACACATAAAACACATCATACACTAAAATATGTCTTACTTTGAGGGGACCTGTGTGGAAGGCCTGGACAGGATAGAGAGGTTTCACGACACTGCGGCATGTTTGTGTTCACAGACATTTGAAACACAAAGATTAAAAAGGTTAAAACAAAGATTAATGATTCTTTCAGGTAATCAGTGTCAGATCATATCGGATTCAGTCAGAATGACCGTATGAATAAGGGCAGCCTTTTTGCACTCTGCACAGCCTAGCCTACATCAAAGAACCGGCGTCAACTGTGATATAGAGAGAGAGAGAGATAGAGAGAGAGAGAGAGAGAGAGAGAGAGCTAGCTAGCTAGCCACCATGCTCTCAGGTCAAACTAACTTGACTGTATGTAGTTTTAGACTAAGACAGCTAGTCTGATTGCAGGAGAACAGACTAGATGACTAGACTAGACTGGACTGGTCATGTAACCGCACTGAGTGTCTGTGTGTGACACAGCTTTAATTGCTTACAAAGTTGTTTTACAGACTCTGTTCTGTGTCTGCGTGTTAATTAACTTACATTCAGGAGAGCACATCCCTTCATCACTGGGTGTGTCTTGCTGCCAATCATCTTGTGGCACTAGGAAATACAGAAAAAGGCCCGTTACACAAAGAACAGCATCACCCAGGTCCAACTAACAGAGCTAAACCAGTGACCCCACAGCAGTAGTTCTCAAACTTTTTCTGTCATTTTTGTCATTCCCTATTTTGTATAGGACTGTGCTGTGTGTGCTGTGTATTTTGTGTGTGTTTGTGTGTGTGTGTGTGTGTGTGTGTGTGTCTGTCTCAGTGTGTTCTCCATCTGCATGCTAAATGGCTTACGTTCAGGAGAGCCCAGCCCTTCATATTCGTCTTTCTGCTGCCAATTAACGGTTGTCACTATGAAATGATAAAATTAGATGGTGAAACTGCCAAACAGGAAGTAGGCTTTTTGTTCTCAAACTTTTCAAGTGCGCTTACAGCCACAAGTTTAAAGACTCAATGCATCACATATTTAACACTTACATTCAGTAAGAAGAAGGTCCTCATTCACTGATGTAATCACTTAAATGGAAAAACACATTAATGCTGGTTACACACAGTTCGGTTTCTGCTTTCCTTGCATATCAATGATACATCTTTATCAATAACGATTGAAAAATGTCTGATATAGTGCACAAAAGTCGACAATTGGGAATTTACATCATTAAAAGAAGTCTTTGAGAAGTCTTTAGTTGTCTTTGAGGTTAATTAAAACACATACTTACTGTACAAAGGCAAAGACGCTGTGTAAAATGGCTCTGAAAAGAGCCTTTGGGGTGTATGTAGCTCCTGTTGAGAAAAAGAAGAAACATAAAAAGGAGTAAAATATATTGCAAATGCCTTTAATTAATATGCACTCTGTTTTAATTTATCTTCATTGACTAAACCAGTATGTTAAGAACATGGCAAATCATAACTGTAGGATGACTTCTAGATTGATCACTGATTGATCGACCACTGAAAAAAACAGAAAAGACAATTCTATTTTGTTTAAATTACAAAGGTTAATAAAGGCTATATTTGATGAATAGGTGTGTGTCCAAAAAACACTTACTTCACTTACTATCACTTTACTACTTCATAACCACTTCTTTGTCTGACTGTCTAACGTTACAGTCTACAGATGCGCTTGTAGGCCTACTAAACTGAGCTCTTTGACAGGTCTACTTTTAACATTACCAGAGACGCACAACAAAAGAGCTGCCTTTAATTTTAAGCATGTCACTTGGACAAAATAATTAAAAATGCCTTCAGAGTGTAAGGTGTTATTATTATAAAAGGACATATGTCATTTTTGTGAGGAAAAAAGACAGTCCGTCAATTTTATGACAGTTTATTAGTTTAACCTGGCTGTTTAACGTTACCTCTCCTCAGACTGAAAGAGAAAAACGAGTTCCCCTCATGTCTAAAAATACTGTCTAAAATAACTCACTGAAAATATTTAATACGCGAACATATTAACAGTCAGTAACTAAAGTCAACAAGTTAATAACAACTAACCAAGTCTAAAAACACGTAACGTTAACGTTAATCCTCCGGGGACAATTTCTGTCATCCGTTTATCGAAAACATTTCTCAGAAAACTCGACGTTTTTCTAACAAAAGAATATTTTTCAATAAAAAAACAATTTGCCATTAACACAGAACAAAATAATCACATACTGGCCTGAAAATTGTGTGTTTGAAATGGATAAACATAACTTAAGTTACTGATCACAAGAGAGTCCGTTGCTACCGAGGCGATGCTTCTGTGTAGACTTGGTCACGCGCATAAATACGTGCACGCGCCACCTAAACGCCCCCTTGGTTAAAAAAGGCAATATTTACTTTTGTCTGTTTGTTGGGTATTATCATCATATAAAATAAATTGTGGCATACGGATCTACACAAGCTCAACATACCTTCGCGCTTACATCGCCGGCTTGATGTGGACCACGGTTGCGTAGATCTGGTAGGCAGCAGCATTTGTGGAAAAAAAGAAAAAAAGAAGCTGGATCGGCAAAATGGTTCCTCGCGGTTCCTCTGCCGATCTCCGGAGTGTGCATTAATACGCTCTATGCACGAACGCTGCTGACGTATTTCCGGTAGGATCTCAGCCAGCGTCTATAGGTGTGTTCGACATCGGCTGCGGCTGGATGTAACTGATCGGCGAGAGTAGCCGCGTGCAGGCGGGGAGGAGCTGCAAACGGAGACGTGAAGTCGGACACTTTCTGGTTCCTGTAGTGACCGCTCACGTGGTGTTTGTATACTTTAGCACAGCTGAAGTGAAATAAATGCAATATTTGCCAAATACACAGATGTTTCAGAGACATTTTCATTCAATACTTTATGTACTGCTTCATACAGCGTTTGTTTGAACAAGAATAAAGTTCAACATAGCCTACAGCTACTATCAATGAAGTGGAATCAACGTTTTTTAATCAGTTTTATTTTGATAAACATAACACAATACATCGCGACTACATGAAAAGAGTGTTTACTGTTATAAAAAAAAACTGATTTGTGAGCTTTAGTGGAACTAAAGGTGTGAGAATAAAGAATAAACACGTGATCATTGTCATGCGGTGAATCCGGCCAATCGTGGAACAGCTGTGTCGTCATCAGAGCTCGTGCAGCCCAGAGCAGCCGCTCTTCAGAAGCTGCGCTGGCTGAGTTCTCCGGCTACTCTCGAATCGCTCTCGCGGTACTTTGATGGCATACGTCACAGTCACGTGGCGTCGGCGCTGTATCAAGTCGGACAAAATTTCTAACCGGCATGCACTGCTTCAAGTCTGCCGCCGATCGGTCTGCGCAGAGCTGCATGAAGTCGAACAAGCCTTTTACCTCTGCATAGCGCGTCCCGCGTGACGTCACGCCATTTGGAGCAGCCATTTTGACGGAATAGAAAATGCTATACCGCCAGTGATAATACAGCTCGTCGCGAAATATTTCTATCATGCCCGAGCCATGCTGTGCAGTTGGATGCGACCAGATACGTGATCATACAAAAGGAATATCTTTATACCACGTATCCCAAAAGAAACAAAACGGAGAAACAAGTGGTTGGCGGCAATAAACAGGCAAAACGCTGATGCCGGTGTTACGGTTTATCTGGTGACCGTGTTAACTGGTGACCAACTTCCTGTTCAGGTTATCCGCTGCAGATGTGTGAGCAGATTCGTCGATTCTGAAAGCACAAACTGACGCGATATTAAGCTGTCTAATAAACGCAGACTTGCTTGTTACCTGCCTTTCGCATTCTTGTAAAGATGACAAAGTATTGCTATGATGTAAAAAAGAAAAGGAAAAAAAAAAAGTAATCTTTCCACGGGTTTCGAACGCGCGCAGAAAAGAGACTACTCTGTGAGAGCACCGTGTTAACATGTTGAGCTGACTCACTACACTCTGTTACTTAAAGAACGTTCTTGGTGTCACGTTATGCAGCTGTCTGAATCAAAACAATGTGCCCGTGTTAACTTGACCTCTGTGTGTTTCCTATTACAAAAACTCACCATGGCGTTATTTCAGAAAATGTATATTACATGGTTTATGATTTCAAAGCACTTACATGCACTCTGTTGTCAGACAATGGTACATTTGTGGCTACTACAGTTGTATGGTTATTAAACTGGTTATTAATGAAAACATATGGTTCTGTGTCGTCAGATAGGCTACTAGCTGATGTCTCAGGTGATGAATATTATAAAGTTATTTACATGTTGCTTTCCACGTTATTTTAGCCTAAAATTAATTTAGAAACATGTGACTTCGTTTACTTTGTCGTTGTAATACTGAATGAAATGTAAACGTCACATTGTCGAAATTATGCTTAACTGGTAACTTTGTCCTGTAGTCGAAACGTTTCACATCCATGCTACTGTGTGAACGTTTTACCTTGTGACTTACGTTCAGTAGGCGATATATCAATTATTAGAAAAAAAAAAAAAAGATTATATATAATATATATTTTCTGTTTGGGGATATATTGCACAAAAGCAGTAGATATGTAGCCTAAATCAGGGACCAGTTTCAGCATATGAAAATACAATTGGCAGGGCTCTCAAGTTTTATCAAAAGTTTAGAGTGAGATTTAGGGGAGGAGCCACCCAAATATTTGCAGCAGCGGTCCCTCGACCCAACCAAATTAGCTTCAATTTTTGCTAGCAGTTCAATTTTGCCTATTGTTCATAATTGACCAGCACAAATGGAAATTATAACAATTGTTAAATCTGATAAAAAGACAAATTCATCCAAATAAAATAAATAGTTATATTTAAAAAATACAAATTTATTGAAAAATAAAAATAAATTTGACCCCAAACAAGCCAACTGAACATCAGTGCTCAATGTACATAACATTGTGTCATAACAACTTGCCCTGAGCATGTAGTATGTCAAGACCCAAACCGGTCACCTTTACAGGGGTCATCGGATGCCCATTTTCCACAAGTTGGTATGATTCTTTTGGGTCTTCATGTAAAGTTTGTAACATACTTTGGTTAAAATTTCTCAATGGTTGTGTAAAACAACACCCTTTTTACCTCTTCAAAAACAGCTCTGTTCACAGTGACCCGTTTCGGTGCATGTCTCTTTAAATGATAATGAGCAACAACTTTTTGGCTTTTTGAGGATTAAAAAAAAGTGAATGGATTTTTTTCATTGCATGGTGATTGTGTCCACACACTGCAAAGACACATTTATTTGCAAATACCATATAAAAGTGTATTTTGCATCCGATGACCCCTTTAAAAGCAGTTGGAGAGTTTTTGAATGCATCAAAAATAATTTAGCACGAATTTGGCTATACTCCTCAACATCAGCTCTCACTGTCTTTGATCACAGGCAAGAGATATCGTCCAGGAATCGTAAAATCAAAATGCTAAAAAAAAAAAAAAAAAAAAAAATGAAGATGTCCGCAAACCGCATTCATCAGATCTTGCTCTTTCTATCGAAAGCCAAATGGTTCAGAATTCGCGTGCATTTGATCGGCGTATAAATATTAAAACGCCGTCTTCATAACGCCGCCAGGCGTTAAATAAGCGCCGTCAGGCGATAAGTTAACGTCACACGACGCCACGCGTTAAAATAACGCCACTCGCCGATAGATGTTAAATTGACGCCACACGCCACTCAAAATGCAGATTTGTGAGATCATCTACATGGCCGCTCCTCTTCTGAGTTTGAGGACTCTACGGCAAGTCGGAGAAGACAATCCAGTTTGGAAGCGGACGAAAATGGCAAGGAGATGATTTGTTTTGCGGTGTAAACACACTGTAAATGACTGCACTCGCCTTTTACTCTGATAATCCAGGGCCTGATGTCTTTCATCATTAACTCTCTGCCCATTTCGTGTTTTGAGCCCAAATCAACTCAGATATATTTAACAAATGCACTTTGCAGCACAAGGCAAAAATGTTCCGGAAAAAATATTACTTTTATAGCACAATGACCTGTTTTTGGAATTTGCAGTTTACATCTTATAATAATTTCAAATTCAGAAATGCAGGTTTGTGATTCTGCGAGTGCAAATCTCAACATTCAATTTCAGATTTTTATTTGACAGGTTTTCACATCAGAGCTGTAAGTGTATATTTTAGCATATAAGTTCTCAAATTCAACTGAACATGCAATTCACACGATCTCTCTAAGCGCTTCATTATAACTATGTCGCTGTCTTCACGAAGTGCTGAAATGTAGGCTGTCTATCATTATGACATGGCCATAGTCAGGAAATGAATAAATGAAGAAGGAATATGTTCCAAATCAAACTTTATTAACGAAACAGAAGATCAGAGGGAATTATTTATTTATTTATTTATTTATTTTTTTATCAGTTGGCCGGTCACACGGCTTTCATAGTTTTCATTTAGGCTACGTGACTGCGGAGACCTGCAGTTATTTTTATTTTTAATTTATTTTAATTTATTTATTTATATCTTATTTATATCTTGATTTTGAATTAGTTTTAGTTTTATTTTTCGTGGTAATTTTAGTTTAATTTGAAGCAATTTCGTTATGTGTTTTTGTCATTTAAAAAAATATAATTTAAAATTGCTATTTAGGTTTAATTTAGGCTATATTTAATTATCTAGGCCTATATATAATTTAGCTATATTTAAGTTTAAGTTTTTATTTCTTTCCAGTTCATAATTTTAGAGCTTCAAATTTATTTCAGTCTGCAAGGCAACATTTCTAATTTTCGTTTTTTTTTTTTTTTTAATTAATATATATGCCCATAATTTAAAGGCCCATTTTATTTAGCCTAATTTTAGCTTTATTTCAGTTAATTTAAATGCTTAATGTTACGAATTATTTAGGCTAATGCGGACATTAGGCCGGGAGTCGTACAGTCAGACAGGCCAACCCATAAAAATAAAGTTTGATTTGCTACAAATTCCCACTTTTGGGTCTTCTTTTCCTGACTAGGCCATGTTATGATGATACTGTATAGTGATTGACATTTCAGCACTTCGTGAAGACAGCGACATTAATAGTAATAAGCCAAACTGCTTACTCAATCCTATCGCACTCAATGAGTTGATTAACTCATCCCGTGTTGATTTGGTTGATTATCTGAACATGTTCCTCCCGAACTTTGTTATATATAATTTAAAAAGAATTTAAGGGATCGCATAAAGGGAAATCTAGGGACATTTATGCGCAAATGAGCTGGGCATTTATGCTATCCCTAATCGCAGTTAGACGTCTGCAATTATTTGACTCAGACATTTTTCTTGTCTCTGATAACGGGAGGGGCGAGCCAGACTACATCTGGTGCTGCGCCGGATCTTAAGCTCTTGTTTTTATTTTTTCTTGAACAAAATTAATTTACATCATAGTCATTTACAGTGAGTTTACACCGCAAAACAAATTCTTGCCATTTTCGCGCTCTTCCAAACTGGATTGTCTTCTCCGACTTGCCGTAGAGTCCTCAAACTCAGAAGAGGAGGGGCCATGTAGATGAGCTCATAAATCTGCATTTTGAGTGGCGTGTGGCGTCAATTTAACATCTATCTAGTGATGGGCAGATCGAGGCTTCGTGAAGCAATGAAACAGTCGAAGCAAATGTGCCATTTTGTTTCGAGGCTTCGAATCAATCTGAAACCCGTCTCCACGGTGACACCTAGTGGTCACTTGCAGGTGTTGATCTGAAACAACCTTTACAAAGAGCTAATAAAAAATGTGTTGGTTTTTTTTTTTTATTATTGTATTTTTGTAATATATGAAGCTTGTAACCTGTAGTCTCTTCACATTGCATAATGTGATTTTGGTCATGAAAAATGAATATTAATAAAAATAAATCAAGCCACAATGTCTCCCTTTCTTATAGATTTTTATTCAAAAATATTAATTTCTCTGCTGTTGAAGGACTCAGCCTACTTCTTTTTTTACAGATAATTTCTCCAGCCTTTGAAAAAATTCTCTCACAAGGGACACTTGTTGCTGGCATACAAAGATATTTTTTAGCTAGGACATACAAATGAGGAAAGATTACTGCTCTCTCTTTCCAGTAAGTTAGAGGATCATGAGTTCTGGGCAAAAACGCATCGCTGAGGTATTTTTTCACTTCCACTGTGGCATCAGCTGTAGGATTGTGTATCATCTGGGTCTCACGGATACGATTGTCAAAATGTTCCCATAAACTGTCTTGTGTTTCAACTGGTGTTGATGATGATGGGCCTGATGTTGACATTTGTGGTTCTGAATTAAAAGAAAACGGCAATTAGTAACAAATCATAAAACAATGCATACCTTGCTTAGATGGCCCAGCAGTGTCAGTAGCAGGCCTTGGTACAGGGGGAACACTACCATCCTCTGCACCCTGCAGAATGGCAGGATGAATGCTCCTCAAATGGCGCATCATGGATGATGTATTGTTGCAGTAGGCTAGCTGCCGATCACAATACACACATCTCACTTTATTTGGGGTTTCCAAATGGAAATGCTCCCACACCACAGATGTACGGCATCTCTTCTGTGGAGCCTCCATTTCTATCTATCTATCTATCTATCTATCTATCTATCTATCTATCTATCTATCTATCTATTTTATATGTAGCCTATCTATCTAATAATCTATATGTATCTGTAATATATGTATCTATCTATTAATCTATATATATATATATATATATATATATATATATATATATTTCTATCAATGCATCTATTAATGTGTCACTATATGTACTCTGTGTGTCTCTAAGTCAATGTGTAAATGTAAATTAAATCCTAAATATAACTAAACAAATCGCACTATAAATGTCACTATATCACCAAAAATCCGCTATCTCAAAACCAAACTCCTCTCACAAAAACCCACGATATGAAAATGCGTTGACAAAACTTTTATACTGTGTGATTGTGTGATTTGTTCCCGAACCGACCAATCAATGAAACCCTGATTCGGCGGAGCACTCCACCTGATGAAACACTTAGACGCTTCATTTAGCCGTTGTCACGTGACGTGGGTGTTTTGAATCACGCTTCGGATCAGTGTTTCGAATCATCTTTGCTTCGGGATCTCGCAAAGCTTCGGAACGTCTGTTTCGCGCCAGCCATCCTTACATCTATCAGCTAGTGGCGTTATTTTAACGCGTGGCGGCGTGTGACGTTAACTTATCGCCTGACGGCGCTATTTTAACGCCTGGCGGCGTTAAGAAGACGGCGTTTTAATATTTATACGCCGATCAAATGCACGCGAATTCTGAACCATTTGGCTTTCGATATCTTTCAACTTCCACTCCGTGTGTGCGCGTGTTGTCTAGTAACGAACGTGCTTGTAGTGGGAACACATAATTTACCCGGAAACAACTAATTCTAATTTCTGATTGGCTGGTAGCTAGCATTTAACTCTGTATAACTCGAGACAGATGCTATGAACTCGGCAGAGAACTTCCCTCCGTTTGCCTGCAACTCGTCCATTAATTGTATATTAGCGGGACAAGTTCCCTTACTCCTCAGCGTGAGAAATACAAGGTGTGGCGTGTGAGCGTGTGAACGGGTTGAAATGCGTGTGTCTCACGCCCAATGCGTGAGACTTGAGAGCCCTGGGCCTGAATTAGAATACAATAGAACATCTGCTTGATGTGGGATTGGAATTATGCAATTGTACAATTGCAAATAATTAACGTGATTCTCCAGCAACAACGTTGCTAATGCTACTTTACAAGATCACAATATAGGGATCATACTAACGATTTATTTTTAAAATTAAACATTTTAAAATTTTATGATTTAGTGGATTACAAGGTTACATTGATAATGTATAAAGTATACTATAAAATGCTGCCTGATAAAGTTTTGAGTATGTTTGAGAAACGTTATTGTAAGTATGAGTTAAAAGGAACATGTTTGTTTAAAAAACTGAAGGTACGAACAAATATTAGATGTAGAACTATCTCTGTAAGAGGAGTGAATTTATGGAATTGTTTGCATATAGATCTTAAATTGACACAAACAATAAGTGGATTTAAACGGCTCCTAAGAAACAAGATGATACTTTCATATAGATAGGTTTTGGGTAATTAATATCTATGACTTTGTTGTTTCAAGTGTTTGTAAGAAGAGAATTGAGCACTGTTTGACTGTTGTAAAAAAAAAAAAAAAAAAAAAAAAAAAAAAATTGAGAGGGATAGGCGTCAATAAGCCTTGAGCTTCAGCCTATACCCTTTGGTTTAATCAAAAGTTATGTATATGATGAGTTGAATATTTGTTATTGTATATTTGTTAATGATAAACCAAATAAAATGAAATGAAATGAAATGAAATGAAATGAAACTTTAGGCTAAATAATGAATACGGTTTGATTATGATTAGAAAAATCACACTGTCACAAGTAAGGAATCCCATTCACATAACACTGGTATTGCATAGCAACGCCGTAGCCAACACCATATGTTGTGATCCAGTGGTTTAATGTCAAACATTGTTACATTGGCAGGCTTCCCACATACATTTGTTTTACCAATTGTACAAACAAATTAATTGTTTACTTGCAGTAATAACAAGTAGTACTTTGACCTGAGAATAAATTTGACATTCCAAAACCTGCTATAATCACATGACATAGCTGACAAGTTAACTCTCATTTACAATGTAGGCTAATCTTTATAAGAATCTACAATGTGACGTTTACATTTCATTCAGTATTACAACGACAAAGTAAACAAAGTCACATGTTTCAAAATTAATTTTAGGCAAAAATAACGTGGAAAGCAACATGTAAATAACGTTATAATATTCATCACCTGAGACATCAGCTAGTATCTGACGACACAGAACCATATGGGTGATTCTTTAATTGGAGATACATTTGAAGTCCTTCATACATTGTACATTTATTTTTAACAGCTTTACCAAAATTTTACTCCAAAAACACATTTTAATTTTTTAAATTCTTTTTAAAAGTCACAAAATGTTAGAGTGTAAAACTAGAAAATATTTTATTTTAAAAGCTATTTCATGATGCTGAAAGTCATGATATCATACACTCCTTAGTGGGTGGTATTTTTTTCAAACAAGGGTAAAATATGCATTAAACATGTTTTAAATTACAAATTTCAGGTTGGGGTTTTAATTATTTTGTTTATAAATTATTATTGGTGACAGTTTCCACATTATGCTAAATTAATTTGTTTAAAAGTAACTTTTATTGTTGAAAAATACCAATCCATAAATCCTGTGTCAATTCTGTTACTACATGTTATTGTATCTTTAAATTATGCTTATCTGTCGCATCAGTATTCTAAGCAACGCAAGATGATGTCACTTCCCTTTTGGTATTAAACTCTGAAGAACTAGGAGGTATGTGTTTTGTTCTATCTGAAGCCATGTAATCTGGTTTGGGTCAATTCTGTTACCCCCGTCAATTCTGTTGCCAGATGTGTCAATTCTGTTTTTAGTCTTTCATCTTGAATATTAATGAGATAATACATTGAAATATCAAACTACTTAATATTGTTATTTTTATATTGTGCAAGAGTAAGATATATGTTATAGTTTTATCTCTACCCTGTAATGTTCAAGTAATTTGATAAAAAAACAAATGCACCCTTTGGATAATCCACTATTGCCTGGGGGTGAATCTACTTTTGAAGTTGTATAAATATAACATTTAATATCTGTTTTAAAGGCCTGAATAAAAGGACTACATGACAAATGAAACTAAAAAGATTTATCATTTTTTTATGTACTGTTACTTCTATATATTTGGTTGTTCGTCCGTAACAGAATTGACGAGAAAAACTATGAACAGGTGATATTTTGATAAAATAGAGAAAATAATAAACTATCTGTATTTGTATAGCACTGAATATATCAACTTTAAAATGTTTTCAAGGTAATTCTTAAACAATGGTTCTGTGTGACAACCTTCTTTTTTTTTTTATTGAAATGCAAAATGTATCTCCAATTATAGAATTACCCATTTTCATTAATAACCAGTTTAATAACCATACAACTGTAGTAGCCACAAATGTACACTGTAAATGATTTATGTTGTTTTCACAGTATTATTGCTGTATTATCAGTGAAAGTTTACTGTAGAAACAGTTTACAGTACGTTTCTGTCAATTTGATAGCTTTTACAGTATTGTTGCTGTATTTCCAGCTTTGTCTTACTGTAGAAACGATTTACAGGAAAGTTGCTGTCAATTTATGCTATTCTTTGAAAAAAAATAACAGAGTGGGAAAATAATTACAGTAATCCTTATATTACTGTTAAATTGATTACAGTAATATTCCAACAGACAAGCTCAACAGAGGACGTTTTTTGGAATTTTATAATACATTGTTTCATAAGGTAACCCATATATTAAGGCATTTAGCATATAGTTAAAAAAAGTTAAATATTTTATGTGGGTGTTTTTTAATTGCGTGTCTTTATGGTTGCCAGATTTTGTCACAAACCCAACTAATCTCATATGGTATAGCCTACAATTTTTTGGGGTAGGAGATGTAGTCCCATCCAATGATCATTAACATAGGCTAGGTCACTAGAATTTTCCATTTCATCCTGAGCCTTTGAGGACGGGGCATTACCAGCAAGAACCAGCCAGGTGAGATGTAAATTTTTCTTTTTATTCAGTATCTTAAACATGTGTATTTCTAAATTGTTCACCCCAAATGTGAAGATATTCGTTTTACCATTAAATCGGTGGTGAGTTTGATAGCTTTGTAACGCAAACATTCAGATCCAGTTAGCCAAATACTATTTATCACAAGGTTTAATTGTTAATGTTAGTTAATAATTTCAAGTTTAGAACAAAGTAATCGAAATGTTCTTGTTTCTGAACATTTGTGTGTAAATTACATTGTACGTCCGTGTGGCCTGTGTGGCCTCATACGTGCCTAACGTTACCCCTACAAGGCTATGTTCGAAATCGACCCATGTTATGCACGACTTGAAGGGACAACAGTGTTTTAAGTCATATTATACATTTATAACGTGAGTACAACCGATGCACAGTTAAAGTGAATACACAGGCAGTGAAAGTCGCGCCTAATGAATTCCCTCATCTCGGCATCCACAGTCATTCAGACCAGATGTTTACAGGGTTCGATTTTGCTCACTCGTTTTCATTCACTTCTTCAAGTGTACTATATTAGTTTATTGATGTCTGTATACAGCCACTGCCAACGGACTGCGGTTAATTTAGTTGTATATTTGATATTCACGAAAATGGCCATTATAATCCCCGTTTTATAATCCCCGAGAAAATCATTATTAGCTATTGAAGAATGCATTAAAATTCATAAAATTAGAGCGGTTTCAGATTTTAACATGGATCGAGGAGATCAGGATCTTAGAATTTAGTTTAAAGTGATAGTAGCCTACACCCAAAAATGTACTCCCCCTCACATAGTTTCATTCTCATTTAAAGGTATTAAAGGATTAGTTCACTTTTCAAAAAACATTTGCTGATAATTTACTCACCCCCATGTCATCCAAGATGTCCATGTCTTTCTTTCTTCAGTCGAAAAGAAATTAAGGTTTTTAATGAAAACGTTTCAGGATTTTTCTCCATATAATGGACTTCAGTGGGAACCAGGTCGGTTCAAGTTCCAAAAGAAACTTCAGTACAAACTGCAAACTTGTTCAAATGGCTTTAAACGATACCAGACGACGAATAAGGGTCTTATCAAGCGAAACGATCGCTCATTTTATAAATAAATAACAAAGTTTAAGTTTTATAAGCTCAAATGCTCGCCTTGCTCTGTTCTGTGACGCAATCCTGTTCGAACTCGTTCATCAAAGTGAACAAATCTTTTTCCGAATCAAGTCGTTCGTTTCTTTCGCCGAATGAACCAAATGACTCGGAAAAAGATTTGTTCATTTTGATGAACGAGTTTGAACAGGAGTGGGTCACAGAACAGAGCAAGGCGAGCGTTTGAGCTTATAAAACTTAAACTTTGTTATTTATTTATAAAATGAGCGATCGTTTCGCTTGATAAGACCCTTATTCGTCGTCTGGTATCGTTTAAAGCCATTTGAACAAGTTTGCAGTTTGTACTGAAATTTCTTTTGGAACTTGAACCGACCTGGTTCCCATTGAAGTCCATTATATGGAGAAAAATCCTGAAACGTTTTCATTAAAAACCTTAATTTCTTTTCGACTGAAGAAAGAAAGAAATGGACATCTTGGATGACATGGTGGTGAGTAAATTATCAGCAAAAGTTTTTTGAAAAGTGAACTAATCCTTTAAGTTTTGGCACATCCCATGGTTGAATGTATTGTGGTTCCATATACTGTAAATTAAATGAAAGCTGTTTATCACATTGATGTTTCTCAAGCTGTAGTGCAACTCAATTTTTGTGTTTTGTTCTCTATAGGCAGCAAAAATCTGGGATCTGCATTGGCCCTTCCAAGTCCGGAGAGTGTTTTTACAGTTTAATGAATTCAATTTTAATAAAAGTTTTTAAACTGACTTCTGAGTGTTGTCATAATTGACGTGGCATCTAATAATCAGTAATATAACTGTGTGAAATATTTTTTGCATACAAGCCTTTAAATGTCATTCTTTTTTAAGCGTGTAACAGATTGTAGTTAGCTATAATATGTTGTGCATATATGTCAATATAAAAACTACCGTAATTAATTATACTGCATAGTAACTTTACAGTATTTTAAAATACAGTGCAAAAACAAGAACTGTAATTAATTTTACAGTATAAATTTACTGTAAGTTATTATACAGTATGATGTGGACTGCTGTAGTCAGATTTACAGTAATTTTACCGTGGAATAAAATACTGAAGCTTGCTGGATATTTGTTGCCAGTAAGTTACTGTTGATTTTACATCAAATTTACATTTACATTTAGATTTACATTTACATATGTACATTTACATTTGAAATACATCAAATTTTTTACAGTGTACCATTGTCTGACAACAGAGTGCATGTAAGTGCTTTGAAATCATAAACCATGTAATATACATTTTCTGAAATAACGCCATGGTGAGTTTTTGTAATAGGAAACACACAGAGGTCACAAGTTAACACGGGCACATTGTTTTGATTCAGACAGCTGCATAACGTGACGCCGAGAACGTTCTTTAAGTAACAGAGAGTGTAGTGTGTCAGCTCAACATGTTAACACGGTGCTCTCGCAGAGTAGTCTCTTTTCTGCGCGCGTACGAAACCCGTGGAAAGATGACTTTTTTTTTCCCTTTTTTTTTTTACATCATAGCAATACTTTGTCATCTTTACAAGAATGCGAAAGGCAAGTAACAAGCAAGTCTGCGTTTATTAGACAGCTTAATATCGCGTCAGTTTGTGCTTTCAGAATCGACGAATCTGCTCACACATCTGCAGCGGATAACCTGAACAGGAAGTTGGTCACCAGTTAACACGGTCACCAGATAAACCGTAACACCGGCTCTAGCCCTTTGGTTGCCCTAGGCGAGATTGATTTTTGCGTATTATTATACTGCCTATGCCACGGGCCGGCCCTGGATCAGTAAAAACACATGAAGTGACCAGGTGTAAACAGGCCCCTAGACGCGACGCGGCGCTGCGCTTCTCGTCCGGTGTGCGACCCGCTTTTGAGTCTCAGTAGGACCTGCCCTTATAAAAAACAAATTGAATGTATTCAGCGTCATATTTTCTCACCACACACTAAGCAGCTTTTGCTTGCACCAGTGTCTCCCACGTCTGCGCAGGGCCGGTGTCGTGCCAAGGTACTTACCCCTGAAAGGAAGTGTATCCCCGGTCGCGGGAGCGCGCTCGCATTCAGCAGAACGTGTGCCATTGGTTTGACCAAGGTAAATGAAACGATAATACGTGAATTGTTTAAGTTATCGTTTTACTATTGTTGTTTTATCAACGAGGTTTAGCAAAGACAGCTATCACGTGGCCCATCTATCAAAATTAATTATTTTATTCTTCTGAAGGCTAACGATCGAACTTCATTGCACTGAATTGAGAATGTCTAGTCACTGAAAAACCAAGACGACCATACCGTTTCACTCATAAAGAAAACTGCCTTTGGATATTAAATTGTTCTGAAACCCCCTTTCCATGGTGAATTATTATCAAAATGATTTAAAAATGCATTGCACTTAAATAGTAGGCTGGTCAATGTCATACAAAAAAAGTGATTGTACAGCTACAGATGATGCCTATCATCAAGTGTTTTATTTTGTGAATACTTTACATCATGTCTAATAACAGCAGTGAATATGGACACATTTCTTGTTTCCTGACAAAAGTTATACTAGGATACAGATTTTTTCAAGACCATATTTTTGACCTGCCAAAATATGTATCCCCCCTCTAAAATCTACAGATAATGGCCTATCATCAAGTGTTTTATTTTGTGAATACTTTACATCATATCTAATAACAGCAGTGAATGTGGACACATTTCTTGTTTCCTGACAAAAGTTGTAGTGGGATACAGATTTTTTCAGACCGTATTTTCGACCTGCCAAAATATGTATCCCCCCCTCTAAAATCTACAGATAATGGCCTATCATCAAGTGTTTTATTTTGTGAATACTTTACATCATGTCTAATAACAGCAGTGAATATGGACACATTTCTTGTTTCCTGACAAAAGTTGTAGTGGGATACAGATTTTTTCAAGACCGTAATTTTGGCAGGTCGAAAAATGTATCCCCCCTCTAAAATCTACAGATAATGGCCTATCATCAAGTGTTTTATTTTGTGAATGCTTTACATCATATCTAATAATAGCAGTGAATATGGACACATTTTTTGTTTACTGACAAATGTTTTAGTGGGATACAGATTTTTTCAGACCGTTTTCAAACCTGCAATAAAAAGTACCCCCTCTCCATATTGCACAGATGATGGCATATCAAAGTCTCCAATACCTGTGGCGCCAAGAAAGCAAGGAAAGCCCCCACCATCCATCCTCGCCACATTCTACAGAGATACTATAGAGAGTGTTTCAGTCAGGGCCTCCGACCGCAGTGAATAGTGAAGACAGCTAGTAAGATCATAGGAACTGCACTCCCACCAATCTATGACATCTACAATGCTCAGTGTATTTGGAGGGTCGTCAGCATCATGAAGGACTCCACACACACACTTCACCATTCTACCCTCTGGCCAGGAGGTACCAGAGCATCTGTGCTGCCACCAGACTATGAAACAGTTTCAGTTTCTCCTTAACACTCTAAACACCAAAGCTCCTGCAAAATTAACATCAAACACTTCCACACACCAGAACACTTATACTCCCCTTTTGCATCTAGGAATTCTTAAAGCTTAGGCCTGAACTTGAAGTGAGTCTCCAGTACACTTTCAGTTTTAATGTATAATAATTTACAAAATATACAGTAAGACAATAACTTTGGCAACTGTTTTTGACGTGCTGTATACATACTAGGTATAAGTTTATTAATCAATCAAAAGTTAATCTGCAATTATTTTATTAATCAATATATTGTAAGCCATTTTTCAAGCAAAAAAATAATAGTTTTAAGATAAGAAGACACAAACTTGGAAGGTGTAATGTAATACAACAAGATTTAATGAATAAATTCCTCCAGAACAATAATGTACACAAAACTAAGGAGTACAAGTAGTACACAGGAAGGCCTCCTCCGTTGGTGGGCCTTGAACGCACATATGGTGGAACCACCGCAAACAAATGTCACACTGAATCTGGAAAACAAATTATTTGGATTTTTGGGTCTTCAGTAAGAGGCAGCAAATTTTCATTCCTGTGTAATTGATGTTATATTTTTAATATACTGTAATTTATGTGGAGATAAAAGAACAATGAAATGTTTGTTAGTCCTGGGTAAAATAGAAGAACTAGAATAGAAATATCCTACATAAAACTGTCACAGTCATCGTCTGCACCAGTCTGTCTTCGTCTTCACTACACTACCCAGAATCCCTCATCTCTCCACACCCTGAACTCACTCCCTCATTACCCACCTGTTCTTCGTCATCATCATCTGTGTCACCTGTGCTCACCTCGTTAGTGTTCATTTGTATCTGTATTTAGTCTCCTTCTGTTCAGTTAGTCTTGGTCGGTTCTCGATTATGTTATGGTCTTGTTATTTGTCTGTTAATGTTACTTTGCTTCTTGTGAGTGTTCCTGCCCGTCATCCTGCCTATCTGTACCTGTGAGAGTTATTTAAGTAAACTGTTTGAATTGAAGCCTTTGATTCAGCCTTCTCCTTCAACCCGCACACAACACGTGACAAATACAAGAAAATTCTTAATAACTTTATCACAAAACATATTTAATTTCTTAAGTTTGATTTACCCAACTCAAATCTGCCTCAGGCCCTTCTGATCCACAGAAGTGACATATCAGTCAGGTCATCTTAGAAACAAAATAAAAAACACAGAGTATGCATCTATAATTCATTATTTTTCACACATGATGTAAAGCATTCACAAAATAAAACACTTGATGATAGGCCATTATCTGTAGATTTTAGAGGGGGGATACATATTTTGGCAGGTCGAAAATACGGTCTTGAAAAAATCTGTATCCTAGTATAACTTTTGTCAGGAAACAAGAAATGTGTCCATATTCACTGCTGTTATTAGATATGATGTAAAGTATTCACAAAATAAAACACTTGATGATAGGCCATTATCTGTAGATTTTAGAGGGGGGATACATATTTTGGCAGGTCGAAAATACGGTCTGAAAAAATCTGTATCCCACTACAACTTTTGTTGGGAAACAAGAAATGTTTCCATATTCACTGCTGTTATTAGACATGATGTAAAGTATTCACAAAATAAAACACTTGATGATAGGCATCATCTGTAGCTGTACAATCACTTTTTTTGTATGACATTGACCAGCCTACTATTTAAGTGCAATGCATTTTTAAATCATTTTGATAATAATTCACCATGGAAAGGGGGTTTCAGAACAATTTAATATCCAAAGGCAGTTTGCTTTATGAGTGAAACGGTATGGTAGTCTTGGTTTTTCAGTAACTAGACATTCTCAATTCAGTGCAATGAAGTTCGATCGTTAGCCTTCAGAAGAATAAAATAATTAATTTTGATAGATGGGCCACGTGATAGCTGTCTTTGCTAAACCTCGTTGATAAAACAACAATAGTAAAACGATAACTTAAACAATTCACGTATTATCGTTTCATTTACCTTGGTCAAACCAATGGCACACGTTCTGCTGAATGCGAGCGCGCTCCCGCGACCGGGGATACACTTCCTTTCAGGGGTAAGTACCTTGGCACGACACCTGTCCTAGCCCTTTGGTTGCCCTAGGCGAGATTGATTTTTGCGCCCCCCCCCCCCCCCCCCCTCCCCCTTAAAGATAATGAGTATTTTTTGAACTAAAATGCTCTTATAGTCACTCCAAAACTTCAACAAGCAAATTATGACTTGAACACGTAATAAATTGTTTATACAAATGCTACAAAGAACGTTCAAGGATATTTCAATCATCCTACATAGTTGCATTGTACAAATACATTTTATCTGACCATGTATCTTGTAGTAGATAAACATTTTGTGCATTTTAATGTTAAATTAATCAATCTGGTGCACTTTGAGAGTTCAAAATTAAAAGCTCCAACCCATATTCAGTGTTCAAATTAAACAAAGAAAAATTCAAACCTCTTTCAGTTAGTGTCTGTCTACATTACATAATAATAGTTATAATATTAATCCCATGATAATACTCATATATTGTAAAACAATGCACTGAAAAATAAAGGAAACTTTCATAAGTTTTGTACTAATTTCTATACTAATAGAAAGAGTATTTTTCTATACTTCACATTAAAGGTGTGATTGGGCCAGCCCAGTGTCAATCAAGAAAACAACCAATGGGCCGCTGATCTACGCGTATCATGCGGTGTCAGAAAAAAAGCTAACGCTGACTTTTTTTTGACCAATGCATTACACCAGCACTAACCCAGCGCCGCCGATTAAGCAAAACAAAACAAAACAAAACAAAACGAATGGGCTATTTCTATTTTAGACCCCGGCCGCTTTTTTGCTTTATCCATCTTTTTCGACGACAACTCACTGTGCCTGTTCGCTCAGCGCTCACGGCACCCGCGCCCGCTCGCGATATTATTGGAGGGTGGTCCCCTGTCAAAATTCTATGATGAAATCTTATGAGGGCGCCTACTCCGCTACACATACCGGTATACCCACTTTTTGCGCCACTGGCAGGCTTATGTAATTGCTCCACTCGTTGCAGTGACACTGTTAATGAAGTACAATAAAAGCGGAAAGTTCCTTACGCGGCTCTGGCGCCCCCCCTAGGGTATAAGGCACTGGCGCCCTTAGCATTTGCCTATACTGCCTATGCCACGGGCCGGCCCTGCGTCTGCGTTTCTTTTCAGAAAACGATCCATATAACAGTAACGTAATGTTACTGCATCTGATCGAACAAACCTTCAATCTGACGTTGTAACGTGATTGGTGTTGCGATATTTAAACATAAATTCGCTTTTAGATAATGCTTCATGACTGGACTTGAGTGTTTTTGATCATATAAATTCATAAGAACAATCAGATAATTAGAAAATAACAAGATTTGTCAATTAAAAAAACAAATAAAAATTAATTTGGGGGTAGTTTACCACTGCCTACACGGCCCACCAGATGGCGCTCCGAGGCCCACCGGTTGAGAATCACTGATCTAAACCACCTTAATGCCTGTCCCTGAATACCAGTGTAGTTTTGTAGTCGATCTAAGAGTATTTTATGATCTATTCTAGTGTCGAACGCAGCATAAGATCAAGTAAAACTAGTATTGAGATACAGCCTTTGTCAGAAGCTAGAAGTCAGTCATTTGTAATTTTAATGAGCGCAGTTTCTGCGCTATGATGGGGCCTGAATCTAGACTGAATTTTTTATAGATATTATTTTTTTTGCAAGAAGGAGCACAATTGAACAGATACCATTTTTTCTAGTATTTTAGATATAAATGGAAGATTGGAAATGGGTCTGTAATTTGCTAATTCATTTGGATCTAATTGTGGTTTCTTAATGAGAGGCTCAATAACTGCCACCTTGAACAGTCTTGGGACATGACCTACTGTAGAGATACAGATGAGTTAGTAATATTGAGAAGAGGTTCTGTTACAGGTAACAACTCTTTCAGTAGTTTAATAACGAGTATTGGATCTAATAAACATTTTGTTGGTTTAGATGCAATGATACGTTTATTTAACTCTTTGTCCTATAGTTGTAAAGCACTGTAATTGTACTTGAGGGGCGATAATTGAGGCTGAATCATAAAACGCTGTCATAGGTTGTACATTTACAATTGTATTTCTGATGCTTTTGATTTTACATTTACATTTACATTTAGTCATTTAGCAGACGCTTTTATCCAAAGCGACTTACATCTGAGGACTAAAGCAAGCGAGTCATCGTGAAGAGGGAAGAACGACGCAAGAAGTGCTCAAAATACAAAGTTCAGGCATTGCTCAGAGTAGCAAAAGCCAGACAAGGGAAGCTTTAAAAGGGGAAGGAAAGATTTAAAAGAGAGGTTTTTTTTTATTTTTTTTTTTTTTTATTTTTTTTTTTATGTTAAGTACTCACGGAAGAGATGAGTTTTCAGTTGTCTTTTGAATGCTGTCAGGGATTCTGCATTACGGACGAGGGTGGGGAGATCATTCCACCAGCATGGAACCGTGAATGAGAATGTTCTGGAGAGAGATTTAGTGCCTCGCTGTGATGGTACCACGAGCCGTCGCTCCTTGGCCGATCGTAGGCTTCTGGTAGGGACGTAGACTTGTAGTAGGGAGTGAAAGTAGGACGGAGCTGAGTCTGTGGTAGATCTGTAAGCAAGCGTCAAAGCTTTGAATTTGATGCGAGCAGCGAGTGGTAGCCAATGCAGGGAAATGAACAGCGGAGTGACGTGGGCCCTTTTGGGCTCGTTGAAGACAAGGCGGGCTGCAGCATTCTGGATCATTTGTAGAGGTTTAGTAACACATGATGGAAGTCCAGCCAGAAGAGCATTGCAGTAGTCAAGCCTAGAAATAACCAGGGCCTGGACGAGAAGTTGTGTTGCATGCTCAGTTAGGAAAGGCCTGATCTTCCTGATGTTATACATTGCAAACCTGCATGATCGAGCTGTCTTTGTAATGTGGTCTGTGAAGGTCAGCTGGTCATCAAATATTACTCCAAGATTTCTGACCGACCTTGATGGGGTGATTGAGGATGACTCTAGCTGGATAGTGAAGTCGTGCTGTAGAGACGGATTGGCAGGGAGGACGAGAAGTTCAGTCTTTGCCAGGTTGAGCTGCAGGTGATGTTCCTTCATCCAAGCCGAGATTTTCTCAGTGAAGAAATTCATAAAGTCATTACCAGGCCAGCTGACAGTCTTGCCTGGGCCCGGGACAAGATAATCTTAGATGCCCATTTTTGTCCATCAAAAGTGTGCTTTCACTTTTAATTAAGCATGAGCAGCGCAGCAAAAATAGACTCGGATCTGGCCCATTATCTGTTCACCGATGCCGACAGTGACGCATTTCAGCCGGCTTTTTATTTCTCATCTCCATAAATATATCTAGTAGTAAAGCTAATGCAAGGGCTAGAAATCAATGAATTCTTTGTGTTGATCTATGTAATTGTGTGTTCTCTAATTGACTGTGATCATGATGTGGGTGGAGTAACATACACAGGTGTGCAATCATTAATAAAGTGGCCGCCGCTCTATTGTGTGAGTGTGCAGGCAAAACGCCAGATCATGTCTGAGATGTAAGTTCTTTTATCCTTCGTCATGTTACCGGTTACCTAGCTCTAACTGAGATGGCAGCGCCAACAGGTTATGGGCCCAGTAAAGAGTATGGGAACCGATGGAGTCGTTTATGTTTCGACGGAGAGGAAAAGAATTACGAACTGTGGGAAACGAAGTTCCTGGCACATTTGCGTCTTCTGGGTTTAAAATCCACCATATTGGGTGAAGCCTCTGCCGTGGAAGATGAGGGCGAGGAAGTGGAAGACGACAGTAAAAATGAAGAGGCATATGCAGTGCTGATCCAATTATTAGATGACAAGAGTATGTCGCTTGTGATGAGAGAGGCTGCTGATGATGGCAAGAAGGCGTTACAGATTTTGAGAGATCACTACGCTGGGAAAGGGAAGCCACGTGTGATAAGTTTGTATACGGAGTTGACATCTCTTCAGAAAGGTGTAAATGAAACTGTTACGGATTATATTATTCGTGCGGAGACCGCAATCACAGCATTGCGGAATGCGGGAGAGACTTTGAGCGATGATTTATTGACTGCCATGATTCTAAAGGGTTTACCCGATACTTTCAAACCATTCTCTATTTTTATTACGCAGAGTGATGAAAAACTAACATTTGTCGACTTTAAAGCAAAACTGAGGAGCTATGAAAGCACAGAGAAGTTTGGGCCTGCTGGTTCGGTGGAGGACAGCGTAATGAAAATTAGAGGAAGAGACAATTGGAGTATGAGACTCACCTGTTACAACTGTGGACAGAAAGGTCACAAAGCCGCTGCGTGCACGGTGGTTGCTGAGGAGTGCGGGGAACGGAAACAATGGTGTAGTTTCTGTAAAAGCACCTCACATAAAGATGTGCACTGTCGTCGAAGAAAGCGGGATAAAGTGAAGCAAATGATGGATGAAGAGGAGGATCACACATTTGCGTTTATGGTGGAGCAGGTGAATAAAGTTCCGATTGGTGGAGTGGAAATGAAAGGTCTCATGGTGGATTCTGGAGCTACTAAACACATCGTTACGGACATTGAGAAGTTCGTGGATTTCGACTCAAGTTTCAAGCCTCAGAGCCACATACTGGAGTTGGCTGATGGAGAACGGGCCAGTGGTATCGCGTTAAAGAAAGGTACCGCAAAATTGCGTTTGAGAAATAACAATGGCCGCATTGTGGACATGATGTTGACAGAGGCACTTTATGTGCCATCATTTTCTCAAGACATTTTTTCCGTCAAAGCGGCAATTACACACGGAGCGACAGTAATCTTCAAAGAGGGACAGAACCGTCTCATTCACAAAAATGGTACAACTTTTGATATTCATATGTATGACAGATTGTTTTACTTGAGTACTGTAGCCAATGAGATTGATGAGTGTAACGCGTGCTACGATATTCAGACATGGCATGAAATACTGGGTCACTGTAATTATGATGATGTGTTAAAGTTGGAGAGTGTTACAGAAGGGATGAAAATTAGAGGTAAAATAGACAGATCCATTTTGAAATGTGAAGTGTGCATAAAAGGCAAATTTGCTCAGAACAGAAATAGAGATCTAGATGAGAAAGCAGAAGATGTATTTGTACTTGTTCATGCAGATCTGGCTGGTCCTATAGAACCAGCAGGGAAAGATGGTTTTAGATTTGCCTTAGCATTCACAGATGACTATTCAGGAGCTGTGTTTACCTATTTTTTGAAGAGCAAGAGTGACACTGCCGTAGCCACTGAGAAATTCATTGCTGATGTTGCACCGTATGGTAAAATTTAGAAACAGATGTTATAATAGGCGTCTGGGACAAACTCCATACTATCTGATAACTGGGAAAAAGCCTGACCTATCCAAAATGAGAGTGTTTGGGTTAGAGTGTTATGCATACAAGTATGATAAGAAAAAGTTGGATGCCCGATGTGAAAAGGCTATATTCGTTGGTTATGACAAAAATAGCCCTGCTTATCTTGTTTTCTATCCAGACACAGGGAGAGTACTCAAAAGTAGACTGGTGAAGTTTGTCACAAAAAGTACAAATGAAAGAGATACTCAGACAGAGGAGGATGTGGATTTAGAATATAGGAAGGAGGTTCAAGTCCTAGTACCAAAACTAGATAAGACTAAAATAATTCCACAAGAAATGAAAGTTGAGGATGAAGTCAGTACAAAGGGTGAAAAAGAGAATGATCTAGGTACTAGATATCCAAAAAGAGAAAGAAGACCCCCCCACTACCTTGCAGATTATGATTATGAGGTTAAAGATGATGCAGATCAGCCATTGACTATAGATTATTGCTATCGTGTTGCATGTGATGTTCCCCAGACACTGAAGGAAGCCTTAGGCTCTTCAAAATCAGAGCAGTGGGTTGAAGCTATGGAGGATGAGATGAATTCTCTAAAAGAGAATAATACGTTCACATTAACAACACTACCAGAAGGTAAACAGGCAGTAGGGGGAAGATGGGTTTATGCTGTAAAGGAAAATCCTGATGGGGAATTGTATAAAGCCAGGTATGTGGCAAAGGGTTATAGTCAAGTGGCAGGTATTGATTATAATGAGACCTTTTCACCTACTGCCGATATAACTTCAGTATGTGTTTTAATGCAGCTTGCAGCACAATATGATTTAGAGTTACATCAGATGGATGTTAAAACTGCATATCTGCATGCTCCTATAGATTGTGAGATTTATATGAAGCAACCTGAAGGATTTGAAGTTAAGTCAAGAACAGGAGAAGAATTGGTATGTAAGCTCAATAAATCACTGTATGGTCTGAAACAATCTGGACGCAATTGGAACAAGATGTTGAATGATTTTTTAATTGAAAATGATTTTATTCGGAACTCAGCAGATCATTGTGTTTACAGTAAACAAATTGATGAAGACAGAATCATACTGATTATTTGGGTTGATGATCTTATTATTGCAGCGAGTAATGATCAAATACTCAGAGATGTGAAGGAAATGTTGGGAATTAAATTCAAAGTAAAAGATCTAGGAAAACTTCGACATTTCTTAGGCATTGACTTTACGCAAGAACCTGGTAAAGTAAAAATGAATCAGGAAAGATACATCTTAAAAATTTTGGAGAGATTTGATATGACTCACTGCAAACCAAGATCAACCCCATGTGAAATCAAAGTAAAATTTGACAATGATGGTGAACCTGTTGCCTTAAAGAGGTATCGTGAAGTGATTGGCAGTTTAATCTATATGATGACAAGTACTCGCCCAGATTTAAGCTTCATTGTTAGTAAATTGTCACAATATCTAAGGGGACCAAAAGAACAACATTGGGTGGCTGCTAAACATGTTTTGAGGTATTCGAAAGGTACAGCAGACTTGGAATTATGTTATAAGAAAAGTGATGTAAATCTGAAACTTGTGGCTTATAGCGATGCAGACTGGGCAGCAGACTTGAATGACAGGCATAGTATTACTGGCTGTTGTTTCAGTTTATCTAAGAATGGGCCTGTTGTCTCTTGGAAATCTAAGAAACAACAAACTGTTGCTTTATCCACATGTGAAGCAGAATACATGGCTTTATCAGCTACTGCACAAGAAAGCTTGTATCTGACCAGTCTAATCAATGGAATGGATAATGTACTTGAATATGCACCAGTGACTATTTTTGGGGACAATCAGGGTGCTATTGCACTTTCAAAGAATCCAGTGTGTCGACAAAGATGTAAGCATATTAACATAAGGTATCACTTTGTTCGATCTGTACTGAATGACGGCCAGATAATTCTTTATTATTGTCCTACAGCTGATATGGTGGCAGACATTTTAACAAAATCTGTGTCTAAAGCTAAAATGGATAAATTGATGTGTTTTTTATTTGGAATGTGAATGAATTGTTATTCAGAGATGTATGTATATGACGCATTGTGTTATATTCTGTCAATTTAAGAACAAGTGGGGGTGTTGATCAATGTAATTGTGTGTTCTCTAATTGACTGTGATCATGATGTGGGTGGAGTAACATACACAGGTGTGCAATCATTAATAAAGTGGCCGCCGCTCTATTGTGTGAGTGTGCAGGCAAAACGCCAGATCATGTCTGAGATGTAAGTTCTTTTATCCTTCGTCATGTTACCGGTTACCTAGCTCTAACTGAGATGGCAGCGCCAACACTTTGCTAATACTTCCTCATCATCATGGAGAGCGCAGTTCGCACCGCTTTCTCCTTTCCACAAGCGCGTGCTCTCCCGTGGCGTCTGTCGTTGCTATGCAACAATGAAATTGCGCGCCTGTAAAAACGAGCGCGCCGCGTCGCTATGAGCTAATATCCAAAATATTTCCATATGTGGCTCTTTCCTCCTTTCTTATCAGCAAGTGGATTTACAGCCACCACATCAGCAGCACCGCCGGTCGCAATGTCTCAGCACTTTTATGAAGAGGACGCAACTGCACGCGCTTCGGGCATGCACGCGCATCAAGTACCGGTGTCGTGCCAAGGTACTTACCCCTGATAGGAAGTGTATCCCCGGTCGCGGGAGCGCGCTCGTATTCAGCAGAACGTGTGCCATATTGACCAAGGTAAATGAAACGATAATACGTGAATTGTTTAAGTTATCGTTTTACTATTGTTGTTTTATCAACGAGGTTTAGCAAAGACAGCTATCACGTGGCCCATCTATCAAAATTAATTATTTTATTCTTCTGAAGGCTAACGATCGAACTTCATTGCACTGAATTGAGAATGTCTAGTTACTGAAAAACCAAGACGACCATACCGTTTCACTCATAAAGCAAACTGCCTTTGGATATTAAATTGTTCTGAAACCCCCTTTCCATGGTGAATTATTATCAAAATGATTTAAAAATGCATTGCACTTAAATAGTAGGCTGGTCAATGTCATACAAAAAAAGTGATTGTACAGCTACAGATGATGGCCTATCATCAAGTGTTTTATTTTGTGAATACTTTACATCATGTCTAATAACAGCAGTGAATATAGACACATTTTTTGTTTCCTGACAAAAGTTATACTAGGATACAGATTTTTTCAAGACCGTATTTTCGACCTGCCAAAATATGTATCCCCCCCTCTAAAATCTACAGATAATGGCCTATCATCAAGTGTTTTATTTTGTGAATACTTTACATCATGTCTAATAACAGCAGTGAATAGGGACACATTTCTTGTTTCCCAACAAACGTTGTAGTGGGATACAGATTTTTTCAGACCGTATTTTCGACCTGCCAAAATATGTATCCCCCCTCTAAAATCTACAGATAATGGCCTATCATCACGTGTTTTATTTTGTGAATACTTTACATCATATCTAATAATAGCAGTGAATATGGACACATTTCTTGTTTCCTGACAAAAGTTATACTAGGATACAGATTTTTTCAGACTGTATTTTCGACCTGCCAAAATATGTATCCCCCCCTCTAAAATCTACAGATAATGGCCTATCATCAAGTGTTTTATTTTGTGAATACTTTACATCATATCTAATAATAGCAGTGAATATGGAAACATTTCTTGTTTCCCAACAAAAGTTGTAGTGGGATACAGATTTTTTCAGACTGCATTTTCGACCTGCCAAAATATGTATCCCCCCCTCTAAAATCTACAGATAATGGCCTATCATCAAGTGTTTTATTTTGTGAATACTTTACATCATATCTAATAATAGCAGTGAATATGGACACATTTTTTGTTTACTGACAAATGTATTAGTGGGATACAGACTTTTTCAGACCGTTTTCAAACCTGCTATAAAAAGTACCCCCTCTCCATATTGCACAGATAATGGCATATCAAAGTCTCCAATACCTGTGGCGCCAAGAAAGCAAGGAAAGCCCCCCACCATCCATCCTCGCCACATTCTACAGAGATACTATAGAGAGTGTTTCAGTCAGGGCCTCCGACCGCAGTGAATAGTGAAGACAGCTAGTAAGATCATAGGAACTGCACTCCCACCAATCTATGACATCTACAATGCTCAGTGTATTTGGAGGGTCGTCAGCATCATGAAGGACTCCACACACACACTTCTCATTCTACCCTCTGGCCAGGAGGTACCAGAGCATCTGCGCTGCCACCACCAGACTATGAAACAGTTTCAGTTTCTCCTCAACACTCTAAACACCAAAGCTCCTGCAAAATTAACATCAAACACTTCCACACACCAGAACACTCCCCTTTTGCATCTAGGAATTCTTAAAGCTTAGGCCTGAACTTGAAGTGAGTCTCCAGTACACTTTCAGTTTTAATGTATAATAGGATACACACAGCAGATCCAGTGTCCACTTTCTTCATCACTTGAATGTACAAAATATACAGTAAGACAATAACTTTGGCAACTGTTTTTGACGTGCTGTATACATACTAGGTATTAGTTTATTAATCAATTAAAAGAAAGTTAATCTGCAATTATTTTATTAATCAATATATTGTAAGCCATTTTTCAAGCAAAAAAATAATAGTTTTAAGATAAGAAGATGTAATACAACAAGATTTAATGAATAAATTCCTCCAAAACAATAATGTACACAAAACTAAGGAGTACAAGTAGTACACAGGAAGGCCTCCTCCGTTGGTGGGCCTTGAACGCACATATGGTGGAACCACCGCAAACAAATGTCACACTGAATCTGTGTAAGGAACCTAGCTATATGAAATATTAATAATCAATAATAACTTGTTATTATTAATTATGAATATTTGGGTCAGTTAATTGGATTAACTTGATGTGGCTGAATTAATATTAGAATCAATTAATCAGTTTGTCCAACGAACTCTTTTGATTATTAATTTATTCTAAGAAAAGGGTATCTTCCATGGCCACAGAAGAATAATTATTTCTTAGCATGTACAGCACTTTGAGCAAGTAGCAAAAACTGCGATCGTAAAAGTGACTTTGTATTGCAAACAAAACAGAACCAAATACATATTATGTACAAGTTTTATTAACTAAATATAGATATTTATATGAATATAAATAAACTAAACAACATACACACATGAATACATAAATAGGTGAGTGATAGAACGAAACCGAAAACGGAACTATTGAGAAGTTCCATGTAACTATATGAGAAGAACATCAGCATCTCATTTTCAAAGCATCAAATCAAAAGTATACTTGCATGCCTGGGTAGCGTACACTATTATCAAAGTTGTTGAAAACTGAAGTTGTTGATGATTCTGCGAGTGTCCGATGTTGAAGTCTCAATCATTTTCTTCTTTGTTGGATGAAGAAGATATGATGAACTTGCATGGTGGGTTAGAGTCGTTGTTACAAACTCCTGAGATTGTCCTTGGTTCTTTGTGAGAGAGTGTCCTCTCTTTTCCATGAGGCCGGATCTGGTTGGGATCCAGGCCTGCTGGGAGGCCTCTGGGCCCCCATGGAGGGGGGAGGGGGTTCCCCCGTATCACCTGAAACAATGTTTGCGGCAGGATGAAAACTACCAAGAGAGGGCGGTCACTGTTGCCTGCCTCTGATATAGCCTGAGAAAGAACCAACCCCTAAGGTTTGAATGGACCAATGAGTAAGGTGACATGTCCGAGAGGGGAACCGGCTCTTAGTTGATTTATGGTCTTTGTCCCCAGCGTGCTTAGACTGTTCATTCAAGCTCAAATAGACATAACAAATTCACATTGCATTCTAAGAGAAGGTGATGTACATCAAAGTGTGTGTCATTAAATGAGGATTAATTAGGTAGGAAGCATGATACAGGTGAGGTTATATTGACCGTTGGGTGGTTGTGCAACCACATACACCCCAATCAAACATACCATGTTGTTATACATGATAGTACACGAGACAGTAAATCATCACAGTTTCTGTGAGGCATGTTCCTTCATAGATCAGAGTAATACCGCAAAGTTTATTTAATTAAAGATTGTCTCTTTCTCTTAAGCATGTGGAGCATGTGGCCACATTCCTTTGAGGTCGTAAAAGTCTGTTATCAGTCTTAAAGTGTTCTGTAACTGGACACCCGGCTGACAAAGTAACTTCATTTGTGAGGTTAGTTTTGGGGGAGAGTTTCATAGACCTTTATATTCATTAAATATAATGAATATGAATAATGTTGTAGAAATTTTAATAGTCATTGATCCCTAACAGATATCATAAGAGAGAGAACCTATTCAATGTATAAAATATATGTGTGTATGTGCTTGTGTGTGACGTTTCAGGAACATATGGGACAGGACCTCTGACCTTAGGGATGGTCAATTTTGGCCAGTTTATTTCAGTACCAGTTTGTGTCTTTAAGTAGAAACTGAACAGCAGTAAGGACCTTATCTGGGTGGGTGAAAGGTACAGCGGGTGAGGAGGAACCTTGAAAAGAGTATAAAGGCTGTCTCATATCTTCCTGTGGGGTGTCACTCTCTTGCAAGAATAAATACTTTTCTTTTTTATTAATTTGACTCTGAGTGTCTCTTACGCAGTGATGATGTTTAACAGAATTTTTGCCACAACAATAATTAGTGTGTGTCTGATTGGTCCAGAGTCCAGACCCTACACTGGAAAACAAATTATTTGGATTTTTGGGTCTTCAGTAAGAGGCAGCAAATTTTCATTCCTGTGTAATTGATGTTATATTTTTAATATACTGTAATTTATGTGGAGATAAAAGAACAATGAAATGTTTGTTAGTCCTGGGTAAAATAGAAGAACTAGAATAGAAATATCCTACATAAAACTGTCACAGTCATCGTCTGCACCAGTCTGTCTTCGTCTTCACTACACTACCCAGAATCCCTCATCTCTCCACACCCTGAACTCACTCCCTCATTACCCACCTGTTCATCGTCATCATCATCTGTGTCACCTGTGCTCACCTCGTTAGTGTTCATTTGTATCTGTATTTAGTCTCCTTCTGTTCAGTTAGTCTTGGTCGGTTCTCGATTATGTTATGGTCTTGTTATTTGTCTGTTAATGTTACTTTGCTTCTTGTGAGTGTTCCTGCCCGTCATCCTGCCTATCTGTACCTGTGAGAGTTATTTAAGTAAACTGTTTGAATTGAAGCCTTTGATTCAGCCTTCTCCTTCAACCCGCACACAACACCGTGACAAATACAAGAAAATTCTTAATAACTTTATCACAAAACATATTTCATTTCACATTTCTTAAGTTTGATTTACCCATCTCAAATCTGCCTCAGGCCCTTCTGATCCACAGAAGTGACATATCAGTCAGGTCATCTTAGAAACAAAATAAAAAACACAGAGTATGCATCTATAATTCATTATTTTCTTAAGTTGGGATACATATTTTGGCAGGTCGAAAATGCAGTCTGAAAAAATCTGTATCCCACTACAACTTTTGTCAGGAAACAAGAAATGTGTCCATATTCACTGCTGTTATTAGACATGATGTAAAGTATTCACAAAATAAAACACTTGATGATAGGTCATTATCTGTAGATTTTAGAGGGGGGGATACATATTTTGGCAGGTCGAAAATACGGTCTTGAAAAAATCTGTATCCTAGTATAACTTTTGTCAGGTAACAAGAAATGTGTCCATATTCACTGCTGTTATTAGACATGATGTAAAGTATTCACAAAATAAAACACGTGATGATAGGCCATTATCTGTAGATTTTAGAGGGGGGGATACATATTTTGGCAGGTCGAAAATACGGTCTGAAAAAATCTGTATCCCACTACAACTTTTGTTGGGAAACAAGAAATGTTTCCATATTCACTGCTATTATTAGATATGATGTAAAGTATTCACAAAATAAAACACTTGATGATAGGCCATTATCTGTAGATTTTAGAGGGGGGATACATATTTTGGCAGGTCGAAAATACGGTCTGAAAAAATCTGTATCCCACTACAACTTTTGTTGGGAAACAAGAAATGTTTCCATATTCACTGCTATTATTAGATATGATGTAAAGTATTCACAAAATAAAACACTTGATGATAGGCCATTATCTGTAGATTTTAGAGGGGGGATACATATTTTGGCAGGTCGAAAATACGGTCTTGAAAAAATCTGTATCCCACTACAACTTTTGTTGGGAAACAAGAAATGTGTCCATATTCACTGCTATTATTAGAAATGATGTAAAGTATTCACAAAATAAAACACTTGATGATAGGCCATTATCTGTAGATTTTAGAGGGGGGATACATATTTTGGCAGGTCGAAAATGCAGTCTGAAAAAATCTGTATCCCACTACAACTTTTGTCAGGAAACAAGAAATGTTTCCATATTCACTGCTATTATTAGACATGATGTAAAGTATTCACAAAATAAAACACTTGATGATAGGCCATTATCTGTAGATTTTAGAGGGGGGATACATATTTTGGCGGGTCGAAAATACGGTCTTGAAAAAATCTGTATCCTAGTATAACTTTTGTCAGGAAACAAGAAATGTGTCCATATTCACTGCTATTATTAGATATGATGTAAAGTATTCACAAAATAAAACACTTGATGATAGGCCATCAGCTGTACAATCACTTTTTTTGTATGACATTGACCAGCCTACTATTTAAGTGCAATGCATTTTTAAATCATTTTGATAATAATTCACCATGGAAAGGGGGTTTCAGAACAATTTAATATACAAATGCAGTTTGCTTTATGAGTGAAACGGTATGGTCGTCTTGGTTTTTCAGTAACTAGACATTCTCAATTCAGTGCAATGAAGTTCGATCGTTAGCCTTCAGAAGAATAAAATAATTAATTTTGATAGATGGGCCACGTGATAGCTGTCTTTGCTAAACCTCGTTGATAAAACAACAATAGTAAAACGATAACTTAAACAATTCACGTATTATCGTTTCATTTACCTTGGTCAAACCAATGGCACACGTTCTGCTGAATACGAGCGCGCTCCCGCGACCGGGGATACACTTCCTATCAGGGGTAAGTACCTTGG